>UYYA01003890.1:0-104380 GCA_900624975.1 Angiostrongylus costaricensis | reverse complement strand
CCGAAACGTCAGCAATTGTGTTCTAATAAATTCTATATTAACAACCTCGTGTCTGCTTATTGATGAAAAACATTGAATTATCAATTAATGCCGAGGTCAACAGAAAGTCGGTCTTGGGAATTAATAACGTTCACGTTCGTAGGTTTACGATTGATATGGGATGGACCTCACACAGATTTTGAGTCCTCCATTTCGAAATTGCGACGAAGATGAGAGTATTATGTGGGGTGGCATTCTAGAAGTAAAGTCCCACGTTGTGTCAGGTCTTCACGAACGATTGAAATCGCTTCAGGCAGCTACATAGAGATCCAAGGCTTTATGTGGATCGATAGAGCTGTAGTAGGTCATGATAATCAACGATAACTCACAATTTCAGGAACCATTTTATCGTTGGACGATGATATCTCTTGCTGGGCTACAGAGCAGAGAAAGACAGAGCGTTTAACGTAGATCTTTCCTTAGACATGCAACATGAATTCAATTCTATCGGAGCACCGTAGAGGTGATTCATTGCACATTTCGTTCATACAATGATTTCCGGTATCTTATTATTGATGACACCAAGTAGCAGCCAAATCCACATGCGAAAGCTTCCAAGATCTTCGTGGATGACGGATGCGAAGATATGAATTGAATGCGAAAAGTGCTGGGATCCACAAGTAGATGTAAAGACGGGTTCTTTGTGTCTTCATGAACAACTGAAATCGTTTCAGGCACGTTCGAACGACCTGCAGAAGTTCACGACAATCAACAACAACTCGTAATTCTAGAAACTTCAGAAATTCATCGTTGGACGTAGATACCCCTTGCTGGGCTACAAAGTGCAGAAGGACACAGCGTCCAATGTAAATCTTCCTCTTAGACGTGCAACATGAATTCAACCATAACGAGCACCGTAGAGCTGATTCAATGGATACTTCGTCCGAACAATGATTTGCGGTATCCTACCGTTGACGACACCGAGTAGCAGCCGAATCCACATGCGAAAGGTTCGACGATCCTGGCTCGTAGGTGATGGATGCGAGGATATGAATCGAATGCAAAAGTGATACGATCCACAAGTAGATGTGAAGACGGGTTCTTTGGATTAAAACAATAAATAGATAAATATAAATAACACTATTTATTGATATCAAATGTTCTTTGTCTTTTTTATGCACTGTTCTTGCACTTTCCGCAGTTTGCTTGCGAGCAATCATCTGAGGCGCTTGCTTCGCATCTGGTTAGAAAGAGCTCTGTAACGTCCTTGTATCCTTGCACCTGCACATTTGAAAAACCATCAGCTGAAATTTCTTTCCCTCTTTCATGCTCTTTGGTTTCTTTCTACGTCAACATCTGAATTCATGCAAACACATTAGCTTGGTAAGGAGTCACATCTATCCGACTAATAGCTGTCTTCATTTCTTCATATAGGACTCGCTAATTAATCTCATTTCTTCCCACGCTAACATTTTCTCTCTTCTCTTCTTGATTAACACTCGCGACGAGCGATCTCTACAGATATCATGATGGAGTTGCGGCAATGGCCGGTATGACACCTATAGGTATCATTTCTTTGCTGATGGTTTAATTTGGTGCAAAGGAGTTTTTTCTCAGAGTTCTTGTAATCAGTCGGTAGCTCATCCAAAGCAGATGGTGTGGCGCGCGTTGTCCACAGAAGGGTGTTCTCCTAATAATTTCTCAATTAATGAAGAGGCGCAGAAATGGCTCTGCCTCGTGGAACTGGGAACACATCAAGTGTGCAGCATCACTTCTCACAAGCGTTTCGTTCTTTTCTAATTTCTAAGCGTTGTACTAAGTTTTGGGTGTTGTATGGAATGCAACCAATACCAGGATCCACCACCGTCCTAGTATCAAAGTCGCATGGTGGCAAATCTCCCTCTGATCCACAAAAACTGCGACTGCCTGTGGTGTTGAAGACCTAGGGCAGACTTTAGCCAGGCTAACCTCGGGATTCCACGGAACCACAATGGCTTAACCATCAAATCAAAATGGAGATGATGCTGATGCCCGCACAACCAGACGACGGTCCATTCAAGTATCAAGTAAGTATGGAATGCAAGGATATCAAAACCACAAGGCAAACGTCGTAATATTCTTTGCATAACTTATACAACTTCACTGAAAACTGAGAGCAGTTTGGTCACATAGTGGGCGAGTGTTTTTCTTCACACACAACAGCTGCACAGGAACTAAAAACATGTAAGGATGTATAGAAGACCATGGAGCACATACAGGATAAGAGAAGCGCGGAACTTCTTTCAGAACGCAGAGAAAAACCGATTTATAGGACGGAAATCACAACAAAGAGGTGTGGCTACATAAAAACTGCTGGAGTAGCTGGTATGACATCCATAGGCGTCACAAATAGCGCAGCGAAAAACTAGGCATCATTCACTCCGCAAGAAAACCGAGACTGGCGTCGTCGCGAGAGTGTTAAATTGTATTCCATGCGGCACTTGTTCATTATATCACCAGTCTATTACAAAAGCTATTTTTATTTCCAATATAACTTATTTACACTGTTTACATTCTTCATGTCGTTGTATCACTACTCAATGTTCTTATTCATTATTAGGGGATATAGCACAGTGGTGGTGATACCGGTCATCACGAACACGGCGCTGGTTCGATCCCGCCCTGGGCTCATCAAGCCTCTAATCCCTCCGGGGTTTAGAAACTGTTACCGGACTTGTCCGGGAAAAAATCACTGCAATCCAGTTGGCGACGCTCTAGCTTGGCAATCTCAAGACTCCAGTGAGAATCGATTCGAACAGCACTCTATGACATTCAAGGCGAAATGGAAATCCTCAAGCAGCAGCCGAAGCCACACTTTTTGAATAGCAATACTGTTTCTTTCTTTTTACTTATCTAGAGTAGTTTGGTACCAGTTTTCCGATCAAGTAGGAATCAAGGGTTTCGTTCACCAATGGTATAGGCTCGAACTAATGACCAAAGTGTGTATTCCAGGTCGCCCCGTACTACTATGCTACTCGCGTCCGAAAATTTATCGAAGACATCAACGACGAAGACGATTGGTTGATTGTACACTTTTGAAGGTATTTGGAAAGATGATAGACGCCAGCTTACAACCATACTGGTCGCAAACATTTACAACATTATGTTCGTGCTTGTAAAGCTCTGAAGAAGATGAAGAAAACCTCTGGAAGAGAAGAGAAACAGCCGGAGGTACATAGTTTGAAAACAGCATCTGGAAGCTAGCCACGACTTCGCTAATTACGAAATCAGAATGATCGATGTCCAAGATCAGTGCAGGACAGTCATCACGAACGGCAGTGGATACGATAAGGGCCTCTGCGCGATTCCTTGAGAAAAATGGATTTGTCGTCGATTTTCTATGGATCCCACTTTGGATATAACTATGTACTTTATCACAAGTCCTCATCAACCCAATGACACAATTTCTTCAACGCTACCTATCTGAATGGAAGTTACGTGGTCAATCGACGAACATTACTTTTTTGTTGTACGACGGAGACCAGAAGCATATCAGCAAGTATTGCCCAATCGTCTTGATAGTTTTCATTTGAGTTGTTTTCCACTTCTTTCACAGCATATCGCAATTTGATGAGATCATCGCAGAGAACATAATAAGGCGATATCTTGTGAAAACTACTCACCGGTATCACTATCGGGAATTTACTAGAGAGCGGTGGACGGCTGCTGTGCCCCATCTTGAAATCGAAGGAGTGATCCACAGATGGGGACAAAGAAGACGATATTCATCAAACGACTATTTCAGTCTGATGCTCCGTTAACGCTCAGCACGACGAAAATCTTCGGACGCTTCAATATACATCCGGATCGGTTAATTAACAAAATGAACAACTTTGTCGCAGACCTGGACAAGCGAGTGTGAGCGAACTGAGGAGCTTAGAGGAGCATCTGTAATACCTGTTTAGTAAATAATACGAAGAATTCTTAGTTCCGTACTCAACACTTCAGTTGCACCGTTCTTCCTGGCTTCATAAGCACTTCAGGGTCTTGTACGCTATACAAGCAGGCTAAGGGTTCAGTCAATATTGTTTTTAACTATTTAGTGCTATTTAGTAGGTGAGACTAGGACTAGTACCGTTACACGCTAAACAGATAGCAGATCTGGAATTCTGGCTACATCATCTATCCAAGACAAATGATATGGCGGTAGAAAGGTATGATATCAGTCGAACTGGGCTCGGAGAATAGGCATAACTTTTACTAACACGAAGCCTCATAACCTAAGTACGAGGTTCAATCGTCATAGAAATGCTCAGCGAGCTACCCATATGTAAGCAGTCACTAGATATAGTGGAAAGAAATGCACTCAAAACAAAGTATGGTGCTCTTCGAGTGAGCTGATACCACTATACTGCTCCAAACAACAGACGACAAATGGGAACGTACATAAAATTACGCCGTGACCAACGAAAGAAACAAATGATGTGGATGGTTTTGATGTTTCGTAATTGCACCGTACCGCTGTGTTCTGGATACCACCTGTATTCCAACGTAAAAGGATAAAGGGATAAAGCTCTCGGCGTTGATCAAACCTTGAAGGATGCGTCATGTATTCGACTTCATTAAGCATCGTTGGAGGTGATTGCATGCATATCTGGCCTTCACAATGACCCACAGTGGCCTACCGATGTATGGAGCTAGTCCTGCTATCCTTCCAGACAAGTCTGGTATAAATGTGCCGGACTCGGATGGAAGGCTTGATGAGGCGCGGGGATCGATCCCACGTGTGCGCCGCAGGACGCCTCCGACCACTGTGCCACACGCGCCTTTCGTACTACTCCAACGTATACTTTAGAATTCTGATATTCTTGGGAATGTTTGCAATTTTTAAGGGATATCACCCTTAAAAATCCATTCATCTCTATATTTCTACTCGATTTAGCACATTATGTGGCGTTCGTGTAGAGTTTCAGCCAGTGACAAGAATGCAACAAAATCATAAGGTTATGACTGTAAAATAGGGAAAAAATGGAGATAATATTGTCAATAAACGTTTCCAATGATTTGGAATTTCCGAAAAGGATCAACTATTTTTGTGTAGGGAATGAATTGGGTGAGTGAACCAGGTGATGCAACTGAATGCATCTACGGCAGCGTTTTCGCCAACTTTGATCTTGCATTTAATAAAGAGATGCTAGAGAGTCAGAGCATTTTTTTATGCGGATTTTCTTTATGTATTCATTATGGCGCGTGTAGCGCAGTGATCGATGGCTCACTGCAATATACATAGGATCGATTCCCACGCCCCAGATTCACTAAATCCTCTATCCCTCGGGGTTGGAAAATTGATATCACACTTGTCTGGGAGGATAGTAGCACTGGTTCGATACGTCGATAGGCCACCGCGAGTCATTGTGAAGGCCAGATATGCATTCAATCACCTTTAAACAATGCTTAATGAAGTCGAATGCATGACGCATCCCTCAGAGATATTGATGAATGCCGAGCTTTATCCTCTTTTAGCTTCTATTCATCCTGAAAGAATGTTCGCCTTTCTTGTCACTATTGTTCATCTTCAACGAAATGAGTGAAGGATACGAATCTCATTTGAGACCAAGATGATATCACTGTCTATTCAATATAATGTAGTGACCTCATTGTGTTTATGAGGACCTTTCTAGCTCTCAAATACAGTGCACCACTCACATAAATTAGGAGCAAAGGACAAAATATTTGTCGTTAATCAATACCAAAGAAAAGCGCATTCGACTCCATGCGCAGCACAGTAGAGGTGTGCGAATGCGTGTTTTGTCAACGTAAAGACTTGCGGCGTGTGTCCACCGATATATTAATTCAGTGTTCTTTGTCCTTCCAGAGAAGTCCGATATCAATTTGCCAGCACTGCTGTGATGGAGAGTTTGTTGGTTGGCTTGTTCAGTGCACGGGATCCAAAAGAAGAGCTTAGATGTACGGCATGGCATCGCAACTATTGCGCCACATGAGCTCATCAAAAAATCGGCAGCAACTGATTACATGTATTAAACACCTTACTACCCATCATGTTAATCAATGATCTGCAGAATCTTCACCTTAGCACGAGAGACTTGTTATTCTAACGGAATTCTCGTAATTTCGCTAACACTTCCACTTTTTGTTATGGAACTTGAAATCTCTAATTACTTGGTACTTGAAATTTGAATGACCCGCTTTCACTGGTTGTGCAGGCCCCAGCATAATCTCCCTCTTTCGGAGAATTGCTGATTAAGCCACTGTGCTTCCCTGGAATCCCGAGGTCAGCTTGGCCAAAGTGCCCCAAGTCTTCACCATCACAAGCAGTCGCAGTCCTTGTGGATCAGAGGGAGATTTGCCACCATGTGACTAGTTTGATACCAAGATGGTGGTGGATCCTAGTATGTTTACTCTTAGCTAGGCTTCCTTATGGAAAAGCCGGACTCCTTCTCAGCTTAGGAGATCCTGCCAGGACGATGAATCCCCCCGTTGTACATCGCAGTCCAACACCCAGGAACCTGGGAATCTTTAATTAAGGGTAGTATAATTCTCAAATCGATCGTCATTTAAGCTCGCTAGTAAAATAACCAACTTGATTAAATTGTTGAGCCAACACGAAGTTTATAAAATTGTCTTCGTTCATGGAAACGAACAACTTTAGACTATCGACTCGGATCATCGGCTTTCATGAAGATGAAGACGTCGAAATGTTAGGCGAATAAACCTATTCGTTAACCTCGTGTCAGCTCAACAATTTAAACAAGTTAAGAGTGGTATATCCAAATAGTGCTCCGTCATTCAAGTAGAAATGTTTCCACAGAGCGGTCGTTAGAGAGATTGTTTTCTGCCGATTAAGGACTCATAACCCTCTCATTGTGCAGCTGAATAGTCCCATTGTTAATTTTACAATGTTCTGTATGATGTTGTCGTCTGTCATCTATTATGAAACAACTCGGTCGATGCTAAATAGGATAAGTCCATTTTCTCCATACAATCCATAACATGTGACGATAAAACCCACCAGAGGCTGAACTTGTAGTACAGTAGTTTCATAAGTAAACAGGGCTACTTGTACACGATTCCATTCTTTATGCTCCACTTTAGTTGGTTCTCTTTAGTTCATTAGCTCAGTGTTATAAAAATAATTCTTATACTCTGCGGTGCGCCTGTAGCGCAGTTGCTAAAGGTGTCCTGCAATACACACGTGCTTGTTGGTTGGAACGCAGTGCCCGGGCAAACCAAGCACTCCTCCCCATGGAGTCGCCAGATTACCACCATGATTATCTGAAAAGGATAAAACACTTGGTTTATACATCGGTCGGCCCTGCCAGTCATTCTAGAGACCAAACATGAATTGGATACCCTCTACGAATGTTGTCAAATGCTTAGCACATTCCGGACGATTTATCCCTTATCCCTTTATCCCCCTTATTCCACAGTGTATGAAAGTTCACCACCTTTCACCACAGATTCATATTAACGCATTCGTGACCATACCGGTTTTTCAATAACCTCCGACAACTTTTACCTACCTAGGGAATACCTAGGGCTTTTGGGGATTTCAAAACCTGACAGATAGATCTCGCCATGCCGCTCTAAATGTATTGACAGCCATTCAAAATGCCAGACAATAAAATTGGTAAATAAGATGGGATATGTCTGGTTAGATTTGAAAAGAGTAGCCATTTCTGATCACTTATGAGTGGAAATCAATGCATATCGTAGTTCGAAGGCGCGCTGTAGATGGAGCAAAAATCGCTCATACCAGCACTAAGGAACAGGGCAATTCACTAGTCCGTCTTTACATCTTCTACTTAATTTGAAAGGAAAAGAAATGAAAAGGAAATCCATGGAATTTCGTGTTTTTGTCGAAAACGACCTATTGCTTTTTCCATTTCACATCTTCCATCACCCTTCCCATTCCTTTCTCTTTCCCTTTCACATCTTTTCTTCTTTTTTTTTCTTCTCTGCCACAAACCAAGAGCGCTTCTATCGATTTATCTGAAGTGCATCGTGTGCCATGTATACTTTTCCGCCAATCGCGTTGATCTAATCAAAAAAATCGTCGACTGGAGCGCGTTATCTGATTCTTTAGCCTAGGAAAAAAACGTGCATATCATTTAGAGCGGACGAACAAGTACGATTAGATGTGGTAATCAATGTGCTCAAGAGAATGAAAAGAAAGCAAGGATGGAAAGATGAGAGAAAGAAGGAAATAAAAAACATGATGAAATATGTTGGAACGAATGGAAAAGAGTTGTGGAATGAGTGTCATATTAGATAAGTTATAAGCGTGTTGTTACTAAGGTCTAATCAATAATCGGCGAAGAATTGAACGGTAACAGATCATCTTACTGTTTCAACTATTTCTCTTTTACGTTTGTAAACGATACGAGAGAGAGGATGTGAGCAAGGGATTCTCTGCCGTGTGTATTTACACCAATGCACAGGCGAACTGCCACTAAAATGACGCCTCTTTTTTAGTAGGACGGTATTAAGTCCTTTGTTCTTAGATAACTGTGAGGTTTCTTCTTCTCTATGCCGACTTATTTACGAACATTTTAGGTCTTTTCGTGTAGACCATTCTTTCCGTTGTTCACAAAATCTATTCTCCTTATCATTGTGACCTTGTCGGCGGTTTTCTTCACGCAGATGACCAAAGAAGTTCTCATGTGATTTGATTTGATCGATCGAGTCCAGAGTTCGAATGGTGACGAATTATAGCGAGCAATTTGTAAATTACAGTTGTAAAATAGTAAAATAGTAAAATAAAAAAATTGACATTAATGGCTCTACGCTATAGTAAAGGGCACGTGTAGCGCATTAGTCGGAGGCGCCCTGAAATACACATGGGATCGGTCCCCGCGCCCTAGGCCCACCAAGCCCTCCTTCACTCCGGAGTCGACAAATGACCACTAGACTTGTCTTGGACGATAGCAGCAATGGCTCGATACGTCGGGTGGTCACCGCGAATCACTGTAAAGGCCAAACGTGCATTCAATCACCTCAAACAATGCGCAATGTAGTGGAATGCATGGCGCATCCCTCAGGGATATTGACGAATGCCGAGAGCTTTATTTTTTATCCTTTATGCTACAGCAATTCTGACGAAGACCAGAATTTCATTTTTGAGTTTCTGGCAAAATGAGGAGCATAGAGAAAAGGAACCAAACCAAGATGGTAGATATGATTATGTTATCATTAAGTGACTCTGGCCCTCATTGCCCCACAACGCCTCCACCTTTCCTCAACCCCCACTCTGGCCGTGTACTGACTGTATGTTTGTTTCTTCGAAAATCCTATGCAAATCGTAACGTGTTCCGCATGAGTTATAAATCAGGAAATACCATAGCTGATGTTAATTAGTTCTAAAAAGTCCTGGGCTAAAAACGTTTGAAGTTGGTCCTATCACTGAAGACAATTTCGCTTTCGCCTTGAATTCTTATCGTGGTCGTTAACGAATCGTCGTAGACAAGTCGGGAATCGTTGCTTAGATAACATCTGGCCACCGAAAAGGCGTCCGTATTTCAAGTTCCAGCATCCTTTAGTCTTCGAAACGCTTCTGTCTGAAAAGCGACCTGTTAGAAGATTATTCCAGGCAGGCTGTTTCACGTCTCTTACTGTTTTTCCGACGAATTGCTTTATGAATACAGCCCGTCAGATAAGAACTGTCCAGCTTAAACACAGAATTAGTGTCCCATTAGATGGCTTATGAGCAGAAAGCCTTCAGTTTTGTAGAAATACGCCTTCTGGTCTCAACGATTTAACTCATCGTCTTGGCTGGGAGGTGTTCCTGGGTGTTGAATAGAGGTATAGAGCGGAGTGATTCATCCCGCGTCCGAGTCTCCAATGCTGAGAAAGACTCCATTGTTTCCATCAGGAAACCCAGCTAAGAGTAAACCGATACCAGGATCCACCACCTTCTGGTATCAAACTAGTCGCATGGTGGAAAGTCTCTCTCCGATCCACAAAGGAGGCAACTTTCTGTGGTGGTGACGACCTGGGGCAAACTTTGGCCTGGCTAACCTGGAGACTCCGAGGAACTTCAATGGCTAATTCAAAAAACATTACGGAAAAGTGGAAATTATACTGGGGCCCGCACGACCAGTGAAGACGTGCCATCCAAGTATCCAAATATTAGATAAGAAATGACCTTAAACTGAAACCGTGTCGTAATTTTTCAGCGTGTTTTGTTATATTCTATTCTCATTAGTTTTTGTACCGTTGGTGGCAATCCTTGATGTTCGTCTGCTCTTAAGTGGGCTTCCAAATGAGGTTGTCAGACTCCCGTGTAAGGATGGCTTCAGGATAACGTGTACTAATCTAAAGATTGCGGTGTTGTTTCGTAGTCATTTACGGTGCTGGTGTGCTTTTTGTGTATTTTTGCGTCTGATCGCGTGCTTGTGGTGTAGAGCTCATGATGACCCCGCCCCTTGCTGTCGCGTGGCGGTCGCATTCATAGCTCTTGCGGCTTTCAGTGATGACGGCGAGCACGTTCCTCTTCACGTCAGAGTCGGTCTCGGAAGGACACCCGGACAAAATGTGTGACCAGGTCAGTTCTTCTTCCAGTTGCTCTAAGACGACGCTCTGGTTAATCGTGCTTGTTAGTCGTCTGATTAATTGTGGCTCTACAACGTTTATTATCTGGCAAAAGGAGAAATCGATAGGTGCTGCGGTAAGTTGTACTTCAACTTACTGACATAAGCAGTAAAACATGGCTTGTATGTTGCTCCTGCTTATACGCCTTGCCATGCTTATTCTTTGCTTTCATCATTGTTAACTATCAGTGGGGAGTATAGGTGTTTTCTTCAGAAGTGTGAATATGAGCGTTGTTTACTTTAATCTGTGCATTGGTATAATTATTTTTAGATCTCAGACGCAGTACTTGATGCGCACTTGAAGATTGACCCTGATGCAAAGGTTGCTTGTGGTAGGTACATTAAAGAACATACAAGTAACAGGGGTAGTTTCAGGATGTAAGTAATGCGGTATACCCATGATACAATCCTTGTTGGTTAAATGGTCATACCACCTTTCTGTTATTGTTTTTGAGTTTCTTTTCTGTAAAAATTTTTGCTCTTATATAGGGTATGGTTTCGTTATCGTGTTTTTGAGTGATTGGAACTGGAACATATTCAATTTGGAAGGAGCTGACGTTTAGGAAATACATCCAGTTGACAGAGAGAGAGAGAGCTGCCTTCATGTTCATTAGATTGAATAGAACATTTATGCTGTCAAAACTTTTATGTTTTCGATTTTTGTAGACTGGAAGGTGCAACTCTTAACTCAACTGCTTTAATGTGTTGCTGTAAGCAGCAGACAGTAGCGTAGTCCCATGTTTTTCATAAAGACCAACTGTTTTTTTTACGAGGAAGTAATCTGTTGTGTTTCAGGATATCGTAGCCTATGTACGCTATGTGTGATTGTCTGTCTCACATCTGATTTATCACCCGTTGAACAGTTGCTTTGCTTACAGAAACGGTAACTAAAACGGGTATGATCATGTTGTGTGGCGAAATCACATCTAAGGCAAATATCGATTACCAGACACTCGTCCGTGATGTCGTCAAGAAGATCGGCTACGACGATTCTAGCAAGGGTTTGTGGTTTTCCATGTTTGCCGTCGAAATGTGCCGTCCGTTATTGTGAGTTGGTTGGCCCAGTCAATCCTGGTGAGGACTGCGGTTGAGCAATTTTTTAGGATTTAGAGAACTTAACGGTCTAGGTCGTGTTAGCCAGTTAAATAAGTGCATGTGTACATGTAAATGGGCGCGTATAGCACTGTGCTCGGAGGCGGCTTCCAATGCACATGTGATAGGTCCCTAAGCCTCAGGTTCACCAAGCCTGCATCTTTCCGAGCTCAGCAAATTGGTGCAAGACTTGTCTGGGAGGGTAGTAGCACTGGCTCGATATATGCATGGGTGGGCCACCGCGAGTAATTTTAAAGGCCGGATATGCATCCAGTCACCTCCAAACGATGCTTAATGAGGTCGAATGCATGACGCATCTCAGGGACTGCTCACCGCCGAGACCTTTTTTATTTTTAAAGCTAAGTAAATGAGGTTGTGTAGCCACTAGCTAGTAATTTCAGCAGATCTCGTCTATCTAGTGATAGAATGCTCGTTGTTTGTGGTTTTTTTTCCATTTTAGAACTGTTACGTATCCTCTAAAGTTGCTATATCAATGAGCCCGGTCGATTTCGTAGACTATTCGGTTTAGGATTTGAATTTTCTAGTTTCAATGCTTTCAGGTTGGACTTATTAGTACGTAATTTTGTTGAATAAAGGTGCCGATGGTGTTTCGTGGAATTAAGTTATTCACTGAGCATTCTGTCCATACGTTGTCGTAGATTCTGTTTATTCTATGTAAATGGGACAAAATCTTGGTTGTGAAACAACTTTCTAGAAATCAACGTTCGTTTCCACTGGCATTAGTGTCTGCTTGACTTTGATTGATAACACAACTGTTATCGTTTATGAGGCGACTATTGACAGTAAACGAAGGTTCTTTTATAGGGGTTTTTCAAACTGTGTAAACAGAGATTCTTAGTAGTTTTTTGAGTGCAACTATTTTTAAACACTGCGTGACCGTACATCAGAGATAGCGCGGGCTTGCCACAGCACTTCATCCGTTTGGTTAGTTTCCCTATTCCCACATTATATACAAAGATCTTCGATAATTTTCGTTTACAGCTTCGGGTGGATTTTGAGTATTTTTAATTTTCTTTATTAATGTCCTTGAATCCTGGTCAAGTCGAGCTATCGAATCCTATATTAGCCGTACTAAGACGTTCCTATATTGTATGTATCCGTGAGATTTTAGGGATGTGAGTACAACCTATACGTTCTCCATCGCTGGAGGGGACCTAGAATTAAACAGTGCAAGTGGCATGAATTTTACCGTTTTTCTTGTATATATATCAGCCTTTTTCTTTTCAACCATTTCACCGCACATCTGTTCACTATGCATCGGAGGATTGGTAGATTTGTCGTACTTATTAGTGTTTGCGACATTAACGCATAAGATACTTGGAAACTTGGATGATCCATCTTCACTGCTTGTGCGGTTCGCAGCATAATTTCCATTGTTTCGGAGTTTTGCTGGTTTAGTCAACGTGGTTCCATGGAGTGCCGAGGTCATTCGGGCGAAGGTCTGCCCTCACGTCGTCACAAACCGCAGGCAGTCACCGCGCATGTGGATCAAAGGGAGGTTCGCCACTATGCGACTACTGTAATACCAAGACGGTGGTGGATCCTGAAATTGGTTCAGTTTTAGCTGAACTTCCTGATCGAAATGCGAGACTCCGTCTCAACTTGGGAGACCCTGCTGGGATGATGAATCCCTCCGTTTTACATCGCAACCCCATATCCAAACACACCTCTCGACCACGATAAGGCGGTAAGCCGTTGGGAGGAACCTATGAGATAACGCTTTAATTTAGAGGGGAATTACAGGTAGGGTTTTATTTGGAGAAAGTGGTGATTTGTGTGTTCAGTATCTGGTATATCTTGTATAACAAAATTTCAAGTGCATTTTTAACCATTTTTTTTTACGATGAAGCCGGATTATTGAACAAAGGTACTTAATAACCAATGTAATGTAGGATTTGTTATGAATGCGGGATGGATCAAGGTTATCTTTAAATTGATCACTTTAGGTTTCGACTATAAAACTTGCAATGTGCTGGTTGCCCTTGAGCAACAATCGCCAGACATTGCTGCTGGTGTGCATGTTGAGAAGGATGAGGAAAATGTTGGAGCAGGTGATCAGGTAGGTTTGTGGATTTATCTAAGAACATATGAAATGTCAATAGTGTCAATGATGTGCCCTCAATACCTAATTCGTTTACATAGTTGGAGGCGCAAGGTGTTCTATGTTCAATCTATAAGTACCTGTTGTTTTGCAGGGTATTATGTTTGGCTACGCTACTGATGAAACCGAGGAATCTATGCCATTGACGCTTCAACTCGCTCATCAGTTGAATGGAAAGCTCCATGAATTGCGTCGGAGTGGTGAACTTCACTGGGCACGTCCAGACTCAAAGTCACAGGTTAGTGTGTCGTACCTGATCTGAGCTATGAATCGTTCATTACTTATTGTGTATGTTTAATAGGTTACGGTTGAGTACAAGTTTGATGGTGGAGCATGTATTCCTTTGCGTGTCCATACTGTTGTATTGTCTACACAGCATTCGCCAGATGTGAGCTTGGAGAAAGTGAGAAGTGATGTTCTTGAAAAGGTATGTTGTTCCAAAGCATTTTCTTATCTCATGACAAAAGTTGGAAATTCATTTAATATCGATTATATTCTTATCATCGTTGTGCAGGTAATTCATGCTGTGATTCCGGAGCATCTCCTTGACGACAAGACAGTGTACCACTTAAATCCATGTGGGAAATTCATCATCGGAGGGCCAATGGGAGATGCTGGACTCACTGGTCGAAAAATCATTGTTGACACCTATGGAGGATGGGGAGCTCATGGAGGTGGCGCATTCTCTGGGAAGGACCCCACTAAGGTGACTTGTTAATGCTTAATTCTTGTCTAATGCACTATTGAAAATAAAGAGTAGTGTTTAGGTTGATCGTTCAGCTGCATATGCTGCTCGTTGGGTAGCTAAATCACTGGTCAAGGCTGGTATTTGCCGTCGTTGCCTTGTCCAGGTGTCCTATGCAATCGGAGTTGCAAAACCTCTGTCCATTATGGTGTTCGCTTTCGGAACATCGGGACTTAACGAGAGCGAACTACTCGAAATTGTTAACGATAACTTCGATCTTCGACCTGGAATGATCATCAAGTTAGCATCGCAAGCCGTCTTACTGTGTAAATGTTTCCTTTTCTGTATCTAGAATAGTTGTTTTAGGGAGCTCAAGCTGAAAAGACCCATTTATGAGCGCACAGCTGAAAACGGCCACTTTGGTCACGACTCATTTCCTTGGGAGCAGGCGAAACCATTGAAGATATCGTCTGAACTGCTTCTAAAGGCTAAACAAAAAGCTCGTTCAGAGGGCGCTGGTGATATTGCTCATTAGGTTATGGTATATGTATTGTTTTCATCTTTTTTTCGTTCACATATCTAACAGAGCTATAAGATATTTCTCACTGTTGAAGCTTAGCCGGTCACCGGTGTGTCTATTTTCTTTGATGATTGTGTGCTTAAGCACCTAAATGTTTTCACACTGTTGTGATTTACGGTCTTTCTTAACTATACTTTTGGCCAGTGTTTGTTTCACTAAAGCTATTAGAGAAGTGTTTGGAGTGTTGTGAGACATAAGGTCTACCGCATTGTTCAGTGTTTCGGTTCGTTGTTTTCTTGAAGTCGAATTTGATGGCGACAAATAATAAATTTATGGCTGTAGATTAGCGTTCTACTTGCTGATGTTTGACACTGAGAGACTTCTTAACATGGATTCCCTCAATCTTCATTGTTTTGAGGGGGTGCGTGTAGCGAAGTGGTCGGGTGCGTCCTGGAATATACATGGGATCGAACCCGGCGTCCAGGCCGACTAAGCCTACCATACTTCCGGGTTCAGCAAGCTGATACCAAACTAATCTGGGAGCATCGCAGCACTGACTCGATAGATCTCGGTAGGCCATCGCGAATCATTGTAAAGGTCAGATATGCATTCGATCAGCTCCAACGACGTCCAACGAAGTCGGATGTTTGGTGCATCTCTCAAGAATTGATCAACACTGAAAGCTTCAGCCTTCTATCCTTCTATAATTGTTTTGGAATGTTAGTGTCGTGTGGATATGTATGTTTACTTCTGTTGTGAGGATGCTGCATGAAACTTCACAGAATTCTGTATTTTCGAGATGGAGGGTAATCAAGCTCGGTTTGACAAGTGTTTGGCTCAATAGTGTTGTCAGAAGTTCTCTCCTAATTCTTAGAGGTCCGCTCGCTGTCATGGTCCGCATTGCAGAGTGGCTGCACTCCAACAGCACTTTTCTCTTAGTGAAGTACTCCAAATTTGCTAACGAAAAGTGCACCTGTAATCCAGCTGATTATTAACAGCTCTGAATACTATTTCCAGAGGCTAACGCGTTCAATACCACACCATGCCGGCCCTTCGTTTCGCCTTTCTCTCAGCCAAGTTTTTAACTTATAGGTGCTACCAGCAATTATAATTCACCTTATACCCTGCCATGAAAATGAATAGGCAGTAAATAGGAGTGCATTGGGAAGTTGCTTATATTGTGCAAAATGATGAGAACAAAAGCTGGACGATCAAAAGAAGAATTCGCGGAGCTTTTTCTTGTTTAGTCGATAAAAAAGTGTTAAAGCCCTTGGCGATGATCAACCCGTGAGGGACGGGATGCGCCATGCAGTGGACTTCATTAAGCATCGTTTGGAGGTGAATTGGATGCATATCTGGCCTTTGCAATGACTTGCGGTGGCCTACCGTCGATCCAGTGCTGCTATCCTTCCAGACAAGTTTGGTACCAAATTGCCGATCCCGAAGGAATGGAATGCTTGGTGCACCATGGGCGCGGGGATCAATTTCACGTTTGTGTTGCAGGGTGTCTCCAACCACTGCGCCACACGCGCGCTATTTAGTCGATAGTGATCGGGTAGTATTCGAATGTGGGCCAGCCTAAGTATGGCGTTCGTTTCGAAGCTGTTGAGTGAGTTCTTGTAGTTTAATTAAGTTGGTACAAGGTGAGAAAGTATTGCCGTCATACTACTGTGATCCTAACTACGACTAGATGTGGTCAGTGCAATAGGATTTCGTATAGAAGAAGTCCTACTTGATGATTTTATAGTTTCCATCCAAAGTCGTTTATTATGCACAGTAACCGTTATGCAGAAGTTGTAGGTAGCGCACATAGAGAGCGTTCCTCACAAAATAACAAATCTTCTCTATCATTTTCCACACTTACATTTATACTACTTATCTTCCTCACGGAACGATCTCCTTTGGTTAGTCGAAACGAAACGTGGAGCATCCCCAGGTAGTTGATAGAGGGTTAATTGCGCAGCAAAAGCGACTTTATCCTTCTTTGACACGTAATTGGATCCATGAGGTGAAATCCGTTTCTGCTGCGCTGATTTGGCACATACCTTCTGTATTTGCGAGGACGTATTGATGCATGTATGTGCGGATTTGTTCTGGTTTTTGCGGATTGAATTCTATGCGTCTATTCGGCCAACGGACTGCAATCAAGTGACAGGGAGGTATATGGGAGGCTTTTAGGAGTCGCCTCCAACGAATAGGTTCCCCTCACTAGTCCAAGAGCGAGTGGGAAGCTACTCGTGAGTATATCCAACTCCTTGTTCAGAACACAGAAACTATAAATGGGTAAATGCTAAACACAGCAAAGTAGGTGGGTTTCATTCCCCTAACCACGGAGAAGCCGACAATACAGCAGCGGTAGGTAGGACGAGTGCGGAAAGGCCATCCTAGACTGCTGAAATCGCAAAGGACAAAGACAATGCATACCCATGAGGCATGCTTACATGGATCTGAGTTCTGCGTAAAGGACCTGATCATGCAGACAAGGAGGATAAAGGTACGACGTGTCCGCCTGGCTTAGTCGAGATGACGTCACCATTCCACGCCGTCTATCACACTGGGGAAGAACTGTTCCTCGGAACATGCGGCGTCGGCGTTCTCATTAATACGAGTTTGGTAATGAACGTCGATTCATTCGAACAACTAACAACTCGAATCAAACAATTACGTTTGAAGAGATATGGATCAGTACTGGCTTTGACAATCTTCGTCGTTTACGCGCCGACATCAAACTATGACGAAGAAGAAGTCGAATAGTTCTATGAAGTTCCACAGAGAAGACCATGCGTTCGTGGCCATAATTGGAGATTTTAACGCTAAGAGTGAACAATAAGAACGTCTGGAGAAAGTCGTATTGGGGATCCCAGGATTAGAACGAGACGAACAGGATGTGAGGAAGTCTGAATTTATCATGACGATCAAAACCATTCATGGTAACACAATTCAAGAAACCATCATCAAAGCTGGATGTGGTAGTCTCGCAATGGAGAGTACCAATCGAAATAGACCACATCATAGTATATCGAAAGTTTTGCCTAACAGATACAGCTAGTGTTCCAAAATTCTATACCGGATTAGACCAACGAGAGTGAGAGCGAGCCGCTAAGTTAAAAACACGAAATCCTAAAACCTCCGTAAACTGGGATTCATTCAGATCATTAATCGCTCATGAGAACATGTCGTTCTTGATAAAATTGACGAAGAACACAATTGGCTCGTCATTTTCAAGTTAGCGCTATGAAAGGTGAGAGTTCGAAAATCAACAAGAAGTGTCTGTCTCCATAAATATTCGAGCTGATACGTCAACGTGGAATCGCGGGAGACAACTATCACCCAATCTGCTTACTTGCTATCGTCTACAATATCTTCACTCGAGTCATCCCAAACAAGATTGACAGAACCCTGGACGAAGGATAGCCACGTGAGGAAGCAGGGTTTAGAAAGGGATTCAATGCCAGCCAACTTTTTGAATTCCACGATTCTTCATAACTCGAAAGACCGACTTTCTATGAACCTCGGCATAGATAGCTGATATATTTATTTATGTGATCTTATAAACTGATCTTCTTAAGCTGACGCGAGGTTGGTACAGATCTTCGTTGTCGTTGTCGTTGTTTTTGATGTTATTGAACGATGGCTGACGTTTCGGCGACTTCGCCTTCCTCAGAGCCTGGACGTACTTTATGTTAGAATACTTTTTATTACTCGGTGGAAAAGAAGGTTAAAGTATTAATGAAGATCAAACTTTCAAATAGACGCCATATTGAACAGAAAGGCCACTCACCGTGATGTTACGTGCGGGACTGGCCCACACGTAGTTCACGCGAGCAAGACACGTCCCGGGGTCAAAATATCATTTTGAAATAGGGCGCCAAGTCACGCGTGATAGTGAGGCATTCGTCCTTCCGGTTCATCTTTGGATTTTTGAAATTTATCCGAAACGCCTCAGGTATTTGGCGCGTTGACGTCTTCGATTCCTGCGCTAGGATCCGCACATTCACTTCAAAATCATCGCCGTTGTGCTTTTGTGCCCTATGTGTACCTAGAGGGGTGTTTTGACGGATCTTAACTTTCCCATCTAGATGTTCTTTTATACAGACACAAAGTGGTCTACCCGTTTCCCCAATATATTCCTCACCGCATGCGTTACATGAGATCAAGTATATTATGCATGAAGTCATGCAATCCCTATCTCTTCGGTTAGGACAGATCATACAGTTTTCTGAGCTGCATAAACGATCATAGAGACGGTTTCGAACTAACTGGCGGCGTAGGGTGTTGGGTGGGATGTCAATAATCGTTACATAATTTTCAAGACCACTTTTTCTTAAGCACTTTTTAATGGCGTGACTTACTTCATTTGATATGAAGGGCAGCTTAAAGGAGATCCTACTTTCGTCTGAAATATTCTTTTGGGAAACTACCCAACGTTTTCCTCTAACCCGAGTGGTTTCTACTTCGTAGCCATTGGAAATGGCAATTTTTCGTGCCAGGTTTCGCGATTCCTTCCTTTCCTCTTCTCCTGTACACACATTTTTAGCCGTACGATACATATTTTTGATAAGTGCTTTTTTCATGTGTGAAGGATGAGAGGAGAGGCAGTGAACTAGAATGTTTTTACTATTTGGCTTGCGATACTCTCAGTAAGTGGCTATGTAACAAAATGGTATCGCAAGCCAAGTAGTAAAAACATTCTAGTTGACTCAGAAAACTGTATGATCTGTCCTAACGGGAGAGACGGGGATTGCATGAATTCAGGTATAATATACTTGATCTCATGTAATGCATGCGGCGAGGAAACGGGTAGACCACTTTGCGTCCGCATAAAAGAACATCTAGATGGAAAAGCTAAAATCCGTTTAAACACCCCTCTAGGTACGCATAGAGCACGAAAGCACAGCGGCGATGATTTTGAAGTGAATGTGCGGATCCTAGCGCAGGAATCAAAAACATCAACGCGCAAAACTCTTGAGGCATTTTGGATAAATTTCAAAAATCCAAAGATGAACCGGAAGGACAAATGCCTCACTATCACGCGTGACTTGGCGCCCTATTTCAAAATGATATTTTGACCCCGCGGCGTGTCTTGCTCGCGTGAACTACGTGTGGACCAGTCCCGCACGTAACATCACGGTGAGTGGCCTTTCTGTTCAATATGGCGTCTATTTGAAAGTTTGATCTTCATTAATACTTTAACCTTCTTTTCCACCGAGTAATAAAAAGTATTCTAACATAAAGTACGTCCAGGCTCTGAGGAAGGCGAAGTCGCCGAAACGTCAGCCATCGTTCAATAACATCAAAAACAACGACAACGACAACGACAGCGAAGATCTGTACCAACCTCGCGTCAGCTTAAGAAGATCAGTTTATAAGATCACATAAATAAATATATCCACGATTCTTCATTCCTTAACTTATTAGTTAGAAACCTGGTCATCACGTAAGCAGGTTGGAAGACTACTGAGCGTTATAAATCGCGCAATCGAAAAGGCGATGCTAGGAGTATCTCCCAATAATAAAAGTGAGAGAGTGGATCGGAATCTCCGATCTACGTCGAGGACGAAAAATCAAAGATGCCGCTTTATAAGCCAAAGTGTCGAAGATAAGGGACTCTGTTTATCTTATATAATAAAACGTCTTATTATAATACGTCTTATAATACGTCTGAACGACAACTGATGGACTAGAGTTGTTAGTAAACGGATTCTTTAGGATGTCAAGCGCAGACTATCGACCCGATGGTTAAAGCTCTTCACCAAAACTCTATAAGGAAGATGTGATGGTTAAGGAATCCCTAAAACTAGCAGAACCTCCTGAGCAATTCTTGAATGCGACATGAAGAAATGGAAGGTCTACTGGCGCGCACGGAACGATCAAGAGGTGACACTGCTGATGCTTTGCCTGGTGAGCCTTTTGCTTAAACGAACAGATTTATGTACTTTTCCTTTTCATGCATTTCTTCTGGTTGGATAATATTAAATTATTACTATTCAATGGAAATACTGCATACTTTCCTACTCGTCTTATTCTTGGTTTTTCATCGGTTTACTAGAATTTGAAACACACTTGTTGTTTCTAGCAATAGTTTGCAGTTTTTACAAAGGCCTAGTTACCCATTTTTGGGGTCGGCATGTTTGCAATACATAAATACAAACCTTCACTGGGACAATATCAACGCGCCTGCATTATCCTTGCTGCATGCAGGATGATAGTTATTTCCTACTATACTGCTATTGCTGAAAGGAAACTACACAGTCAGTGATCAGAGGGCATAAGATTCACTTCATGAAGTGAAGAATGAGGATGAATTTAGCCTTTAAGGGAGGTAATCTGTTTCTTTAGTTGCGTACGTTCTAGGAGTACGGGAAAATACAGAAAGCGACTCAAATGTCATAAATATTCCGGAAATTTAAAGAAACTTGTTAGTAGAAGGAGGATGCCCTGTGTGAGTCGCAGTTGTTGTGCAACGTTCTCGCAGTGCGTACTGAAGGATAGTTCTAAAGCTTTTATTAGGAAGCTTTCTGTGCTTACTCAACAACAACAGCAACCTTCTAAGTCCATTGCCGACCGTCTTCAACACTGTCTTCTGCAACGTTATTGTCTAAGAATTGCTTTGCTACTCAATGTGACGTTGCTCCTACGTATTCCTCATAATATTCAACAACTCTTCACACTGTAGACGTTGTGATTACCGTTCAGAGTTTCAGCTCCGGTAAGAAGAGATTGTCAACCAAACGTTCCGTTAGGGTGATACTTTTACTGGTTAGAAATTTTCAGTACACAGTAAGTCCTAAGCAAAAGTCAAGATCTATATAGCATATTAGTTAACCCATATCGCCTTATGTAAAAATCTTAGATCCCAAATTCAGTTTAGTGGGTTCCAGAGTTTCTACAGCACTATCTATATTCATTCGATAGCTAATCGAAAGCAGATCAAAATATTAGGGTTTGGACCAGAAACATCGGAAAAATTCACTGACCAGTGATTTGGCTAATAACAGTGTTATTTCATCTCAATCACTATGGCCGATGTAGGGAATGTATGGACATAAAGGATATTGACATAGGCTCAATATAGGGTGCAAAATATTACCAAGTACTGAAAACATTGTATTTGCGTAAAGGACCACGGTAATACTCGGTAAGTAGCAGCATACATATCATTCATAGCCCTAGAACGATAGAGTAAAGTCTCTTCTATAACTGTGTTATGTTCACAATCCCTAATGGGTCTCTAGTTATTGAAAAATAATTTTTTATCACCAAAAACCCAGAAGGTCCGCAGCCGACGAAGGATTACTCGTGTACTTGGTGGGCCAAACGTCCACTTTGTCTCAAAGGTGTCATACAATGTACACATCACCTCTGACATGATCCTCCACCCTGCATTAACCACGCCGTATATCCTCACGTTGTAGGCAAACTGTTTCATACTAGTATGGAGAATGAAAATACTGTATTATTCTCTAGTGAGGGTGCGTGTAGCGCAGTGCTTAGAAGCGACCTGGAATAGATATGGGATCGATCCCGCACTGAAGGCTCACCAAGCCTTCTATCCTCTATGGATCACCAAATTGGTACCAGACTTGTCTGGGAGGATAGCAGCATTGGCTCGATACTTAATGAGGTCGAATGCATGGGGCATCCCTTAGGGATTGGTTAACACCGAGAGCTTCATCCTTTTATCCCATATTATACCGTCTTCTATATTCGCGTTGTAATATTTTGAATGCATTTCGTGTCTTTATTTCTGTCTCTTATATTTTTGAAGGAATATCCCATACGTCTTTCTTCACATACGCAGTATTTTGTGGATTCGAACTAAATTGCAGCGTTTTTAAACGAAAAATAAACCCACGTATATGAAATATTCATTCATATTTACAATTACAGACATTGAAAATGCTTTAGAGAAGTTCTATAGAATGCAAATTGGTTTTGAGCAGGACACATGACTGAGTAATGAGGAGAAAATTAGAGGTGACGGATTCTGTAGATTTTTGTCTCTATAAGAGAAGTCAACTGGAACAGGATTTCCCATCCTTAACATGGGTTACTTCAAAGGCAGATGAAATATAGGGCGTTTCTTTATCAGAGGAATAACTGCTCTCCTACGTTTGAGTGCTCAATTATTTCTTTACTTCAATATGTTAAGTAAAAAATAGGAAAGAAGTCAATGTAATATATACGATCAGTTGAGTAAAATGATAAAAACTACTGGTAGCCACCCAGTTTTGACTTATAGGTAAAAAAATTATACGCTAGAATGCCATGCTGCTCCTCCACTGTTGTCTGTCATCACGTTCGTCGTAATTGCGAGTGAGTTCGTCTCCTCTCTGAATTCATAAAATTCCCAGTTACAGTACCATAAAATGTAATATGCAATTCAGTATGTGGACTCGTTGTAAAATATTTATCTACAGTCTTTTTCACACCTGCAAAAAAGAAAATCGGGATGCGGGAAAAGCAGTGATTACATGTCGACTTCAATAATAGCCGCTAGATCAGTGTTCAACTCCACTCGAGGCAATTCAGGCCTCTCATCCTTCCAGAGTCGACAAATTGGTCCAGATTTGTCTAGGGAAACTCTTTCCGATTTGCAGATGGTTATACCAGGATTCCAAGGAGAGCTAACTTGACGATCATTCAAAGCAATTCATGAGAAAAAACCAGAATTTTCAAGCAGCAGTCGAATCCATTCGCAAATCTGAAATCCCACGTGGATGACGAGTGCGAGAAAACGAATTGAAATAAAGGAGTGCTGTGACCCGCAAAATATGTGCTCAAAGTCACATAAATAGGGCATTAAAAAATGAATGTTTTTCTGTCGATAAGATTAGAATAAGTGGAATGGCGAGAAATCGCTGATCTCAGTCGCTAGTGCAAAATGGGTGGTCAACACCTCATAAGGTCGTAAAGTTATGGGATAGATCTACTCATAAGTTTAGTAGAGCTTATTTGTTCAAGAAAAAGGAATTACTTGCACTATTTTTATTAATACCACTTCATATATAATCGACGCGTGTAGCGCAATGGTTAGAGGTGCTCTGAAACACCAGTTCGATTCCGCGCCCCAGATTCCCCGCGCGCCTCTATGCCACTCTCGTGTCGGCTCAATCACACAGAAATTTTAAAAAAAATTCTGGAAGGTTCTCAGCTGGAAATAAACACCTTGGTGTCCATACTGTCCACTGGTCGAGATACCTGTGAAAACTATAGTCTGGACACTGAGAGTTATGGCGTTTTCGCATAGTGTCGCCTACTGTTGCCTATTGTCGTCTAGCGTCGCTTAGTGTCTCTTAGTGTCGCTGTCACTTGCTTATATTCGTTTGCGACTTAGTTGACAGTTATTCAGCATCTATTGGACTGTATGAACGCGTGCTCAGAGGATGTGTGTTCGAATACACGTGTGCTTTGAGTCTGGAGAATGGAAAGCGACACTCCACATATTTGTACCGTTCGGCTTCCACCTATACATGGATTGAATCGAATGCCTATGACTCTTCTGAGATCAAATTGCTGGTCTCATTATTTCTTTAGGACATTTTGCAATTGAAATTCTCAAGTAGCTTCTGCTAGGGATTGTAGGACGAGTCGTATTTCTTTCATACTTTCAAGAATTACCTAGTGAAAGCAGTTTGTTTTCACTTTTTCGCCGATAGCTTTTCGCGTAGAACGGATTGAAAGGACGGAATTTCGAAAAAATCTAACGGATTGGGAAATGTGAATAAGTTATTGTAGTAATTAGATAAAAGGTATGAATGTGTCGCATATCTGATTTCTGTATCCGATCCGAAGGTGCGTGTAGCGCAGTGGTCGGAGGCGCCTTACAACACACGAGTGGAATCGATCCCAGTGTCCATGGCTCACCAAGCCCTCTATCCCTCCGGGGTCGGCAAATTGGTACCACACTTCTCTGGAGCATAGCAGCATGGCTCGGTACATTGGTAGGCCACCGCGAGTCATTGTAAAACCCAGATATGCATTCTATCAACTCCAAACGATGCTTAATGAAGTCGAACGCATGGCGCATCCCTCAGGGATTAATCGACGCCGAGAGCTTTATTCTTTTCTGTCGTTTTTATTACTTTACACCTGTCACTAAATATGAAGGAATATTATAGGAGGAAGTAAAATGTAAAGGTAAAGAGGTCGCTGCGCAGGTTTTCGCATTGTTTTCGAATAAATTATTCAGATAGATAAAGTAAAAAACGAGGAAACAAAATGAGTTTCTGGCGTTGCTCTGATTTCGCGCTCCAGTTGTGCTGCACCTATAGATTTGATAAAGTGAAAAATTTAGATTTAACCAGTTCCCTACAGTTGACTAATGATTTAAAAGGTTTTCTCCAATTGAAAACTTAATCCTCTAATTATGGGGCGGATATCACAGTGGTAGTGATGACCGTCATCACGAGTATGGTGCTCTTCGATCCCGTTACGGTCCAACCAAGTCACTCATTCCTCTGGGGTCGGGAGATTGGTACTGGACTTCTCTGGGAAAAAATCACTCTCTGCAATCCAATTGGGAACGCTTTATCCCGGCTATCTCAGCACTCCAGGAAGAATTGCTCGACCAGCATTCTACGGCATTCAAGATGACATGAAAATCCTCAAGCATCAACCGAAGCGATACGTAAATTTGGAATACCTTCGTGGAAGATGGATGCGAGGAAACGAAATGGATGTGAGAAGTGCTGGGTCCACACAGTGGATGTGAAGACTGATCAAAAGAAGTAAAAAAATTCTCTCATTGGTGAACGAAATAAGTCCTCCCAATCCTCTATATCTCTCTCAATTAAGGTGAACACAAGAACATGACTTGATGATAGTACACATCAGAAGCTGGTCATTTTTGCTTCGATAAGCATTATTCCGTTTGGTTCAGTACAACTGAAAAAGGTGATTCTTCATTGTAAAGATCATAAGTTAGTCCAGAGACAGGCCCCATTTCGCCAAGGCTCTATGATGTGAAAGCCATGTTAATCTTGGGTTATCTGACTAGTTGCTTCTAATGCAGATTACTTAGGTGATTAACTGGTTATGAAAGATGTTCACTATCAAAGTCAATATTAAAGGTCTTTGCTACCGCAGAACTAAGTGACGACATCAGCGTTACTGCGCATCGAATAAAGATGTTCTGCAATACACACAAGTTCGTTGGTTTCATTCCGGTTCTCGGTTATACGAAGCTCTTCATTCTTCCGTTGTTAACGACCAGATGCCAGACTTGTCTAGCATGATAAGATCACTGGTTTGATACATTATCTTTTATTAACGTTATCAAAATCATAACTAAGAAATCCTTCAACGCGTTCTGAAGCGAGCCATCCATTCGACATTCACTTCTTGCAGTCACTACTCCCATTGAAATTCATGAGTAAAAAGCATCCCCACTAGTGCTGTTATAAGTTCTTTTAAACACTAATTTGACATCGTTTATAAGGTGACGTTGGCTAGAATTCCTACATTCTCTTGCAATGGATGTCCTTTTCTCACTGGTATGGCGGTTATTCAAACCAGAAAAACCACCGGAACCTAAGGTAATGAATCATTAAGGAGTGGAACGATCGTTATATCTGACAAGAGTGGTAAGTGGTAATACGGAGGGCTCATTGGTGAACGACTAATGTGAGGGAACCAGATGCGCATTGGTGATGTATTAGCTGCTTGTATCCGATTAGTGCAATCACAGAGTGAGAGGATATAGGATGAAGCATTCCGCTTCAATAAATCCCTCGAGGACTCCGACATGCATTCGTAGCATGGCAGACGAAGGTAAATGCATATTTGGCCTCTACAATAACATACGAGGTCTTGACGATATATCAGATCAGCGTTTCATGTTCTACCAGACAATTCTAGTACCGACTTTTGACCGTGATAGCAGTCTTGGGAAGCTCAGGGCGTGTGAGCAAAGCAAACAGTTACATGCGTATTGAAGGACATCTCTAACCACTATGCTATATGAGTTCCCACAACAGAATCGGAGGAAATGTGCGGATTTGGTATGATGCACTCCTTGGGGTCAACAACTTAGAACGTTTGCCGATGATTAGTCAGTTTTTACTTCAGAAGTTCAGTATCTTCTCAACTATGGTTTCAAAATAGTAACCTACGAAATCCTTTTTCTTATCGATATCAAAATTAGGTAAATTTATGGCTGGAATTTAAGTTCTAAAGTTAATGAATCTTTCCTGTTGCAAATATTCCGAAAAGAAACGTTGGATTCTCAAATGGAAAGTACAAACGATAGCTCTTGAAGAAATGTTGATTAGAAAGTAGGTTACCTGGATTCGTTGCAAACGCCTCGTCATTGGTCCCAATTCTCGTTGAGGAACATGATGATCGTCGAGATAATTGGATAAGTGTGATTTCTGTAACTAGATAAAGGAAATCTTTCTAAAATTTTATGGTAAGTAAGGGCTCTACATTGGCGAATTGTTTGCTGACTCTAAAAGTGGCAGTGGAATGAAAATGATATAGTGAAAGAGATTTTGGGGAGCTTCAAATAACCTTGGTCCGGACAAGGTTTAGGTACCTGATCCCGTTTCTTTCTTATCAACTCCTTTTCAAAAGCAGCAGCTGTTGTTCTGACGTTGCCGTTACCAGTACGACGATTCTCTTTTTCTTCCCTAATGTTACAAGATAGAGGCCGGTCCTCTAGTTTTGGAGGATCCATGCCAAAGTAGCATTTCGGTAGTTGTTTCACGTTTTCTGGAACGATGAACACTTGTGAACAAATTCAACTATCACTACTACCTATACGTTCAATAATACGACTGCCAATAAACTCAAAGAGACAATAAAAAATCTTATGTGAGAAAGAAGATAAGACTGATGAGGAATTTTCTAATCATGGAGCAAATACAGATGTTCTTGCTTTGTAGTAAATATTCTTATTCAGGCAAATAGTATTGAGTACTGTAGTACTGTAGTACTTACCCTCGAGAAAACAATAAGACTTCATTTAAATTCAGGAATGACGTGTCTTCAAAATCACCGCCAAACGTATGGACTCAAAACAGCTTCTGTCTGATTTAAAAGTCAGTGGCTCACATAAATTCTCTTCCCTCGCTAGCGCATTCTCATGTCGTAACTATGTGTCAACTAGCAGCCATGTTGTAGCAAGGATTGCAATGGTTCCTGATTCTAGTTCAATCTTAATTGGACCTCTACATGGAAATATCAGACCCATCTGCTTCAGAGAGCCTACAAGGAAGTCGTATTCCAGTTTCGCATTTCAGTTCCACTTCAACGAACACTCACTCGCCCACAACCCAACAACGAGAGTAAACTATTAGAGGATGTGAGGAATAATGCAGAGCTAACTATTAACTGGATAACTCATTGTGTCACAATTTGCTGATGGAGATGAATTAAATGCAAATATAAGATGGACATGATGGCCGGTAAGAAATGAGAGCATGACGAAATCACTGACCTCTTTCATTTCGTAGTTTATTTTCCTCTTCTCGTATCCAGCTGAAGTCAATGTCACTCGACTCCCCTCGCGCTTGCGATGTCGCTAATGATGATCGTGACCCGAGAGAAGGTTGCATTCTGTAATTTTCACTGTTATATCCCTTTTAAGGGTTTTTTATTGGTTCTGTCAGAGTGTTCCCAATCTTCTCAGAACTAGAAACGTACTTCGACATGGCATAGACATCGTTGCTATTCAACCAATCCTTATTCTCGAATTTCTCTCGTCTTTCCACTCGTTCTGTTCGTTCCACTTTTATCTCAACCGTTTTCGGTTTATCCTGAATATTCTCTCTTTAATTATGTAAAAAAAGCAACCCCAGCTAAAAAAATGTTTGTGAGCAACCATCCTCTTTCATCCGTCCAGCCGTCATCCTTTTTTTTCTCCAAACTTATCTCAATGTTTTTTCCGTTCGTGTAAACATAGAAGGCGTTTAAAAAATGAGTGAGACAAAATAAAAGCCTCAATGGTGTAGTGAGTAACACGGTAACCGATGGAAAAGGTAATCAAGAGTTCGAATCTGGACTGGGATCTGAGTTTTGCAAATATCTCAGTATCCTTATGGTTGTCTTTCACATAATATTCGGCCGTGAAAAATAGTAGGCCGTAAAATAAAATAAAATAAAATAAATAAAAGGTTTTACATTGTAAAGGACGTTTATCTACAAGATGTCCCAGTGATTTTTTTCTTAGAATCTTTCGAATGTCATGATCAACCAGTTATCGGACCGAGAATGTCGAACTCATAAAGAAATGAGCTGAAGTAAAAGAGTTGGTTACAAGATTATGCTTCATTGAGCCCTAAAATAGAGGACACGTGACTGCATTCGCCAGTTGACCGTGAAGTAATCGGTTTTTCATCGTGAAGGCTCTCAACAGGAACCTTTCGGCACTGCAGTTTTTCTTAAAGTCCGACGCTATCAACCAAATTAGGAACTACTATAGTCTATATGTTTTTACTAATATGTGTTGCAAACCCAAGTATTCTGCCTAAACATCAGTGTTGCTAATGTAAGTGATAAATTCCACAGAGGTAGTTTCGACTGTCTTTAAATTTAGTGAATAGTCAACGGGAAAATAAATTGTTTAGATGGTTGTACAAGTAGTGATCCCTTGACGCTAGATCCACTAAGAATACTGGACTAGGCGAGCTACTTAGCTAGCTCATTTTGAACAATTCTAGACACTGAAATTACGGCATAGACGAGTACAATGATTGATCCGGACTGTCAGACAATAGCTTTCATTCCACCGTTTGCAAATGCTCGAGACGATCTGCTCTCTGGTCCTTTAAAGCATGAAGAGGTATACTTGAATCCGACTGAACAAGCGGTTAGAAAAGCCATTAAGATGTAGACGGTCAGTAGACGCGTGTTGATCATCTTCGTAAGCTGCAGGTTTAGAGATTATTGCGATGAATGCGGGAAAGTGATGACAGAAGTTGCAATTTTCTGTGGATTTTGCTGACATTCTGATTGTACATTTCCACATTCTTCATGATTTTATAAGGACTCAAGGACTTTTCGTAGAGGACGCCATCAACAGAGCACGGAAAACATCGTATTCTTCCTAAAAACTGATTTTCATAGTCAACAAAAATAGTCAATAATTCACCTCAGCAAAAATAGTGAATAATTTCCTTACATGAGTGAGAAATGGCACGTGGTTGGCATAAACACCTCAGTTCGACTAACGTTTCGACGGCTTCGCGTTCTTCAGAGGGCGCTGGTAACCGAATATTTTTATACCAAACTCTGTCAGTCCAATCATGTAGAAAATTATCCTATTCTTCGTCTGATGCAAATTTCGCAAAGGAATGTGCTTTGGTGCTGCGTCATTGTCCAACCTTGTGCGGAATGTCATCAACTGCAGAAGTGCAGAGAAGAGCGGACTTCAAAAGGAGACGACGAACAGACTTCACAACGACACGACCTCTCTGTTTTTTTGTACCCAGTTCACGTGGCAGTCACATCTATCAAGTTTTCTTTTCCAGTTTCCGGTCCGTTTAATGATGTTCTGAAACTGATACTGCTTCACTTAAAACTGGTTCTTCTGCAAACTCTCGAGCAATTGTGGAGAGATCTACTTCATTTGGCAATGATCCGATCCTGATCCTACTTATCTTCAAAACTGTCATCTTTTCTACAATGAAGAATAAATAAAGAATAAAGCTCTCGGCGTTGATCAGTCCCTAAAGGATGCGCCATGCATTCGACTTCATTAAGTATCGTTGGAGGTGACTGAATGCATATCTGGCCTTTACAATGACTCGTGGTGGCCTACCGATGTATCGAGACAGTGCTGCTATCCTTCCAGACAAGTCTGGTACCAAATTGCCAATCCCGGAGGGATGGAATGCTTGGTGGGCCGTGGACGTGGGGACCGATTCCACGTGTGTGTTGTAGGGCGCCTCCAACCACTGCACCACACGCCCCCTTTCAGTGATACTTTCGAAGGTAGTGCTGTAACGTATGGTCGTCAACCGGTTTTCAAAATAAACGTGGTGGCCGGTAGTATCTATGACGGTCGGTTCAAGTTTGAGTTCGTGCAGAAGAAAATTTATCGGTGAACGATATAACTGCGTTCTAGAATGATGTAAAAAAACGCACATATGTAAAGAATTAAATCGATACAAGATGCTTTAAACCTCCAAATGGCGAAACGGATAAATCAACTGGATAACTTACTTATACGGTACAATTTTCTTTAACATGCAACTCACTTCCTTCTTAGAATCGGCTATTCGAGTGGTAATATTTTCGTGAACTGCACTTGTGTCACTTGCTGGTGATAGTACCTCTAAAACGGATTTCACATAACACATAAACAAATTTGGAGACGACTAACCATTGCTTCCAATGATATGAAGTGAAATCAAACTCCGATGGTGCCAATAAGCTTGCAAAATTCGGACCCGGGGTCAGCTACGCATTAGCGATTACCCTTTCCGAGGGTCACGTGCTACCCACTACACCACCAAGAGCCTTGCTTTATTTTTCTCTCAGCTAGTGTTGTACCCTAACGGTGCTATCAAGAATCACCTGTCAGAGGAAATGATCTGGAAAGCAGAAATCGGCGTTTAACCCAGTTGAGCTGAAGCTGCAGATGAAATCACAATGTTTACTTTTTATTTACTGCTTGTTATTATTATTTTTTCTATGGCAGGGTATTTATGATAAACACAACCACGTGATGATGAGATAATTGCAAAACTCGGACCTCAGGCCAGTTTCGAATCCTTCGTAGATTATTCTCATTGATGGATGATTGCTGATAGCATTTTAACTGTAGAAAAAACTAGCTAAGAGAAATGCAAACCAACGGCCTCGGTGGTGCAATGGGTAGCACGCAACCCCAGTAAAGGGTAATCGTGGGTTCGAACCTGGCCTGAGATCCGAGTTTTGTAACTCTTTCGGCATCATTGTAGTTGTATTTAACACAATATCCTACCAAGAAGAACAAGTAGCAAGCACTAAATAAAAGGTTAAACATTGTGAAAAAGCTGTTGATCGACATTTTTAGGGATTTTCTTAACGATTACAAAACCTTCGAACATCAACGGTTAAAACATATCTGACGAACGTTCATAACGATGATTACCAATCAACCAAAAAAACTCTGTCATGAAGCGTTTTTGTAGAAAGAAAATTACCGATTAGGATAGAACTTGATGGAAAAATCACCTCTGCCATCGCGTCGCATGGGTGAAACTCTCCACACATCTGCAGTTTGTCCTTCAGAAACCGACGTTACTGGTGATGAAGTCATCGAACTACCATGCATTGCTTGAGAAGTTGTTGTGTGACTGGTGCTGTAGTAGTAACGTATTCAAATTACAAGCTTGTGAAGACAGGTTATGTAAGTATCTAAGGAAAAAAATAAGTTTCGTTAGGTGCGCGCAACGAGCAGTGGCTAGAGGTGCACCATGTTGTCGTTAGATGAATCTTGAGCCCAGACAAACAAAGGTCTCCATCGTTTCCGGGTCGGGGTCTTAGCACGTGACTTATCTGGGAGGATAGAAAAGACGACAAGATACATTGATAGGCCTAAGCAAGTCAGTGTGAAGGCCAAGGAAGCACTCAATAACCACAACGATAGAGTTGAATGTATGACTTACCCTAAAGGGATTGGCAAACACCCGACTATACCTTTTATCTTTAAATTTACCATATTACCAATTTTCTTAAACTTCACTGTGTTTCAACCTGCAATAAAATTCGTTTTTATAGTTTAGAACAGTTTTTGCCTCTCGTTCTTCGATTTTTTCACGCTCCTTGGTTTAATTTTTCTACGGAGTTCACCCAATTCACGTAAATCTCAAGACGTGTGGAAGCTACGGTTTTTCAAACTACGTGATACGGGAATATTTCGCGGTGTAAATATCTTAATTCAGAACGGATGATATTTTAATTTTTACCTACCGTGTATTATTTTCTCATGTCTATGTACGTTGTGAATTATAACCACAAGAATGCTGAGATATGAGCAAAACACGAAACTTCAGTTGGGTTTCGAACCCGCGATTACTCTTATCGGAGGCTCACGTGTTATCTATCATTCTAACCGAAGTCCTCGCTTCCTTTGATCATTCAGGTTGACCGATGAATGCTGATGGTACCATTTAAGAAACTGGGTGGAAAAAAGGCGAAGCGAGCGCCACGGTTCGTACAGTGGACACGTGAGTTCTCGCAAAGGGTAAGGGCGGGGTTGGCAGCCCAGTTGAGGCTCTAAGTCTTGGTCATATCTTAGCATCCTTATGGTTGCATTTGAAAATAGACAGTTCCAAACATCACTTTTCACTTTCTATTAGACTACTTTTTCTAAGAATTTTTGTTGGGAAAGTGGGAAGCGCGCTGATAGTGATTCCGTTGACATTACGCGGACGGCCCTAACTAATCAGGAGCTAGTGCAACGCCGAACAGGGCGAAGCAAACCTCTTACCCACAGGGGTCGCGAAATTGGTACCAGACTAGTCTGGAACAAAGTAGTTCATTCCCATCCACTTGGGAATACCCCAGCACGGTTATCCAAGGATTATAGGGAGCATCTAGAAACAAACAATTTCTTAGTTAACATGAATTTTTAACTATGTATAGTAGTTGGAATATTTCTGTTGTTATTTCATTTTTAATCACAGGATCGGAGAGAATAATTAAGATAGACGTTACACAGAGAGTTCATAGGCTGAGTTGAACACTATCCTGGAAAAAACCCGTTTATCGACTGTGTGATCAGTCATCTATGACGGTTCTCATGTAGACGTTAATTTGTATTCAGCAACGGTTTCGGACCATTCGTGAAGTTTTCTAACGCTGACATTTCTGAGCGAATTTTTTAAAATACCATTAACCTCATTGTCGGTCGTCCCAATGGTTGACGATCGGCCGGCGATCCCACGACACGGGCTCCAGCTCGCCATAGATCTCCTTGTCGAGGGTCCTGCGCGAACACATGGTTTCTGAAACTCAGCAAAAATTTTGGACTCGATCTAAAAAAGAATCAGGAATATAGTGTATATGTAACAGGCTTTTTTCCATTTCATTACGAAAGTCGTAATGATCAACCGAATGTCGCTCAAGCACCTATGTCGCGGGCGATCTGGTATTATTGACAGAAACTACAGATGGAATTGAGTATCGATCGATGAACGTATCGACAAAAGAGCTATGAACAGTGCAGTTTCGTATATTTAAAATCGTAAGAGCAAGAAAAGGTCTATGAGATATGCTAGGGATAAATTTAGCGCCGGTTCCAAGTTAAAATATTGTTGAGAGTGTAGTTCGTCGTGATTCCGGGAAAGATTTCATGCTAGTCAATGTGTAAGTCAATAGAATAAATCCTGATATCACGAATTTAACAATTTATTGGATAAAAGATATTGCAGATGAGAAAGCGATGTAGAACACAAGTGACAAGTGAAATAATCCTTTCAACAGACAGTGAAAGTACTCCCCTCACCCCCTTAAGACTCCCTAAATCAGAAGGCCCATTAAAAGATCTCACATTTACTGAGTGATTGAAATTTACAGATTTTTGGAATTTTGAGTATACCTCATAGTTGCTGTAGTAGGACTACGTAGATATGAGAGTTTATACTTTCACAATGTCACCCAAACTGAGGAGTCCAATATTTGCTGAGGTACTGGAAGCTCCTAGTACTAAACCGTTTGTACAGATGCCTGTCTGAGTTAATTGATAACTAAAGGAATGGTATGCGATAGAAATGATATTGTAGTAAGTCAACGTAGCTAAAGCAAAATCGTCTAAACGAAATCTAGTTCGTATGTAGGAGCGCATCTTGTAGCCCCATGGTGATCTGCGACGGACATGGTCCTTGGCTCAATCCCGGGCATCAGGCTTCCATTCCCTTGGGGCTGGAAAATTAGTACCAGACTAGCAAGCAACAAATGGAATCCAATGCATAGCGCATCGCTAAGTGATAGAACAACGTCGAAAGTGTTGTCCTTATTTATGAATGAAGGGAATGCGTTTCACATTAATTCATCCCTTGTTGCTGAGTTCCTGTCGACCTTTCAAAACCTTCTCTCTCACTGGTTGATTCCACACTAGCTGATGCTGATTACTTTGGGTGAGTGTTAGAATCATTTTATGTAAATACTATAGTTCGCAATTTTATTTCTTATCCTGTCGCGATCATTACGCAATATATCTCCCCTGTCGTCGATTGATGGTCAATCGATGAACGATTACGAATATAATCCTCACTTAGCCAGACTGACCTTTCGAATTTGAATAGACTTGCCGTATATACCGTAACAGTATAAGGGCAGGCCATAAGTGATGACGACACGTGACCAACTAGTCTAGGTGATAGCGTATCTTAGCACTATTCATAGAAACTCATTTGGTTTATCCTAGGTGATTTTTAGCACTCAGTCCCAACCAACATGAATTCACAAAGACTAAAGGAATCCGTTAAATTATTCAATTGCCAAAAATATTAAAACAACTAGTTAACAGCACTTCTTCATTAATTTAGAAACTATTTTCACGATAACAAACGTTGAAAGCAAAGAAAATTTTAGAAACAACAAGGACTAATAACTTCCAGTTATTTAAAGAATTTTGAGAAGGAAGGAGACACGTAACCTTCACTAGTCTTCTTTTCCTGAATATTTTCACCACTTCCTCCATCACTCTACGGACCAAATATACCAAAGTATATTCGCCACTGATTTTTGCAATTTTGGTCCATGATGGGGCGTATAGTGAGGTATGATGGTAGGTGATGTCGGTTATTCCAGCTTGGTGGTAGTCCAATTCCGCTCCGGGTCAACCAAGCCTCTCATCCCTCCGGGGTCGGGAATTTGGTAACGGACTTGTCCGTGAAAAAACCACTCTCTGCAATCTAGATGGCAGTGCTCCAGCCCGGCTATTTCAGAACTCCAGGGAGAATCGACATGACTTGCATTCCACGACATCCAAGATGAAATGAAGATGCTCAAGCAGCAACGGAACCCATACGTAAAAACTAGGAAGACCTTCGTCGACGATGGATGCGAGGAAACGGATCGAATGTGAGAAGCCTTTGGATCCGCAAAGACGGGTCATATAAAATGAAATAAAAAAATTTCGGTCCATGATATATTTTTTTCCAAGCGTTTCTTTTTATATAGTAAACTTTCCAACATAGCAAAATGTTTCCCTGATCCACTTAAGTTGTTTTACCTCCACTGTAGAACAGAATGTACCTTTAAGAAATGAATAACTTAATAAACAACTGAAAACAAGGAAAAATACGAATATTAAAGCCATATTTCTAGCAACTATAGTTCCTATAAAAGTGTATTCAATAGAGGTAGCTATAGCGCTGAGTGTGATACCAATTGAGGATCACTCAACTACAAAGAACCCGAATTTTTCGTTATGACCGGTTATTAGTGAATTGGGTTGGATGCGTCCTTCTGACGACGATAGGGTCACGATGTTGCTGTGAACTGTGAAAAAACAACTGCCGCAATCATAGAAACACTTTCAAAAAAAAAGTACTGCGATGTAGTTAACGCAATGTCCATTATTATCGTGTAAAAACTGTTTCGATTTACTTGAAGTGTCACTGTGTTTATCCTGATAACCGTTATGCGAAATGAACGTCGTTCATAGAACTGGAAAACCTCGCGGCTTCGACGCACATATGTCATGGAAGCCGTCAATGGATGTAGCAACTGATTCACGACGACAGCGAACGTTATACCTCAAAACCGGCTGCGCCATCTCTGAAACGCCGTCGGCCGGCCAATCAGCACACGAGTCCAGGGCGCACGTAATTGGCTAATTTTCATCGAATCGAAACGAAAATGCGTAGATAATCGAGTCATACAGCTTTACTTACTCCATTTATACACTTACTACCGGATTAAAAAGGCTTAACACGTTTGGCACAGACCATTTCTTTAGGGGTGGGATCCACCGTGCATTGGCCAGCATTCGTAGTCTTGAGGAGATGACTAAATGCACAATTGACTCATAAAATAATCTGCGGGGACCGACCAATTCATCGGCTCAGTACTTTGTCATACCAGAAAACTCGTTCACCAAATTACCGATCTCTCTGATACATTACATCAGCATATCGTAATGGAGAGCCTTCACTTACCTCGGGGAATTATCTCAGTCTTTCTCAAATACCCGATACATTTCCATGTGCTCTGTTCAGTAATGTAGAAATTTCGACGAACTTCTTTCTTAAAAGCACGAGGAATGGCGTACCTGCTTAGTCAGTATAAGAGATCGAACATGCGACCATGTGTGTATTCAACGGCATCTCTAACCACTAAGCAACACTCATTCCATTCAATACAATGTACAGAAATCGTTGAGCAAATGAGAAGAAATTTAATGTTAATAAGGGACTAAAACGATAAGTAGTTAGCCTTAAAAAGTAGTCCGGAAATCAGAATGGATCAGACAGCCAGGACGAAAACTAGAATGAATCGTTCAAAGTAACTTTCTGACTTCCACCGCATAACAGTTGCCACATTTTTTCAGGGGCACATTGCGCTTCCATGTGAACTCTGTGCTGTTGGTCTCCACGTGACATATTCAGTGGAAGACTCACAGAAAGCGGTGAGTGTGCAAAGACTCTGTGTGATTGATATTTTCATTTAGCATTTTCTCTGTTTGGTTATGGAGGTGTTTGGCTTCTTTGGCTGGGTAGATTGGGGTCAACTTGACCCTTCTAGGCTCTGAGGAAGGCGAAATCCGCCGAAACGTCAGCCTGTGTGTAAATAAGGAAGTAAAACAACACCTAAAAAAGAATATAGAGAGCTGCCACGTTATCCAAAAAACAACATATTTAAATGATCAAAAAAAGGAGTAATAAAGGAGTGGAATGCCAACAAAGTAACCGGTTCTCTTACAAAGCTTGATCGACGTTGTACTGTCACTTCCGTACGGATTGTTACTGGCTCACAATTGTTACTATGGTATCGATTTTAAGATAATAACAAATTAAAATAACGCATTAAAGCGTAAGGATAAAAAGACTGCGGCCTTGATCAATACCTTAGGAACACCCCGTGCATTCGACTCCATTCGTGTCATTGTAGAAGTGATCGAATGGATATTTGGCCTAAAGACGACTTCTGGATCCTAGCGATGTATCAAATCAGTTGTTGACTCCGGAAGGACTCGAGAACTGGGTGTGGGGTCGCACCAATAACCATGTGTGTGTTGCAGAACACCCCTAACCATTGCGCATTGCGCTACATGTGTTTGAAGAACGTATCAGGTCAATTATTTTATTAACACTTTTATAAATTTACATATTCGCAAAGATTAAAGCTTCAAAAAGGTGGAGCTCAGGTATCGAGGTTTGCGTAGCTATAGAGAAACGATATCTCTACTGAGGCATGAAGAAATTTTAAAAATAGATTTGAGAAAACTACTGGAAAAATTGAAAGTTATCGATTTTTAGGTATTCGAATTGCCGATTTGATTATTAGAATGCCTTATTGGGAATCAGAAATTACCGGCATCAATTTTCAAGCGGCCAGTCGGTCGTAACCCATAGGTGTGTATATTTGCAATCTGGACAATTGGTCGGTCCAGTCGTTGACCTCATCGAAGTTTCACTTCATCTCGTCCGTTCCGCTTCATCGGACTTCCGCCATCGGACGGATTTCAAACGGAAAGATGGAATGGTTGAAAAACTTGACCACATGACTGTATTTCAAAACCGACTTTCCTTTAACCTCGGTATGTCTAATCAATATGCATTCTTCCTTTGATAAGCTCACACGTGGTTGATAAACATACTTATTTCCGGCTAACGTTTCGACGTCTTCGTCTTCATTAGAGCCGATGGTCCAATTGACCACATGACTGATAGGAAGATGTTTGAGTGGACTGATACATCCTGGGTCTGACGACAGTTTCCAAAATTGGCTTTTAAGTTTTAACCGTTTCAATCCCTCAACATTCATAAATAAATGTCATTTTATTAAAAAGACAACAAATTAGCTACCTAGAGACAGTCGTATAACGATTTCTTCAAAAAAACGATTACGGAAGCAATCAATAACTACTTTGTTGTTTTCAACATACTTGGATGGCCCGTCCTAACTGCTTGTGCTGGTCCCAGCATATCCTCCACTTTTTTCGGGTTTTGCTGGTTTAGTCATTGTGGCTCCTTGGAATCCAGGGGCCAGCCAGGCCAAAGTCTGGGATGAATCTCCCGGCTGTACAACGCAGCCCGACACCCAGGAACAGCTCCCAGGCACGATGAGGCGGTAAACCATTGAGAGGTTTTAAAGTTTAGTTTAGTTTTCAACATACAAAAACATAATCTTCATTTCCACGATAACGAAGAAAAAACTGGAAAAGATGAGAAAAACTGAACACGGAAGTAGTAGATTCATTAAAACCCTTAACTATCGAAGACAACGATAATTGGTGTCCAAAGAAGTTACATATCTTACGGAGAAAGATGGAAGCCTATCCAATAAAATAGGAGTTATGAATGGATTTGAATTCATAAAGTCGAAATCCAAGTACATAGAAATCGAGAATCCTTTAAAGGTGTGCTTAGTTCGAACCAAGATTATTTATTGGGCGCATGGAATCCTTGAGCCCGCCCTGAATTCTCCTTTTCTTTCAGAAATTACTACTTAGAATACATTATTGACAAACTAAGTTATTGCATCATCAAGACATCATAGATGTGCAGCTTTGTCTCTAACGTTAACGATGCTTCTTTCTTGTAGAGAGATCGAGAAGAGTGGGAGAAACGACCGTTCGCCATTTCAGCCGACATTTGGCGCTGCTTAATGCTAAGGTGCTCCGTCGAATCTATGAAACATCGGTCAACGTTCTGTTTTTCGACCATTGAACAGTTCATGAATCCAGTGTAAGTCGTAAAACATTTCACACATTGGTGATAGAGCGGTTTTTTCAAATTCCATTACTTCAATTTACTTCCAGAACTACGCTCCACTCGCTCACTTAAAGGAAAGCGCCATTCTAGCACCACGCTTCTTTGTGTTCCTAGTGCCTTTTTCGGGAAGGCAATTCTGATAGAAATACTGTTAAACTACTCAGCACTGAAGAACATAGGAGGGATATCTTCTCGTTGTACACGTAAAAACAACACAAAACCGTAGGTGAGACAAATACGGTTCACACAGTCTTCAGTGTTAAATATCGCGCTCTAGAAAAATAATCGTTGCCCTATAAAAACAATGACGCTCATTTCCATCAAAGGTCGGCCATTTGTATGGATCAGAGGCTCTTCCGTATTTAGGCCAAATGGGGCTTATACAACCAGATATATCGGGTCCTCGTAAAGCATTCTATTAGGAAATCCTTTTAGATTGTCAATGTCGTTAGCTGACGATGAGGATGATGTCGACGATTCAGATGAACTGCATGAAACTCACTCAGGCTTCACTAGAATGAACTTGACGGTTTGAAAATAGAAAAACAACGTAGCTACTACGGCCGTTGGTTGGTTTATGCTGAAGAAAATATGGAACGCATGAGGCTTCAGGCTAAAAAATTATGATTATAGAAAGTTGTGGGGATCTAAAATTTCTAAATAGTTCATTTCTAAAATGAAATCACTCATCTATTGCAAGATTGTACAGTTTCGTTGACCCAGAAGGTACTTAGTGTCGTGTTAAGGGGTTTACGGCCGTCGTTAACTGGCGCAGAAAAAAGCCGTCTGAACGACTATTCACCCATAAAAAACCGTTAATGTGAACGTCGGTATTATGAGAATTTAGCATTTGAAAGCGAAATGTGAGTTCGTCAAATAAATACTGCGTTATTGTTTTCAATCGCTAATTCTTTTTTTTTTCATCTAAGCAGAAAGGGCAGCGCATGTAGCGCATTGGTTTGAGGTGCTCCTCAATACACATGTGGTAGTTGGTTTGATCTCACGTCCATAGAGCACTAAGCCCTCCATTCCTCTGGATCAACAAATTGGTACCAGACTTATCTGGGTCATAAACATATGTCGGCAGGCTCCCGCATATCACTGTACAAACCAAATATGCCTTCAATCGCCTCTACGCTACTACGAATGGAGTCGAATTCATGGCGCGTTCCTAATGTGTTCGTCAATGTCGGACGCTATATTCTTTATCCTCCAAAACTTTTCCACGATCCTCAGCCCAGTAGAAAAGGAACCGATCATTATCACCTCCTTATCTGCAATATCCTAAATAAACACTGCTATCTTTAAGGAATTGTGCTAAACTAATACTGTAAACACCCGACATTTATGACGTCGTTCGAGAAGAGCTTTCCAGGTACTACTAGAAACACAACATATTTTCAAATATGACACAGAGTTGGGTTCTTGGACTGTAGTTTATTATAAAACTTTATAAAACGTTGCGAATTGCCTGAGTGAATAGAATTACTTTACAATTAATGAGACAATGTGACGTCTACGAAAAAGTATAGGGGTAAGGTGGTGGACGGCGGTTGGCTCAGAAAGGCTACGGCACAGCTGCCAAGGTCACTGGCCCCATTGTGTCGGTCACATCGCGGGTCAGGCACAAAAAATAAAAGAGAGGAAACCTCAGGTGGTTGAGTGCAGGGTCAGACAAGGTTCTTTCGTTGACAAACGCAGAACTGTACGATTGAAGTCTATAACAAGGCAATCGTAACAATGCTGACAACGATTTTGCAGATTTATAGGCATATCGAATCAATAGACTGATTGATAACGTGAGTGAACAAGTATAAAATTAGGACTTCGTTGGAAAGATGGAAGGAATACGATAGGAATGTTAGGAGTAAAGAAAACCAGAATAGCTAAAGTTTAAGTTGAAAAAAGGAGGTCCAAACATTTTTGCTAATGATGAACGACTTTTAGAATTTACAAAGCTTTGAACAATCCATCTACACTTTAAAAGGGCTCTATCACTTAGATATTATAATTTCATTTAAAAGAGTAACACTATGGAAACAGTTCGAAACCTCCAAAAACCTCAATTGATCAAGTCGACATATGTAGTGTTTTATGACGTCACAAAGTATAAAAGTCCATTGTTTAGTGAAAAAAAACATATAGGAAACAGAACGCAGAAAGAAGAGTACTTAACAAATTTAATCTACGACATGGATAACTACCCCATCGGTGGAAGAAATCCAGTTGCGTAGGAGAAAGCCGAGGTCGCCAATGAGCTACCACGACCTCGGTGCTACGAAGCGCGTGCTGACAAAACTTCTCGTTAGGACTTCTATGAGAAGAAGTCTTTCACAAAGAGCAAAATTCCAGCAATATAGGAACTGAGCGATTTGTGAAAATGAACCAAACAAGTGGCTAGGTGTTTGGTAGTCATATTGGTTCCTCCGTTACGGAAACTCATCAAGAATGATGATTAGCGATAACTGTACGAATCGAAAGATGTCGGCAACGGAAAAAGGAGATTTAACGATGAACGATAAGAAACTGGTGACAAGATGGCGTCATAGAGATGTGAGATTCTTGACGAAGATAAACAGCATCACGGAAATAGAAGAAAGAAGAAAAACGCTCCCACATAAAATGATGCTAAGGGATAAAGATATAGCTCCATAGTTGAAAAAAACTCGAGGGCTTTATTGGCGTTAGGAATTTGGGATAAGAATTTACTAGGCTTGCCAGTACAACTGGTTCTTAATTGATAAGAGAGGTTACTAGAATTTTTTCATATCATAAAAACACTATTCTATCGAATTTTCAAGCTTCCACTGGTGAAACGATCGAATGAAACGAACGATCCCATCGGTTTTAAACACGGCATAAGAACATGAAGAGAAGAAAATACCTGTGTAGATCGTCAAAAGACATCGCCCTTGAGTAAATCGGTGGTGGTGGTGGCAACATTTGTGATTGGAAGAAAATTGCCGGTGGTGGTGGTGGCGCAATTGCTCGGCCACCGTACTTTTTCATCAGCTTCTGTTGCTTTTTCTCCATTTTCTCCAGTTTCTTGATCGTCTTCAAATCCGGGGGAAATAGTAGTGGTCGTTGCTGTTCGACGAAATCCAGGTGATTCAGCGACATTCGTGATCCCTTCGATAATCGCATTCGTTCTGAATCACTTGGACTTGTCATATAACCGGAGTCAGCGTTCAGGCTTATCATTGAACGACAGAGAATCGGATGCGGCATATAGGGCTCAGTGTAAGCAGGTCCATTGTGAGCCCGTTTAGCGTCATAGGCGCCAGAAGGCGCTGCATAGGCCGGATACTGGCCCTGGGACCAGGCCAGCGGCGGTGGATGGTGACTGGACGAGCGGTTGCCCATCGCGCACCGGCCCGACTGCGGCCGTCCGGCTCCGCCCTCATGTGGGCGACCCGCCGCCACCGGCCGTCGCGGCGTTGGGAAACTTGACCGGACGGACACGACTCTCCCACGATACCGTTGGGAGGACAGTATTCGACTGTCATACGCTCGGTTACATTTGTGATATGTCTGTTTCTAAACGATAGATGTTTGTTGTTGTATTTGTACATACCTGTACTTAATCACATTTCTTCTACGAATAACATCAAATGAAAGAAAGACAAAAGTCTGCTTTGTCGAAATACGATGCAACATTTCACTCACTGGGATACCTGGATGGCGCGTCTTCACTGATGGTGCTGGCCTCTAGCGTAATTCGCACTAGTTTCATTCCCGCGCAACCGTCGGCCAAGGTGGTGGTCTGCTTAGAACATGGCGTCGTCCACGAGGTCCATTCCGAATTCCTAAAATCGTTTCCATCTACAATTCATTGATGCTACCATTACACTTTTATATCCGAAAAACAATCTATTAGACTGATCTTCAGTGATCTGGCACCTATTTAAAAGCACCTTTCAGAAACATACGAACCTATGAGGATGTTAGATCAGTCCTCGGAGTCTGAATGCGTTCCAACACTGTCTGTGCAGGTTGGCAGGTGATTTTTTCGGTAAAATAAATAAACAGCAGTAATATTTCGGAACCGACTTTCCTTGAACCTTGGTATCACTAATCAATCTGTATTCTTTCTTTAACAAGCGAGGACCATCGACTCGGATCATCGGCTCTGAGGAAGACGAAGACGTCGAAACGTTAGCCGAAAATAAGCATCATTATCAACCTCGTGTAAGCTCATCAAAGAAAGAATACAAACAGCAGTAAATTGAGGACTTAAGGCCCTAAGAGAGAAGGTGTTTGCTGGAGAAAAGTGAAGTAATGAAGAACAGCCGAAGATCATGAATTTTGTGTGTTTAAAGCCTCTAGCTTAAGAAAAACAATTGAGAGGAGGAAAAACAACATTGGCGAAGAGAAGAGCTTTTTGCCAGTGGGATTACGGAGGATATAGAGAAAGACGGGATAATGGTCTAAGATGACATACGAGCTTATACGGACTGGATAACAAAACCGGATAGGAATCCACTTAGCGGTTTTACCTTAGACATTGATAAATTGTTTGATTGGGAGCAGAAAAAACTAGTGAACAGATGGAGCTGCAAAACACAGTAAGAAGAGCATCATTTCTTGCAAAGAAAACTCCATTGAAGAGAAAGGAAAGGAAGAAAACCACGCTCCACCAGTTTACGAGTTTGTAGATCGCTTCACCAAGGTGACTGCAGAATAAAATTATAAAGAATTCTCGGTGTTGATCAATCCCTGAAGGATGCGCCATGCATTCGACTTCATTAAGCATCGTTTGGAGGTGATTGGATGCATATTTGGCCTTTACCATGACTCGCTGTGGCCTACCAATGTTTCGAGCCAGTCTTGCTACCCTTCCAGACAAGTCTGGTACCAATTTGCCGACCCCGGAAGGATGGAGGGCTTAGTGGGCAATGGGCGCGGGACCACGCATGTGCTACAGGGCGCCTCCGACCACTGCGCCACACGCGCCCCAATTTCGGAATAACGGATTTAAATTCTTCGCTATAATCTGGCTTCATTGAAGTTGATTAAACGTCTTGACAATTTTTCTACTTCGATTAATCTTTGAATAGGAGTTTTACAATATACGAGAGTATTAAATGAAGGAATGAGCTCGTTTTCCCAGGTTGTTCTTTTCATGTAGCAGTTCTTTCTTTTCCATGCACTCGAGCGAAACCTCCTGCTTTCTTCCCCAATAACACCTCCAATCGATCTACGAATTTCGCCGATGCTCTTAGTGTTTCAACACATATATGTAATCCGTGTAATGTGAAAATGTGCTCAATGTAAATCTGACGATATCTGGCGACATCTGACGACAATACCGGATCGTCTAATCGAAAAGCTTCGACAGTTTCTCTTCAGATTTTCCAATTTCTGCAAAAATACTGTGCTCTAAAAGCTCTGAAATGCTTGCGAACAATGTCGGATATTGGTTTAAGCTGGATATGATTTTTCAGCAGTGATAAATTAGGACTGATCCTTTCTTTGATCAGAGGTGGAAACTAGTGATCCCATGCGGTGCTTGAGCAGGCGATTAATTTTGTTTGCCATGGATTGGAAACTTATATTTAAGACTTTATTTCATGAGCTTATGAAGATATCACATGATTGATTCAATAAGCCATATATTATAGTATTAGTATACTATATTAGTATGGGCGTTCAAGGGCGCGTGTGGGCAGTGCTCAGAGGCGCCCTGCGACTTATGCATGGGATTGATCTCGGCGCTCGTGGCTCAAAAAGGCTTCCATCCCTCAGGGTTTGGCAAATTAGTACCAGACTTGTTTCAGAGGGTAGCAGCACTGGCTCTATGCATCAGTAGGCCACCGTGAATCACTGTAAAAGCCAGATATGCATTCAATCACCTCTAAACGACGCTTAATGAAGTCGAATGCATGTCCCATCACTCAGGGGTTGATTAACGCTGAAAGCTTTGTCCTTTTTTATGATCGTTGCGGATGTTTTACAGCAGCGATATCTAACGAGACGTCGTTATCAATTCTAAAATTAGTGCTATATTTATTAATAAACTCTTGTTGGCTCGCCGGCAATATATTATAGTTGTTGAATTCGTTGTCCTTTAGCGAGCTTTTTGAAAGTTTTTTTTAAACCACGAGTTTCGGATCGGATACAGAAACTAAATCTAGGACAAATTCACATCTTTTACCTAATTATTATAATAAAAAAGGTAAAGGATAAAGCTGTCAGCGTTGATCAATCCCTGGAGGATGCGTCATGCATTCGACTTCATTAAGCATCGTTTGGAGTTGATAGAAAGCATATCTGGGTTTTACAATGACTCGCGGTGGCCTACTAATGGACCGAGCCATGCTGCTATGCTCCAGAGAAGTGTAGCACCAATTTGCCGACCCCGGAGGGATAGAAGGCTTGGTGAACCATGGGCGCTGAGATCGATTGCACTCGTGTGTTGTAAGGCGCCTCCGACCACTGCGCCACGCACCTTCGGATCGGATACAGAAATCAGATATGCGACACATTCATACCTTTTATCTAATTACTACAATAACTTATTCACATTTCCCAATCCGTTAGATTTTTTTCGAAATTCCGTCCTTTCAATCCGTTCTACGCGAAAAGCTATTGGCGAAAAAGTGAAAACAAACTGCTTTCACTAGGTAATTCTTGAAAGTATGAAAGAAATACGACTCGTCCTACAATCCCTAGCAGAAGCTACTTGGGAATTTCAATTGCAAAATGTCCTAAAGAAATAATGAGACCAGCAATTTGATCTCAGAAGAGTCATAGGCATTCGATTCAATCCATGTATAGGTTTTTAAAATTTCTGTGTGGTTGAGCTGACACGAGAGTGGCATAGAGCTTTTAATCGGCTAATGTTTCAGCACCTTTGCCTTCTTTTTTGTACACCAATCCCCTGTCAGCTCAATCATATAGGAAATTACTGATTGTTCCTACCGAGGTTTAATGGAAGTCGGTTTTTAAGATGTTTATATTCATTTCTTGCCAAATAGAAAGCAGATTAAAATGGTATGCATGAGAGCAGACGAATGCTCCTTGTACTTCATAATTTACAAAGAAACCTTTTGGAAAAGTTTATTGACCGGCACTTTCACTGACAATTAAATGTTGAAGAGATGAAAGCTCTTGGCGTTAATCAAGGGATGCGCCATGCATTCAACTTCATTGAGCAGCGTTTAGAGGTGATTCAATGCATATCTGGCCTTCACAATGACTCGCGGTGACCTACCGATGTATCGAGCCAGTGCCGTTATCCTCCCAGAAAGGTCTGGCACCAATTTGCCGAACCCGGAGAGATGGAAGGCCTAGTGGGCCATGGGCGCGGGGATCGATTCCACGTGTGTTTTGCAGGACGCCTCTGACCACTGCGCCACACCCTCCACAATTAAATGTTACTTCATTCTTGTCACTATGGTCATTGTATGGAATTACGCAAATATAAAAACACCGAAATACAGTGGGCTACAGTAACACGCAGTAATTGGTAGCGTACATTTCATTCATACCCTTAGACCTACAGAACAAAGTGTTTTCTACATTTTTAACCTGTTTACAACCTTTAAAGCTCTCTAGTTAAGGAAAAAGAGTGTTTTACTTTCAAAAAACCGGAAACTTCGCTGCCGACGAAGAATTGTTCGTGTTCACTCCGGAGAGTCACACCAAACGGCGCGCGTCCCTTATGGGTTTATTGGACTTTGTACGTCCTTTAGAGAGAAGTCTATTTATCAGTCTATTTATCTATTTATTATTATCATTTAATGTTTACTTTAAGGTAGAGTGGGTAGATAAGCGTTTTTGGAAATGTTCTTACTATAAGCGTGAGATGCAGAAAGAAAATTGGTGAGAACCTTTGGTAATCTTTCACGAAACTTAGGAAAAAGAACCACAACTGTATGTGATATGTATGATGCCTACAGGATGCTTTTATTAGGCATCACTAGAAATCGTATGGTTATTTTTATCCTAGTTTCTCTTTATTGAATCCTTTCTTTCTATTCTCTTCCGTCTCTCTTTCTCCTTCTCTCTCTGTTCTCCTCCTGTTTTTTCTACGGTGTTGTTTGCGTTTTCTGGTTACATAAAATTTCCGGTCTCATTTGTAATGGTGAATTATTGGGTGGTGATGACTTTCGACTTTTCTCTATGATCTTCGGGCATAGGTAAATAGGAAAATAAACAGGCAAACAAATAAGCAAACAAATAGGGCGGGCTAAAGAAATAAATTGTAATAGAAAAGGAGAAAATTACTATAGGGAGCGCTAAAAAAGCAGTGGTTAGACCTGCTTTGTAATACACATACAGTCCCTCGTTCCGCGCGCCAGGATAAATAAATCCTCCAACCCTACGGTGTTGGCAAATTAGTGCCAGATTTGTCTGAGTACATATTTCAGCCGTCATGATTCATTATATACGGCAAATTTTCAAACAATCGTCACTGGCATACTACAGTTGGAGTGGATTGCAGGGTGCATCTCGAAGATTTTGACGAGCGCTAAACGCTTTGTCCATTATCCGATACTTCGCGGCTAATTCATTGTCAAGGAAGGAAATTGATCGATTACGATGGAATTGATTAAAATTGCGATAACAACAGCATATGATGCTTCAACATTAAAGGGACCACTAATTACGAAGAAAAATGAAGAGCGGGATGATTTCAGAAAAGTGACTCTGAAGGATGAATGCCACATAAATCTTACTTACTTGATACTTGAATGGCCCGTCCTCACTGGTTGTGCGGGCCTCAGCAAAATCTCCATTTTTCGGAGATTTGCTGCTTAAGCCATTGTTGTTCCCTGGAGTCCCGAGGTCAGTCAGGCCAAAGTATGTCCCAGGTCTTCACCAACCCAGGCAGTGGCAGCCCTTGTGGATTAGAGGGAGGTTTGACACCATGCGACTTTGATACCAGGACGGTGGTGGATCCTGGTAGTGGTTTGCTTTTAGCAAGGCCTCCTGATGGAAACGTCGGACTCCTTCTTAGCTTGGGAGACTCTTCCGGGGGGATGAATTCCTCTGCCGTTACATGAATCGGTTAGTATAAAACTGGGAAGGCATTCCTTAAGGGTTTACCTCTATTTTATTTAATTTTATTTGATCCATCTTCACATCCACTGTGCAGATCTCAGCACTTCTCACATTTAAATAGTTTCCTCGCATCCATCGTCCACGAAAGTCTTCCAAGTTGTTATGTGTGGCTTCGGCTGCTGCTTGAGGATTTTCATTTCACCTTGAATGTCGTAGAATGTTGGTCGAGCAATTCTGGAGTCCTGAGATAGCCAGGATGGAGCGTTCCCAATTGGATTGCAGAGAGTGATTTTTTTCCAGAGAAGTCCGGTACCAATTTCCCTACTCCGAAGAGATGAGAGGCTTGGTTGGTGTGGAGCAGAATCGAACTAGTTCCATGCTCGTGATGACAGACATCACCACCACTGTGCTTTCCGCCCCATTAGTATTTATCTTTAAATTCACTAAATATCAGCTCTTATTAGCTGCTGATTTACCTATTAGAAAATTTGTAAAAGTGAATGCTTCGTAGGAGAGGAGAACAACGCTCATCCAACCCAACTTGACTAGTAGTGGAATCATTTTTGAGAGATTTACTATTTTTAGCTTCATGAAAGCCCCTAGTCATTTTGTCATAATCTCTGAACTAACGGACAGCACCTCGATGGCTTCGGTGGTTTTTTCACTCATAGAGTTGTAGATCGTTAACCTTTTTATTGACTTGATGATGGGGTCGATTGTGGACGTAAATTAACGGGCACCTTGACGGGTTATGAGATTTTTGGCAGAAACGAATGAATCAATGTAAACGGTCCACCACCATCATGATCACTAAATTATCGCAGATATGCAAACGTTTGCCTGGATATTTGCCTCTAACAATGAAGAGCACGAGGAAGAATCATAAGAACACAAGGAGATAGATGAGAAAAGATACAGCCTTGGAAATAACCAGTTCCTTAGGAATACGCTATGCATTCGACTCTATTCATAACATGGAAGAGGTGCATAATTGGCTTTGCATAATGTTAATGTTGAATACTGTATGGACGACATCTGGTTACTGATCGGTCGGTGAAGCCCTTGCCAATGCCAGGATTGTGAGAACTTCAGAAGATTACGAATCACCAAGTATTCAAGCGAAGAAGGAAACAAGATAAGATGAAAATAACGAAGCGCAGGCGCTTAACATAGTTCTTAAACAGCTTTTTTTCTGCAAGACAACAGATTAAGAAACAATGCATTCTACTTCATTAAGCAACGTTTGGAGGTGATTGAATGCACATCTGGCCTTTACAATGACTAGCGGTGGCCTACCGTTGTATCGAGCCAATTGCTATCCTCCCAGACAAGTTTGATATTAATTTGCTGACCTCGGGGGATGGAAGGCTTGGTGAGCCGTGGCCGGAGATCCACTCCACGTGTGTTGCAGGATGCCTCCGACCACCACACCACACATGCCTTTTGCGACGAATACAAGTAGGTAAAAAAAGCAGTGAGCGAAAAGAAAGCCAGTAATAACATCTTTGTCGCCTTGGATGACGAGTTCTCAGTGGACACGTCGAGAGAGAAAGTGCAGTTTGATTTATTAGCATTGAGATTCTGAATAATCCAGGTAGTTATTATTACTATTAAAAGGTTATTACTGGCTTAATTATCATTCCTTACTGTAGGTACTTCTGAGGTTTAGCAATCATATATAAATTCCACTCTATAATTCTCGTCTGCACAATATTTTTTTTTACCAATGTAACTAAAACCAAATAGAAAGAGAGAGAGAGAGGGGCAAAGCGAAGGACCCGCATGGTGTGGTGGTGAACGCGTTAGCTCCCGGAATGGGTAATAGCGCGTTCGTTCCCCATCGCAGACACCTGCTACCCAGGGCTTTGCAAATATCTCAGCTTCATTGTGGTTGTGAAACCAAATAGTTTGCGCTGTAACGCGTGCACCTTATTTTTTCTACAGGCCAATTATTCAACAATTTATCGGTTTGTATTCAGATTTTCGTCTTCACATCTTAGATCTTCCTGTCAGAAATCATCTAACCCGCTTGATCGTTGTGAAAAGATATATTTTAGAAATTCTCATGACCGACTCTATTAACCTCGGCATTGAAATATTGGTTCAGTATTTTCACTGTTTGGTTATGGAAGTGTTTGGCTGGGTAGATTGTGGTCAACGTGACTTTTCCAGGCTCTGAGAAAAGCGAAATCAGCCGAAACGTCAGCTTGTTCGTGAGTAGGGAATAAAGTAACACCTCGTGATTGTCCAACAAGAAAATATATTATAGGGTTTGAAAACCAAGTCTCTGATTTATTTCGAGGCTATGAAAACTACTGTTTGTTCAATCTGCAGATCACTCAAAGAATGAGAAATTATTTATATAGAAAAGCCTAAGACGGACATTGAATGAATGGTTAGTATAAACTTTGATTCTTAGGTTTTACAGCTTTGAGAGTACTCAGTGCGCAAAACCAGTGGCCGATAGTGTTTCCTATAAACTTCATCAATAGATGATCGATCGGCATTACACATTCAACACCGAACGATTTAGAAAAAGAAGAAAGAAACTCTTTGGAATGCGTTGATTGCTGAGAAGATGGGTAAAAACCAGTATTGTAAGTGTAAAACTCTAGCCAGAGTTCGGTAGCGAGTTCTCTACTTGGCAACAACACCGCAGATATAAAAGTTACTGCACAAGCGCTTTCCTGAAATATCTACGACCTATCTGGTTTTCCTCCAAAACTTGCTTGTCGATTATGCGATAGATTTATATGTCGAGAGCTTGGTTTTAATTCGATCACCGAGCAAAGCGAGTCTTTCGACCGTGATGGCGCAGTGGATAACGACAACAGCTAGGCTGTTATGAATACTGTCGCTCCGAATGATCGTAATCTGGCCCAGTGAGAATTGAGGGGAAGTTGTGCAGCATCATTCCTTACCGGGTAGACAGAATCTGGATTGACTAAAATCGTTCAGTGGAACCTAACGCTGGCTTGAAATGGACTTACGGTTATTAAATATGACAGAGAAAACATGAAAATATGATACCAAGAACATTAGGCAAATACTCTCTAGATCGCTCTGCATTTAAATATGCTACGAACCCCAGCATTTTGCTTTTGATTTGTTTTCCTTAGAATTTCGAGCTAGTCGTGCCAAGGTCTTCTTCATGGGCAAGTGCCTGTTCTTATTGGATCGGTGAAAAGTGGTTTGCTGTCGTGTAAATGGAATTCTTCCGGAACAGTGGCCACGACTGGAATTAGTCGATGTATCAGTGAATAGTAAATTTACGAATCATAAGACTCATGAGTGTTTAACGTTTTGTTTTCTGCCTTCTATAATTTTCATGGCAGGTTACTAAGCGAAATACAACCACAACGTTGCTGAGATATTTGCAAAACTCTGGATCGCAGGTGTCTATGGTGGGAAACGAACGCGCTATGTCGTTCCGGGGAGTAACGCGTTCACCACCACACTATGCGAGTCCTTCGTTTCGCCTGTCTCTCAGCTATTTCTATCGATCTTTTTGCCACAGCAATAGCTGAGAGACAGGCGAAACGAAGAACCCGCATGGTGTGGTGGTGAACGCGTTACTCCCCGGAAAGGACAATAGCGCGTTCGTTCCCCACTCATGTGTGTTTTCTGTTTTCTGTACAGTACATACAATAAATCTAAGCACTTCGTGTGGCCTGCTGTTCAGCATATTTAATCTAAAATCTAAGTGCGCCGAAAACCAGTTGAAACATAGGACTGCGTTTTTCGTCCCACATTATTTAGTTGCAGCTGCTTCCTTTATTGGTTTAATAGGCTTGCAGTATTAGAAGAAACCCCACAAATCACTAGAGCAATTCTCTTGGATGGAAAGATAGATAAGTGTAGATAACCATAACCTGAACTTGTTCTACACTTTACTTTTATTGCACTGGTTTATCAGCGGCGTTCCACTCAATTCATAACACCCTGGAATTAATTGAATTCGTATCTCACCTGTATAATGACTTGTGGGGCCTTACAAATCTATCAGCTCAGTGTTTTTATTCTCCCAGATAAGACTGGTATCAACTGAATGCGATTCCAGAGATCTGGAGAGTTTTGCTGGCTCGCGGTACGGGATCGAACCAAAGATCATATACGCATTGCAAGGCATCTCTATGCACTGCTCTGGCACATACATATTATTATTTTGTCACTCTTCTTTTAAATTCTCTGAGGAATACGAACACGTCGATATGCCGGACGAATAGCTTCTTATTGACCTCATGTTAGCCTAATATTCCAACAAGGTATTGATTGTTCTTACCAAGGTTAAAGGACGGTCGATTTGGAAAAATGTTCCTTTCAAAGTTACTGTCGCCTAAGTATGTTGTGTGGATATCAAGAAGTAGATTTCCAAGTATTTAGAATCATTGCTTGCACTTAACAGCACCTCTTGATTCCTTGGAAACAACGGCAAGTGAGAATGCGATTTGATCAAGAGGTGATTTGCTGTGAAGTTTGAGGTCTCATGCTAATCAAGCTACGGCGATGATCAAAGGTCTCTTTGCAATATAATAGAATGGATGGGTGTATGGATGGCATTTGAGGGAAAGAACGTGACGACGATCGGCAAATACCATGGTAACCCGTCACAGAGGTCATCTGAACACGTTTGATGGCCGACCAAAACAAACACAAAGGCACAAACCATTTCTCTCTCCGGTCATCCTTTATTGCTCTGTGAAAGGGCACTTGTACTTTCGATAGTGAAGGAATTACATGCGGCAACCATCTGCAAACATTGCTTTATTTTAGTTGGTTATCTAACCAAACACGTCTACAAGCCGAGGTAGTATTTGTTACTATTGTGATTGGAAGAGTTCACAGTTCAAACCTCCCAACGGTTTACTCATGGTGGGTGGAACGTGTTTCTATGTGTCAGACTGTGATGTACAGCGGGAGACTCATCCCTGGCAGAGTCTTCAAGTTGAGAAGGAGTCCGGCGTTCCATTAGAATCCATCAGAAAGCCTAGCTAAGAGTAAACCAATATCAGGATCCACCACCGTCCTGGTTACAAAGTCGTATGGTGGCAAATCTCCCTCTGATCCACAAGGGCTGCGACTGCTTGTGGTGGTGAAGACCTGGGGCAGGCTTTGGCCAAGCTGACCTCGGGATTCCAGGGAACACAGTGGCTCAGTCAGCAAATCTCCGAAAGAGGAAGATGCTGGGGCCTGCACCAGTGAGGGCGGGCCATTCAAGTATCAAGTATCAAGTAAGTGTTCACAGAGTTCACATTATTTCCTAGTTTCTCCTGAAATGGCGAACCATTTCTGTATGGCCTTGTTTTGTAACTTAGCTGCGGCGTGACGACAAGTGAACTTACTAATTCCGTCCAAGGAGATAGTCAATGTATTCAGTTTTCGGCATTTTCACAACTGCTTCACTGATCAATAAAGGATTACCGACTTGCTTCTCTTAAGCAAAAAACAGCCAAGTTAGTTTTTAAGAGAACAGAACGATTAAACCACTCTTAGGAAAGTTGTGGAAATAAAGTCTATCATTCATATTCGATGAACGCAAAAACTGCGGTGGAATGAGCAATATTCACAATCTAGCCTATGACACTGAAGCTTACCATTATTTCAAGGTCGAGAAAATGGTAACGGGACTGTCTGAGAAAGGCTGTTTCTGGCCGAAACATACCGATAACTGACTGTTGTGAAGATCTGGGAACAGTCTAGTAGGGTATAACAATATTAAAGCAGAGTTAATTGGACCAGGATTCGACAGCCTCCATGAAGAAGTATCCTAAAGTATCAGGTGAAGCCGAGCGCTAATCCGAATAACCTAGCAGATAATGTTATAACTTTTTATTTTCTGCCTGCTATAATTTCGCGGCAGGGTACTAAGCGAAATACAACTACAACGTTGCTGAGATATTTGCAAAACTCTGGACCGCAGGTGTCTATGGTGGGGAACGAACGCGCTATTGTCCTTTCCGGGGAGTAACGCGTTCACCACCACACCATGCGGGTCCTTTGTTTCGCCTGTCTCTCAGCTACTTCTATCGATCTTTTAAGATTGTGATTATAGTTCCCAGGATCGACTTTCTATTAACCTCGGCATTGGAATATGAATGTGTCGTTTTCTTGTTCAGCAATCGCGAGGTTTTTAAACAGCATACATTTACTTCCATAAAAACACAATACAATACAACGCTAGCTGACGTGTCGGCAGAATCGCCTTCTTCAGAGCCTGGAAGGGTATACTGATATACAATCTACTAGGCCAAACGCTTCAATAACACTTACAAAAAGACGAGGAACTCTCCGGTAATTACATAATCAACAACTTCTCGAAAAAACCCACCGCTTTTTCGTGACTTCCAATGAGGAAGTTTAGAACAGCTGATTATAGTCGCATGTGGTTGACGGCTGCACCATCGCACATCAAAAATCGATGCGAACGTACGGGATCAGGTCGCGTATGACCTCCGGGCATTCGTCCCTGCTATTCATTGTAGGATTTTTGGCATTGATTCAAAAAGCCTCTAGGAGTTTTCGCGCTGGTGTTTTGGACTCCTGTGCAAGGATATTGACTTTTACTTCAAAATCGTCTCTGCTATGCTTTTGTATCCTATGCGTGCCTAGCGGGGTGCTTCGTCTTAGTTTTCGTTTGCCATCTAGGTGTTCTTTTATACGGATACACAAAGGTCTNGCAGAATCGCCTTCTTCAGAGCCTGGAAGGGTATACTGATATACAATCTACTAGGCCAAACGCTTCAATAACACTTACAAAAAGACGAGGAACTCTCCGGTAATTACATAATCAACAACTTCTCGAAAAAACCCACCGCTTTTTCGTGACTTCCAATGAGGAAGTTTAGAACAGCTGATTATAGTCGCATGTGGTTGACGGCTGCACCATCGCACATCAAAAATCGATGCGAACGTACGGGATCAGGTCGCGTATGACCTCCGGGCATTCGTCCCTGCTATTCATTGTAGGATTTTTGGCATTGATTCAAAAAGCCTCTAGGAGTTTTCGCGCTGGTGTTTTGGACTCCTGTGCAAGGATATTGACTTTTACTTCAAAATCGTCTCCGCTATGCTTTTGTATCCTATGCGTGCCTAGTGGGGTGCTTCGTCTTAGTTTTCGTTTGCCATCTAGGTGTTCTTTTATACGGATACACAAAGGTCTGCCCGTTTCGCCAATATATTCATCTCCGCAATTGTTACACGAGATCAGGTATATCGTACCTGAACTCATGCAATCACCGTCCCTGTCGTAAGGGCAAATTACGCAATTTGTTGTTTCACACAGACGGTCATACAGGCGGTTGCGAACTAATTGGCGACGTAGAGTAGCCGGTGGTATTTCAACTATCGCTACCGATTCCTCTAGACCTGCCCTTCTTAAGCATCGTTTTATAGCTACGCTCACTTCATCGCTTATAAAAGGCAACATGAACGGGACTTTCTTTTGCCCAAGTGTTTCGCGTGGGCGCGTCGTTCTCCTTGTAAACTTATCTCGTGGGGTTACTATTTCGTAGCCATTGGAGATGGCTATTTGCCGAGCCAAGTCGCGCGACTCTTCCTTTAGTTCCCTGGTAGTGCACACAGAGATGGCTGTTCGAAACATGTTTCTCACAATCGCCCTCTTTGTGTGTGAAGGGTGGGAAGAAAGGAAATGGACAAGGATGTTCTTGTTACTTGGCTTTCGACATCACTTTGTCAGGTAACCGCTACTTGATAGGTTTATTTGAACGTCCAAAAACGGAAGCCAGTTTTTTCTCGGTTTTTCCCGGGTGAACTTTATATACTCGGACTGCTCGTTCAATAATTCAAAGCATTTGTCCATCTCCTCCTGCGTAGAGAAGACGACAAAACAATCATCTACATATCTGCAGTAGAGTAGTGGCCGGAGATCGAAAACGGGGGCTTCTATCTTAGACATAAACACAACGGCAAGGGTTGGTGCCAGTCGCTGTCCCATTGCCAACCCTCTTATTTGTGCGAAATATTTCCCAGACCATCTGAAAATCGAGCAGTTTAGGCACTCCTTTAAGAGAGCCATTAACTGCTGGATGGACAAGCCATGCATATTCATTCTTCCTTCATGTTCAGCCAGCGCGAAAACTTCTTGAGGCTTTTTGGATAAATGCCAAATGCCCTACAATGAATAGCAGGGACGAATGCCCGGAGGTCATACGCGACCTGATCCCGTATGTTCGCATCGATTTTTGATGTGGGATGGTGCAGTCGTCAACCACATGCGACTATAATCAGCTGTTCTAAACTTCCTCATTGGAAGTCACGAAAAAGCGGTGGGTTTTTTCGAGAAGTTGTTGATTGTGTAATTGCCGGAGAGTTCTTCGTCTTTTTGTAAGTGTTATTGAAGCGTTTGGCCTAGTAGATTGTATATCAGTATACCCTTCCAGGCTCTGAAGAAGGCGATACTGCCGACACGTCAGCTAGCGTTGTATTGTATTGTACTTTTATGGAAGTAAATGTATGCTGTTTAAAAACCTCGCTATTGCTGAACAAGAAAACGACACATTCATATTCCAATGCCGAGGTTAATAGAAAGTCGATCCTGGGAACTATGGTGAGATATTCGTAAAACTTGGACTCGTGGCCAGGTCGTACCATAACTTCCCTTTCTGGGGTTCGCGCATTACACGCTACTGCGTCACGGAGACCCTAATCAGAACACAGTTTTTATAATCTTGTTCTGCCAACACGCGGTGTAATTTTATATCTTTATTCACCCACAAGCTGAGGTTTCGGAGGATTTCGTCTTCCTCAGAGCCTAGAAGGGTCAAGTTGATAGCAATCTACCCAGCAAAACACCTCCATAAATCAGAAGTCCTCCGGCGGCGAAGTCCGCTGAAAAGTCAGCTTGTGGGTAACTTAAAAAATGAAGTAACACCTCCTGTTTGCTAATGAAGAATAAAAAGAATTGTTCGACCAAGGCCGAGGTTAATAAAAAGTCTGTCGTGGGAATGAGATTATACTTGCTCTAAAAACTTTTAAGGATGTCATCTTTTAAGAGTTCTGTTAGTTGTTTTGCTTCTGTTCAAGCACATCGTGTACTGTAATAGGTTGTTCTATTGATCTTCTGCCATCAGCAATCAGCCGTCAACGGGATTGAACTAGCTGAGAGACAGGCAAAACGGAGGACCCGGATGGTGTGGTGGTGAAGTGCGCTACTCCCCGGAAAGGACAATAGGACGCGTTCGTTTCCCACCACATACACCTGCGGTCCGGAATTTTGCAAATATCTCAGCATTATGTACGAGTTATATTTCGCAACACACCCTGCCATTAAAAAGAAAGAGGCAGTAAATAAAAGGGTTAAGATTGTGCTAAAAGTGTTGTTCTATGAGCAAGCGAAGCCGCTAGAACGCTTCCGGTGTAGGAGGAAGACGGATAGAGTTTACTGATGCCTCCTCAGAGTTATCTTTAATATCAATTCATGGATCCCTCTGATAAGGAAGATATAGAATCGATTAGTTGTAAAACTAGGTGGCACATTCCCACATAAGATTAGGTGTCCAGTAAGGTGGTACACCTATATTTTCAAAGTGGAATATCACAGTTCTGGTACCAACCGATTGCATAAAAATCGTAAAATTCTGAACTTCTGGAAGCGCGTAAGTCATGCACGTCGTCGCTGGTTGTAGTCGAAAAGTATTGTTGCCTTTCCGTTAACCAATGTATAATAGTTGACAGCTGTAAAAGTTTCTACTGCACTTCGTCAACTAATGGACGTACTTCTGTGACTTAATAGTTCTATCTAGGTTCAGCAAGCTGTGTTGAATTAAGCCAGCAGCAAAGCATCAAGCCATCAGCCCGGCCTTCTTTTGGTGGAGTCTCGGCTTTCGGAAATGCTGCAGAGCTTCATCGCGGTTCAATCACCGGGCCGACCCTAACAGATTATCGTACAGGGTCCACTTGTCTTCGCACTCCACAATACGGTATAGAAATGAGTGCCGTGGTTGCATAGAAGAAGCGTCGACGTTGCTTAAAAACGAATATTTCTTTCATAGTCAATCAATTCGTGCAACATCCATTTGTCGAGCTTCTTCTACTCTCCGATCTTCTTTAGATGCTCCGAAACCGTTGAGGTATTTATACAAAGTTCTTCTGCAGTTCTTCAACATTTATGCCATTTATGGATTTGTCTTCACGAAGGCTTCAACTCCCCAAACTCAATGGCAAATGACGTCCGCGACATTCTCGATCTTTAAGGTGGGTCGAATTCGCCAAGATGAATACTTACAGATCAGCGTCGCTTCGTGGGTTCATTAACACGTTCTTGTCCTTGTACTTCGTCAAGATTATGAGCCGTTTGAGCTGCACTACTTCCGAGTTTGACTTCGTAGTAGTTTTGTTCAGATCGCTGTTTTAATATCTGAAATTCTAACTTTTAAAGTTGGTCAGAATAATTTATGGTATAGTTTAACTATATAGTCAAACTTAAATTGCAAACACAACACTAATTTTCGAGAGCAGCCTAGTAGGTGTGGATCGTAAGCGATGTGTTTACCCTGAGATTCATTCCATTCGGAGGACGGGCCCATTGTTCCTAGGGCGCTTTATTCATCTATGAATTTTTTTAAACTATATTTTGCATCTGCACATATAAAAGACGAGTGTAGCTCAATGGTTAAAAATGTCCTGTAATGCAAAGTTTGTCTTTGGTTCGATCCCGCTTCACGGGCAAACTAAGTCATCCATCCAACCGAGGTTGGCAAATTATTACCAGAATTGTCTGAAATAGTAAAAAAAAAAACACTGGCTAAGTGCAGTACAAAGCCTCCCGAAGTCAAAGAATAGGTCGAACATGCACTCAATCACCTTTATGATGCTCTTTGGGGTCGAATGCATGGGGCATCCCTAAGATGGAGGCTGGTCGAAGCCAAACACTCTACATTCTTTATTCATGCATATTTGCATGAATGTACTTCCGAACACGCCCATTGTACCATACTTCTTGGTTTACAAAAGGTAAAGCCTCGCCAGGAAGCACATGGAAGGCTGTCCGTGATCGCCTTCAATAAACAAGCCTCATAGCTGCTAGATAAGGAAGACACAACTGGGCAACAGAGAATAAGCGAAGACTTGGCCGATAGCAGGTTGTAAAACTGGACACGAATGATGCTTTTCGTGTCACTCAAGTGGATTGAGTCCATTGGGCAGGCCTTGTTCGCCACAGGGGATTTCAATTGATATAAGTGAGCTACATAAGTACATGTATGTACATATATGTATATGCATATATCTATAGCTGAGGAGTTCGACATTTTTAGGCCTACGTCTTTTGGGGAACCTTCCTAGATTCAAAGTGATAGACCAGGCTACTTGCTTTCNACTACTTGGGAAAGTGGTGGCATCGAAAACTTGGGACATCAAATGAAGACAGACTTACTTCGTACTTGCCGTTCATAAGCAGTTAACTGGGCTCAATGCTGATTTGTGCTTCCCAGATCAATCCCGTTGACGGGTGATTGCTGATGGCAAAAGATCGATCGAACTAGCTGAGAGACAGGCGAAGCGAAGGACCAGCATGGTGTGGTGGTGAGCGCGTTACTCCCCGGAAAGGACAATAGCGTGTTCGTTCCCCACCGCAGACACCTGCGGTCCGGAGTTTTGCAAATATCTTAGCATTATAGTAGTTATATTTTTTGTATTAAATCCACAACTTGTCTAACACAGATGTTGTGGCGAGCGTCGACCGTCGATCTCTGTTCTACACTTTAAAATACGCGTCAAACGGCATTTTTTCGGACGAGTTTATTCAGCTGCTTTAGAGCCTATGGCAGCAGGTTCTTGTTAATGAAGCTGGCTAAGGTTTAGAGCAGAATTCTTCGTTCGAAGCGAGAGGTCATAATACATTATAGGGTTGGAAAGTAACGTTCTTCCTCATTCGACAAGTCGTCAATCGCTGCAATTATGTGGTAGCGCCCGCAATATCCCTTCATGAAAACTCGTCCACAGGAGAGATCTAATGGTGCCAACCAGACATCTAAATCGCTATTCAAATGAATTCCGAAAGTCATTAGATCACGGTTTTATAGTAGTTCGAAAGCGTTTAGAAGTCATTCAGTCTTATTAGCTATTGATAGTCATCTATTCATTATGGGAGTTAGGGACTGAAAGGCAAGGCTATTCTTAGGGTTTCATATGAACTCTTTTTATATTATATCCGTTGAATGAAACCAATTTTTAGAGTTACACATGACTTTTTTCATTACAGCTCTCTAAATCCTAAACTCCCATATACTTATATCATGCTGTTCATCATGGAAATCCAATATTTGGAAGAAGGAAAAGAACCACTGCTTATCTTTTCGTTGAGCAAAGACGAGGTGTTATTTTATTCTTTATTCAAGAGCAAGCTCAGGTTTCGACGGATTTCGCCTTCCTCAGAGCCTGGAAAGGTCAAGTTGACTGCAACCTATCCAGCCAAACACCTCCATAACTAAGTAGAGGAAATGCTGAACCAAGATTTCAATCACATTGAACATAGATCAGCTTCTCGGCACACTGACGTGTCAACTTGACCATTCGCGGCTCTGAGGAAGGCGAAATCCGTCGATACGTCAGCTTGTGCGTAAATAAAGGAATAAAATAATACTCCGTGTTTGTTATACCTTTTTATTTTCTACCTACTATAATTTCGCGGCAGGGTACTAAGCGAAATACAACCACAACGTTGCTGAGATATTTGCAAAACTCTAGACCGCAGGTGTCTATGGTGGGGAACGAACGCTACAATAGCGCTATTGTCCTTTCCGGAGAGTAACGCGTTCACCACCGCAGACACCTGCTGTCCAGAGTTTTGCAAATATCTCACAATCTCCGACTATTTAACAGTCGATCAGATTTTTAGTCCTATGCTTAACAAAAAGTGGAAAATAGAGTAGTAGGCCCTTATAGTCTGAATTCCATTTAATCTCACCCTGAAATACTAATGTGACGATGTATTAATATTCTTAAACTCGTTCGCCATTAACCTCCGTGAAACCTCAGTGAAAGACATGATTCTAAACGGGTGAAAGTGAACTGATATAGTCACTTCTTATTAACCACCTATTCCTTTCTCATGGTAGGGCACGGTGTGAAATATAACCACAATGATGCTGAGGTATTTGCAAAATTCTGGAGCGATATAGATAAAACTTTGGGATCGAACTCGTCATTATCCTTTCCTAGGGCTGTGTACAGCACCACACCATACGGGTCTCTCGTTTCGCCTTTCTCTCAACCGAAGAGGAAGTGGTAGTTCTTTTCTAGTCATCGCGATGTCTTCCACAATAATAGCAACTTTTGACAACAGCGTTTAAGTTAGCTTACGGTTGAGGTAACACATATAGAGGCAAATAAATCATCTCGAAATTTATTTTGGCAGCTCTAAGACACAATTAAACACATATGTAGTAGGTGGTAACAGTGATAACAAGCATCGGACAATCATAAGTACTTTATGAAATTCTTCGGGAACTCACAGAAAAGCCCTGGGAAGAGATGAGTGGAAAACCTATGGATGTGAACTAACTAGTTAAAACGTATAATAAAAGGATATATTTTAAAGCTCTCTCAGCACCACAGTTATCAACCAGAAGACCAGTGGAGTAGTTACGTTGGGAAGCTAAGCACCCATATAGGCGGAATCTCTGTAAAAATATAAATAGTGGTAATGTGGAGATCAAAACATGTAAGGATAAGAAGCAATGACGTATTTGAAAGAATACGACTCTCACGTTTGAAAAGGTATGCAAAGTAAAGAAGTATAACAAGATCGAAGGTAGAAAAGTATGGAAAGATGAGGAGAGGAAAAGGCAGACATCGACTTCATTAACTTCTTATGAACATGAAATTAGTAGGATTGTCTTAGATCGATACAAGAAGCTGGTTTAGCCACAAACCCCTGGATAGTGGTTGATAAAATTTGACAAAACTAGGGATAAAATCAAAAACTTACCAACGTTTTGAGCTTTCTATGTGGCACCCGTAACATTTTGATAAGTGTAAGAATATACAATAGAAAAAGGCGCTTCAGCCTGATTCCTATTGGTCACAGAAAGATAAAAGAATGACTGACAAGCTAGGTAATCCGACAACTTAAGGATAGAAATACAAGAAGAACTATAGCTTAGCTGATCTTAACGAAAATGTAAGGATTCGGGACACATCGTGCAGAGACACGTCTATTCTGAGGATTCTTTTTTTCAAATAATGGAACTACAAGAACATCAGAATTTGTGAGTCAAATCTACATAAGTGACATAATGAGCACAACTTATGAAGTCTGTCATCTTTGAATCTATGCATACCCTATGCAAACATGAGAATGGCGATTTCTAAACCATAGTGTCGGCTAGCACCGTAGTTTCACTGACTAGAAGAATCGTTCCATAAAAGAAGATTAGAGAAATGTCACATGAGGATCGGTGGCGATCTCTTCTAGGATAAGCGAAATTTGTGACTCGCATTCCTTCGTTGAGGTTGACGTTTTCGTAGATAGCGGTAGTGGTCGCATTACGTCCGGTATCACGGCGCAGAACACGGTCGAATGTTGTCGACGTATGTCGTTCGTCGCCAATAAATCAGGACTCTCTTCCTCTTCTTTAACTGAGAGCTTGTTGTCTGGAAAAATCCATATAGAAGAGATCTGGTCGGTTCAAAAACGTCGTGCATCAATTACTGACTTCCCACCAATCGGCGATTACACAAAGTGTCACATAACCGCTGCTAATGGTGTACAGAATCACTAACCTTCAATCATCTTTCGTTAAGCAATTAAGTAAGTCAAATACCTGTCAGGGTATTTATCGTAGGCCGAAAAACGAAGTGACTGCTACGTTTTCGAATATTCAAACGTTGAACGAAACACAACGACACAACAGTTTCATTATTTTCGCACTATATGTGATCATTTGAATACAGTAGACAAAACACTGCAGTAGCATGAAGCTTTTGAAGCTCGCACGGAAATACTGCTTTTGTAGGTGTTCATTTTCAATACAGATCAAAATACCGATGGAATAACTCTACAAAGGATAAATAAAGGATAAAGGTCTCGGTGTTGATCAATCCCTGAGGGATGGCACATGCATTCGACTTCATAAAACATCGTTGGAGGCGACTGGCCTACCGATGTATCGAGCAAGTGCTGCTATCTTTCCAGACAAATCTGGGTCTGGTACCAAGTTTCCGACTTCGGAAGGATGGAAGGCTTGGTGGGCATGGGAGTGGGGATCGATCACACGTGTGTATTGTAGGGCGCCTCCGACCACTACGACACACGCATCCGTGGATTAGCTCTATATGAACCTAAAATCATATTCCATTTTTAAGCTTAGACGATGTTTTACAAACGCTACAAAAATTGTGCATAGCCTTGACCATGGTCGATTCACTGACCGAACTTCGTTTTTTGTGGTCCGTTGTTATTGTCGACTTTCTCCACTACATGTAACGGTGGCAGCGGATGTACCATAGAGGCTTGAGTACTGCCATGTGAATTCTCTTCCGCTGAAAAAAAAGAAGGTAAGGTGGGTCGGTCTTCATGCTATTACAATGTAATCGTCACTTATCAGACTAATTATTGTCGTGAGGAAAATGGATGAATTGTTGTTCTATCTAGAGAAGCATGCACTATTTAAGGGTTAGTAAAATCCGTGACAAAATCACCAACATCCAGGTTTGTAGGAATTATTGGATGCAGTTGAAATGGGCTTGTATGTAGAAATACCATCCTGATTGCACGTTAGCTGACTGAAAACATATGGCATCACGAAAATTTCCATGATGACGGACCAGAGTCAACAGGAAGAAATCGTGGAAGGGACATAAATCATCGTAACTGCCTATGGCTTATTGAGATGAAAGGTCTTCCATGAAAACAATCACTAAAAAAGCTAAAGAGTAAAAAGGGATATTCTGGAAAGGGTATGTTCTACAGAATGTACGAATGGCAAGGATGCATATACATGCAGGACATCTAATGGAACGATAAGTATTAAAGGTTGGCTTACCTCATAAATCGCATTTGTTGATTAACTAATCTTCCGACGGCAGACTGCCTCGTTCTGACGTTTTTATATGGTTGGAAGAGCACAATGTACACCTTAATAGTGCTAAGATAAAAATCCAATAAACCCTTAAACCAATAAAAACAACCATGAAATAGACACGAGATTTGACCATGTCCTCGTACCGGTTCTACAACATTGCTTACATTTAACAAAAAAAATTCGCGCTATTTCGATGGTACTGTGACAAATAAGAGACCTTACTCTCTATATTATTAGCACATTAGCTGACAATGTAAGCCGTATATGACTCACGTGCAGGATTCCGCCGCATACCTACTTTTAGCGATATTCGAAAAAAAACTGAAAGCAAAGCAAAATTTGAAAAAGGGTACTGTTCTCAACGCATTTAACTGCTTTCAAAATTTTGTATGGGTCTATCGAGAATGCTAATTGTCAAACAATAAGGAAAACAGCGCAGTGGTCGGCGGCGCCCTGCAACACACACGTGGAATCGGTCCTCACGCCGATGGCTCACCAAGCCTTCCATTCCTCCGGAGCCGGTCAGTTGGTATCAGACTTGTCTGCGAGGATAGCAGCACTGGCTCGAAGCATCGGTAAGCCACCGCGAATCATTATAAAGGCCAGCAATGCATTCAGTCACCTCCGAACGATTCTAAATAAAGTCGAACGCATGGCGCACTCCCCAGGGATTGATCAACGCCAACAGCTTTATCCTTTATCCTTTTAAGGAAAACATTCCATGACTAAAATACAAGAGGTGTTGTTCTATCCTTCAAAGCAGCTAGGAAGATCTACAGTTCACTTGAGCCAAAATCGGCTAACAAAAGCATCATTCAACAAGAAGAATCCTCAAACGTATCAAGATCACATCAGTAGTTAGCAATAAATAATAGTGCGAAACTTTGATTGCTACTTAAGGCGTGCCAGATCATACCTTTGGTGCAAAAAAGCACACCAATGCCACCGTACCCGACAGTGAAATGCACATACATAACGAAGTGACTTGGATCTGTAACAATTAAAAACAAATTATCGGTGGTAATATTAAATAATATGCTATCATCTGATAAAATTTAAGAGAGTCTGACGACTAGCACCCAGGTAGCAAATAACTCTAATATTTTACACTATTCTCATATTTTGGAGTGATTTTTACTCTTCTCACTCCACTTACCAAAACGAGTAAGGCAAGCATTTAGGTTAGATTATAGTAAATAGGAACATATATGTGATATCTAGATTATTTAGGGGCGCATTTAGCGCAGTGGTTAGGTGCGCCCTTCAATACGCCTAGCATCGACCCTCGCGCTCTAGGCCCACCATGCCTTCCATCCCTCCGGGGTCGGAAATTTGCTACCAGATTTGTCTAGGAGGATAGCAGCACTGGCTCGATACATCGGTAGGCCACCGCGAGTCACTTTAAAGGTCGGATGTGCATTCAATCACCTCTAACGATGCTTAATGAAGTCCAATGCATAGCGCATCCCTCAGAGATTAATGATGAACGCTGAGAGCCTTATTTTTCATTTCTAATGATTTTATTTCATTATATCTACTACAAAAATCCATCTTATGTTCAAGAAGAAAAAAATCAGATAAAATGTATGAGTCTTCCCCTCAACTTACCCGAAAATTATTTTGCGTTGCAAAATAGATTGGGCCAAACGATAGCCACAAAATGCAGGTACTATACATGGTAAAACCAATATGTCGAGTCTCGTTGAAATTCTCAGGAATCTTCCGCGTTTTGAATGCATAAACGGTACAAGCAATGATGAGTACCAGATTGTAGGATAGTGAGACCAGAAGGTGAGAAGCAGTGGCCTAAAACGGGAAATTACGGTAAGGATGATATATGGAGGGATGGTGAACAACATATCCAACCTTGCAAGTAAGTACAGCTTCCGTACGAGATGGGAACACAACTTTTGTGCCTGGTGGATCCACTAACAGCCAGACGATTGAGCCAGCCAATTGGACCGACACGATCGACGCACATATTCCGACCTGGGAGAAAACTGAGTAGTGTCCAGTGTTATTGCAAAAAAAATAAATGAAAATCTTGATACATTTAATGAGCAAAAGAGAAAAGACAGCCATATCCCAAATGAAATCTAAACCGAAGAGACATATTACCATAGAATAAAATGTACGAGTCTCAGGTGAGCTTCGAGCTCTAGAATGCCTTCTCGAGGGGCTCACGTGTTTTCCACTGCACTATCGAGGCTCTTGCTTTGCCACTCTCTTGGGCAATGTTTTAGCCTAACGGTGCCAACAGCAATCACTCTTGAACGGGAATGGTCTAGGAAACACAAGTTCAAACTTCAAAACCCACCTGAAGTACCGAGCTCTACTCATATCTCAGCATCCTTGTAGTTATATTTCACCTAATGCCCTGCCGTGGAAAAAAGTAATAGGCAATAAATAAAAGTTAAACATTGCGATTTCCACTGCAGCTCCAGCTTAACCGAGTTCAGTACTGATTTATGCTCCCCAAATCATCGACGTTTACGAGCAATGCCTTGGTAGTACGGTTAGGGTAAAAAGCTTGAGCACAGAAAGTCAAGAAAAGGGCCTCGATGGTGCAGTGGATAACACGTCAACTCCCGAAAAGATTATTGGCAGACATGAAGCTCACCTGAAGCTTTGAGTTTTGCGTAAAACCCTACCATGTAAAAAAGTAATAAGCAGTAAATGCAAGTAAAACATGACTGAGTCATGTCTAAACTCTGCTTAATAGGTTGTAATGTATGTCTTGTTGAACATAAGATAGAAACGACGGAATTTTCTACTTGCGCTTTCGGAGTAATGAACCGCGGTCGCTGAGCACCATCAGGTTTAAAAACCCTTGCCAAGCGGTTTGTTTTCGTAATGATAGCTGCGTAGATAGCCGACATCGATAGACCCATTAATACCTGAATCTGATCTGAGTAAAAGAGTAACATATAGGCTGAGAAAATGGTATCAGCTGCTATGATATTACCAATTAGTAGATCCAAATGGATAAACCTAGAAATCCTCCTATTCTTTAAAATTACTGTATCGAATTTGGAAGACTACATCTCTTTCCCTGTGATCCATAAAATTCTTAGTGGACGTAACATCCGAGTTTCTTTGAATTGTAGAATTTACAAATGCTGCCTTTCGAATGTGAAGATGGCTTCCTACAATTTCATAAGTTAGTCGAAAATTCCTAGAAGTTCCTACAATGCTGCGATTTTGTCGACGCTGTGAGAAATGGTTATCAACAAAATTCTCTCATATCGTAAACTCTGTCCGATTTTATTATATGAGTTTAATCGATTTACTTGTGCTTAGCAGTTAAACTTTATGGATCATAAGGAAAATTTGGCATTGGGATATTGATCATACTGACCCTAGTGAAAGCACAGGTTGGAATAGATGGTTGTGAGACGAGAAGGAATGTGAGGATATAGCACATCGAGATACCAGCAATCATACAGTAGCACAGCTCTCTTCCAGACGCCATAATCTAAAATTGTAGAAAATAATTACGAGATCGCTAAGACACAATAAATCTTATCAATACGAAGAAGAATAATGTGGGTGTATTTCGGATTTCACGTCTGTGACTGATCTTGAGGCAATTAACGGTGAGGCCATGTGATACAGGTGGTGATAGGGCTGGAAACTGTTCACCTGGTACGCTTATTAACCTGGCCACGTAAGAATGCCTTATATCTCTTTAATATTTGTGATTAATACGTAGCCGACAGTGTACATTCTATACAACTATACGTATGTGGGGCCCTGAGTCGCCGGAATGACTCCTATATGGGTCATTTTCTTTCTGGTAGTTTATTTTCGCTCACAGAACGCTTTTCCTAGATTTTTTGTAATCCATCGATAACTTATCAACACAGATGTTGCAACGAGTGTCGGCCGAAAAAAGTTCCATTCTGTGCTTAGGAATTTATAAAAACCTTTTCTCGAACGAGGTCGCTAACCGATAATTTAACTCGTAATGTTATTTAGCTTCTAATCACCATGGTGAACCAGAGCCATTTTATAGAATGGGTGGGTATAAAAAATACCAAAATGGACAAAACATGTGTTCTAAAACACCTCCAAATGCTGAGAGCAATTGGTTCATATGATGGACTATAGTGAGATTAATTAGTAGCATACATACCGTTCACACTCGTACAGCGTCACAACAAAGTCTGTTCTGCAATTCTTCACGTTCACCACCACTCCAGTTGTCTATTGTCAAAAGACTATTATTTATTCAGTTCTGTAAATGCAGAAAAATTGGGGTCACCCAAGCGGCACAAGAGCTAAAAACCGCGCGGGAATTATGTGTGTGTACACGCGTGGTTGAGTGTGATCGTCTACACGCAATTTGCACGCTTCACGTCGTTTCGGCTAAAAAGTCTGCAATCATGTGAACGGTCAATTTGTGGAACAAATCGCCTCCAAAAAATAAACTCGACATCTATTCCAGGGCGGTGTTTCACACTACCGATGTCTACATCCAGCCTACACGTCATAAGGGATGAAAGGATAAAACCCTCGGCGTGAATCAATCCCTGAGAGACGAGCCATGCATTCGATTTCATTAAACATCGTTAAAGGTGAATGACTATATATCTGTTCTATATAATGACTTACGGTGGCCTACTAGTGTATCAAATCAGTGCTATTATCTTTCCAGACAAGTCTGCTACCAATTTTGCGACACTGGAGACATGGAGGGCTTAGTGGGCCTGTGAAGTGGAAATATACCCATTTGTTTTAAAGAGCTCCCTTAACCACTGCGCTGCACGGGCTTCTATCCACGTCATACAATATTATGATCACGAAAAGACTCCTCGACGTCAACATCCTTATCTTCGTGTCTCCTGGAGGAGGAAAAGCACCGAGCGACTCTGGCACGTGGGATGGACAAATAGGGACCTAACTAGCGCTCGCTCGAATCACCGGCGATCAGGGGAGGAGAGTAGATACGATAATTATCCGTAATTCGTTGGGAATTAATCAATTACTTTGTATACTTATCCGTGGTCACTTAGCTAAGCTGTTTAAGGACCGTGACTTTGTCAATTAGTTTCAACAAGGCTTAAACTCCCCATTAAAATCGAAAGTGTCCTAGTATCATGACGACAATATGGCACGAGGTTTTACATACCACGACTAAATATCCACGACAAATTTGACTCTAAGCTTCAACAATTCCACGCTGTGAATAAGTCGAATCCTTAAGTGCATGCAGAATTAAGAAGCTAACGGTATGTTGTATATTAAGAAAACAAAAAGAGCGATACGTTTGAGTATTCGAGAATAATCACGTTTCGACTTATGGAATCAAACAATGTAGACGCTTACCACTGGAGTGTTGGAGAATTTCAGGAAGACGCCAACAACAAAGATTGTGGAGGTGAGGCCAAATAGAGAGAAGCTGGCCGGTATCAACGCCCACGCTGTATCCCACCTACAGTAAGAGTGATTTGTAAAAGTGCTACTGTCCAGAAAGAAAGTCGAAATTTCACTAACCTCATCGACACCGGTGGAATAGGTATACAGAAACTTTGGGTCACGTCTGCAACTTTTCCTTCAGGACACATATCACACCTTAAAAATGACCAACATAGACGGGAAAAATTATCAGTTGATCGAAAATAAAGTGTATAAGGTAACTGTAAAGGTGGAAATTCAGAACATATCCATTCAAAATACATTCAAGGTTCATAAGCAATCGTTCGTGGAAAGCTAAAAATCGAAAACCTGGTGCCGTTTATAATAATGCTAGTCGTTGTATCACAAGGAATGCACGTCCAACAGCATGTTTGATCTTGATAGGCCCTGTAAGGAAAGAAAAGGATAAAAAATAGGCAATAAATAAATGTTCAGTGCTATTTGCGCTGTCACCTAAGCAAGCATGCTATCAAGCATTATAAACGAAGATGAACAGAATGGTTTTAAATCTAAGACATTCAGTACGACAGTGGTTACAGAAAAAAATTGATAACTTTAAAGTAATGCACTGTTTTTCTCTAGTGTGCCATGTTCATTTTAAATTTGTTCAAAAATGGAGCTTAAAAGTCATATTAGTCCGATTAAGGTAATTGAAAGTTTTTAACGCAAGCACGTCCGCCGCAATCATTAACAAGCTATTCGGGGAAGCTACCATGTCCTACTGTACGAAATCCTGCTTGCGCAAGAGCTCCTCTGCTCCGAAGCAGTCGAAAACCGTTAGACAAAAAATTATTAGTACCAGAACACAATGATTTCATCGTGATAGAATAAGGGTTCTCATTTTGTTGATTATGATCTATAAAGCCCAGGTAAGCTTTTCCAAAGTTAAAGGGAATAATTAGGAAATCCTAGCCAAGTGTGAGACATGTCTGACTCATGCTATCGCGAGTGAACTGCGTTGAAATATTGGTCATATCAAAGAATACAGGAAAATCTGCCATCAATTTGTTTCAGAGACCAAAATGGCACAAGTGGGAAAATGGCGGTGAAATGAAGATGAAAAGCAACAGATTACAGCTGTAGACCTAGAATAATACGCGAAAGCGGATTCGAGGAAAAAATCGACCACGAACTCGAATTGAAAGCACAATATGCTCCAATGGCTTATCCACCAAACGAATACTGAATGAACTAAAGAAAATCTCATCGACACCAACCGATAATGTCCTCGAGGACAATCAGTAGAGCACACTGAGAACGGACTATCACCAGGTGTAAGCTGAAGACCTCGACGAACTTGTTGGACCTCGATTTCGAACGAATCCTTTGAGGAACGCCATTTCCCTACCTAAAAATAAAATTGACTTAGAAATGTCCGATAAATTTAATTGGAACTGCGCAAATCTCATTTCTCTAAATTTTTTATATACAGTCACCAGGACAATTAGTTTGAAGAACATATACAGAACGAGTATTTTAGGCAGTGAAACAAACAGCATAGACAGTTCCAAGGATGAAGAGATAGTAGATTATCAAAAAAAATTGTATACATATAATATCAGTATGGAATTATGCTGGACAACACCAAACTTACTAATTGTGCTCAAATAGAGTAGGCGCTAGCAAAAGCGCTTTCACTAATTTCCTTCTACACAGCGTTTCTTTGAAAGCAAAGCCTCAATTCCTATTCTTAAAATAAATAGAAAGGATAAAGCTCTCGGTGTTGATCAATCCCTGAGGGATGCGCCATGCATTCGACTTGCGATTGGACGCACATCTGGGTTTTACAATGATTCGCGGTGGCCTACCGATATATCGAACCAGTGCTGCTATCCTTCCAAAAAAGTCTGGTACCAATTTGTCGACCCCGGAGGATGGAAGGCTTGGTGAGCCACGGGCACGGGGATCGAACCGATGTGTGTGGGTTGCAGGGCGCCTCCATCCACTGCGGTACACACGCCCTTGGCACTTTATTTCTTTCTTATTCTTACTCCTATAAATTTCCAGTGATGCTTTGAACGTTGTGATCGAAAAAGTGTTTGATTACGTACAATCTGCTAACTTTTCCTCTAGATATACTAACTTTATGCAAACTTTTTCTGGAATCCTCAAGAAAACGACTCAACATAGGTTGGAAAATAGACTTTCATACGTTGCTAACAATGCTTCTGAAATGGGAACACGGCATTATGCAAGCCCTTAGAGAAGAAGACCAAAATCTTTTCTATAAGCATTGCAAGTTCTCGAACCTCTGAGTCTTTTAATTGTTTACATCTACTTTTTATTCATTTTATTATTTATTATTATTTCCTTATTTGTTTATTCTTTATTAAGCTCTCGCATCCATGAAAAACTGCATTGTCCTCTAACAATACTAGACGCCGTCCCAGAGAGTTGCCACGCAAAATTAGGAATCGGTCGCTGCGCGACAATTGAACCAAATTTCTTGCAATCTGTGTTATTACGACTTAGTTACTTCACAAAGTCATGGACAATCCGAGTTTAGCGAAAAAAAAAACGAAAAAGTCAAATTATGCAATTCCTGAATACAACACAATGAAGGGCGCGTGTGGCGCAGTGGTTGGAGGCGCCCTGTAACAAAATGTGGAATCGATCCCGGCGCTCATGGCCCACCAAGCATTCCATCCATCCGGGGTCGGCAAATTGCTACCAAATTTGTCTGGGAGGATAGCACCATTGGCTCGATACATCGGTAAGTCACCGCAAGTCATCGTAAAGGCCAGATATGAATTCAGTCACCTCAAAACGATGCTTAATGAAGTCGAATGCAAGGCGCATCCCTCAGGGAGTGATCAACGCCGAGTGCTTTATCCTTTATCATTTATCCTTTCACAACCATAATGATTCTGAAATATCCAAAAAAAAGGAAAGAAAAAACAGACTCAGGTGAAGGTGAAGCCGGGGTCTTAGTGGTGCAGTGGGTAACATGTGAGCCCCCGGAAAGGGTAATCTTGGGTTTGAATCTGCCCTATGGTCCAAGTTTTGCCAATATCTCAGTAACATTGTGCTTGTATTTATGCAGTAAATAAAAAGTTAAACCATTCATTAATTTCATAACGATCAAAGATTCAATTCTCACTTTGTGGTAAACTCCCTTACTGTCTAATTGAAACACATCGTAGCGTCCAATACCGTCGCCATTCGCATCAATGAGAGGTGGCTCATTCTCTAAAAAACAAAGTAGTAGCTAAATTAAAACCACACCGTTAGCCAATGATAGAGGAAGTGCCGCCTTCACGAATACCCTCAGGAATACTACGTGGATTTTGATTGGTCAGTGACTCTTTTAGAAAATCAGTAACCGTAACTGAAACGCACCAATAATCGACACATTTCTGTAGTATTTTTGCAGTCGATCACCTTGAAATCTCGATCTTGACAGGTAACAATGACGAAATTCCTTTTGGCCACAATCATCCTGGAAGTACTATATGCAGTACAGTACTGCATGCACTGCTACAGTACTACATATCAAAGAAATGTTTTCACTGTGGAGGAAAAAGTGACCACAACATCAAAAAGTGGCGAATTTAAATACTTTGTAACAAACAAGTGTCAAGAATTTAGTGAATTCATTTGCTATTTTGTGACTAAGAAATGTTTATGATGATGTTCTCCTCTAAAAGCCGTCGCTGGTTGAAATTCTGAAGGACCATACCGCAATATATTTAGACAGAGCTCTTGCCAACACATGAACCGCATCGACTACGAACGGAACGTAAGATTCCTGAAATGACGTTTCTATCTAAGAGGATGACCGCATTATCACTTAAATCCGAAATTATCTGTTATCATTTCTCCATAGACTTTTTGACGACGAATAGTCTACTCTTGGTATTTTAATCACATTATTAAGGCAACTCGACCTTGGGATCTCGAAACTTTTGACCCTGGGACTGCAGTCCAACCACAATGGCTGGACCAGCAAAACTTCGAAAAAGTGGAAATTTTCCTGGAACCCGCACAACCAGTGAAAATCGGCTACCCAAGTAAGTAAGTATTAAGCTTACTAGAATAAAAAAGCAAAGGATCGAACATGAAAGATTCGAATATACTCAATTACACCGAAGGTAGATACTCGAAGTTCTCAGCATTGTGGACTATTCGAGCATTATAATAGGATAAAGTCCCGAGTATTTTCTCACATATTCACATTCAGAACATCGATGAGGACCTGCCTGTTTGAGATTGTATTTAATGTAGTCGAAACAGTCGCCAAAGTACTTCAAATCGTCTCTCTGGCCACATCCTAACGAATCCCAGTATTCTTCCAGAAACGTGTAACCGGTCGGCGAAAGCTTACGGAAGAATGTGATGTAAGCTGAATGAATGCACTGTTCGGAGTCTTCCAACGAAAATCCATATTCGAATTGTCAAATCTCTATCAAGACACTCTAATTGATCGAGTAGTTAGTTTACTATCAAGAGAATAGGAACAAGTTCCTTAGTCAAAACGAAACTGTTCTGTCGGACAAATATACTTGGACGGTTTCTGTCAACTACAGTTCATGCACTCATTTTGATTATACGTTTTCAGATAAGTTTCACATCAGAATGGTTAGGTACTGGGAGAGCAGCTAAGAGAAATGATCTACTTCCTTTTAAATGGATAAGAAGCAACCACGACGATGCTGAAATGCGATTCAATAAGCAGACACGAGGTTGTTAATATAGAATTTATTAGAATACAATAGCTGACGTTTCGGCGGTTTCGCCTTTTTCAGAGCCGTTTAGTTGTTGTAAGTATTTAAGTTGATGGACAGCCGCCGCACAGAGTAATACATGGGCGACAACTGTAATGCTTGCAAAACTCAGATCACAGGCCAGTTTCGAACTCACGACTACGGTTTCTGGGGGATAGCCTTGGCAAGGCCTAGTCATCGTGGTTGTAGTTCACATAACATTTTGCCGTGAAAATATAGTGGGCAGTAAACAAAGTTAGACAAAAGAAGGTATCTCAGTGAACAAAGGGGCTGACGTTTTGGCGACAAGCCACCCAAAACCCATTGGAGTTACTCGTCACCAAATTTATGCGAAGAATAAAGTAATCGAATATTCGAAACAATCAAAGAATGTACTTCCATGGGTTTTGAGCAGAATGGAGTGTCGATATGTTCATAAAATATCGATTTTCCTACGCTTGTTCTTTTTTCTCTTTCTTCTTCTGCATGTACTACATCGATATAAGAAGAAAGCGAAATTGAATTTAAAAGCTCAGCATGGCTTCTTCTATGGGCTCACCTTTTTCCTCCCTGACATGAGGAACGATAGTGATGGATCCGGCTAGTAGATGTTCCAATCCTAGCACAACCGACTGTTTAATACCCCATGAATCACTGGCTACAAACCTAAAGTTACTTCTTTTGAAAAAGTACAACACAGTGTTCCTAAGACAACACTAAGCACTTTAATTATTGAGATATTTCTTCTGATTAACCTAGTAAAATGATTTTTTCATTCACAAGCTATCCGAATGACATTTTTTTGACCTTCGTGCTAACTTACTAGTGAAAAAGAAACGTCGATTCTTCGTAAGTACCCTACGTTGAGAAATGCGAGAAAAAAGAAATAGGATTTGTTAAAAGAAAAACGGCTTTTTGGTCCTATTGTCATTTTTCCTTACAACCGTTAGCCGCCTCATCGTGGCTCAAAAGTGAACCTGGGTGTCAGAGTGCGATGTAGAGAGGAGTAATTCATCCACCAACAGGACCTCCTAGCCTGAGAAGGACCTAGATGTTTCCATCCGGAAGCCCAGCTAAAAGTAAGCCGATACCAGGAATCAGCGCGGACCTACTATCAAAACAGTCGCATACGAGCAAATCTCCTTCTAATCCACAAGAGCGGCAACTGCCTGTTGTAATGATTACCTGGAGCAGACTTTGGTTAAGCTGACCTCAGAACTCCAGAGAACTAGAATGACTAAGCAGACAAAAGTGTGAAAAATGGAGATCATGCTGTGGCAGCACAACAAATGAGCCATCCAAGTATCGGAGTAAGTAAGCATTCTTAAGCCACTTCTTGACGCAACAGTAGTGCCACACTAAGAGTGTTACGTCATTATTACGTAGTCATGTTCTTTTTCACTTAATTGCATGGATACTAGGACAGCCCGTTCTCACTGGTTGTGCGGGCCTCAGCACACTCTTCACTTTTCAAAGTTTTGTTGGTTTACACATTGTGTTTCCGCGGAGTCGCGAGGTCAGCCCGGCCAAAGTCTGCCACAGGTCGTCACCACTAGAGGCAGTCACCGCCTATGGATCAGAGGGAGATTTAGCACCATGCGACTTTGATACCAGGACGGTGGTGGATCCTGGCATTGTTTTACTCTTAGCCAGGTTTCCTCATGGAAACACCGGACTCCTTCCCAGCTTGGGTGACTCCGCCAGGGTGATGAATCCCACCGCTGTACGTCACAAATCGACATCCAGGAACACCTTCCAACCACGATGAGGCGGTAAACCGTTAAGAGGGACGTTCTTTTTGGAAAAAAATATTGCCGCGTCTAAGCATTTTGAACGACGCATGGAACGAGAATCATTCAGTTTGCAAATAAAACCTCCACTATAGTAGAGGTAGTATGTCAATCGGTATAAAAAGCAGAAAAGCTAACCAAAACCGTCGTTCCAGTTCCTTATTACCCTCCTTGATGAGCTTGTCTAACGTGTGCAGTAAGCGCTTTAAATTGTCCTCATCCACAAACATCACCACACCGCGAGCTTTTCTAGTGCGATACATTCGAATAAGCAGATCACTTAAATCAATCATCAATAATCACTAGTGGGACCGGAATAGCGAAGAGAAGAACACAAAGAGTGAAGAAAGGAAAGCGATGACCAAGTCGATTATGAGGGACAAATAAATGAGATCTATCGAAGCAGAAAATTCGAGCAGTTTTCGAGTTTTTTGAGACACCAACAACAGAATGGTACTGAACGCTTCTATAACTACTAGTATGATAGATAACACATTGTCAAATTCGTTCACTGTATTATTTATTCCTAGATATTAGCAAATGCCTGAGCAACGCTGCTCAAACTCTACAGAGCATTCTAGAAACTCTACTTTTTGAAATAGAAACAAATAAATAAAAATGATTAAAAGTGTGAACCACCCCCGCCCCTCCAAGTAAACTTGATATAAACACTAACACAGCTACTATTTAAGGTACGTCGTTTAAGCGAAAATTGAATAGTAAAAAACAAATAACTGGCCACTTAAACGTACGTTGTTCAAAGCATTTTAGGTGTAATTTCAACAAAATTTCCCACGTCAATGTTCCTCAAAGATTGGTGGTAGAAAATAGTTGCCTTGATTGTCGGACATACCGAAAATTCTTTTCCGTCCATCGTCTACTAATTTTGTGCACGTCTCCATCGATACAGATGCCAAAGTCGGTGGCTGCCGCTCGAAATGAATCCAAACCACGCTCACCTGACACGACAAAACTACTTTTCTTTTTGTTAATGTGCCCGACAGTTTATTTATTAGGAGGCGGATAGCACAGTGGTAGTGATGCTATCCTTCACCAGCACGGTGCTGATTCGATCTCCCCCCAGGCTCGGCAAGCCTCTCATTCATCAGGGGGCGGGAAATTGGTACCGGTCTTGTCTGTGAAAAAACACTCTCTGCACTCTAAGTGGAAACGCTTCAGCCCGGCTACGTCAGTACTCCAGTGAGAATGGACTCGACCAGCATTCTACGACATCCAAGATGAAATGAAAATCCTCAAGCATCAGCCAAAGCCACACGTAAAAGTTGGAAGGTCTTCGTGGACAATTGGTGTGAGGAAACGAATCGAATATGAGAAGTGCTGGGGTCCGTACAGTAAGTGTGAAGACGGGTCGTATAAAATAAAGTTCCATATATATGTATATATATTTACTTCATGGTGGCACTTCACTTTCTTACACAGTGATTTTTGCCCATTTTAACTCCCTCAGCATTTTCATTTTTCGCTACCGCGATCAATTTAGCGGTGACAGGGTCACCGAGCCGAGTTTTCTTCGAGCACTATCAAAGTGCGCATTGAAGCCAAGACGAACAGCCCATAAAGCCTGTGAAATGGGAAAACGCACCAGTTTCTTGAGGGTTTGTTCTATTATTTGTTTCCCTCACATATTTTCCGTGTCTCTAAGCTATCGCATCCGCCATGTTCTCTTGTGTGTTTCCGTGTTATTGGAGTCGTCCATTATCAAACTACTGTGTTATTAGCCGTGCACATGATTCTATACCATATTTCATGTGCATTTCTGTGGCTCTTTCGATGCTTTTTTATATCCATCGATTCCATTCCATCTTCCAAAAACGGGTTTTTGCAAGTGTAGTGCATTGAGAACTCCATGGCCCTGCTGGGTTATAAAATCTCTGTTTTATAAACCATAGACTCTAGCAAAAGCTCTGTGCTATATATATATATATATATATATATATATATATATATATATATATATCGAAATCAATTCGTACATTCCTGAATTGGTTACGATAGGGTTTGCTATATAAAAACTATTTCATTCGATTCGCTTTATCGCATACATCGCGCTCCATGGCCCTCGGATTTGAGTGTGGTTTCTACTGTTGCTTGAAGAATTTCAGTCTTCTTCACGAAAGATGTCCTTGAATGCTGGTCTAGTCGATAACGCATGAAATTTTGAGATAGCGCCTTTAGGTCATTCTTCCTTAGGATTGGATGGAGTTTCCCAGACAAATGTGGTAAAAATTCCCCAATCCGGCAGAGTGGCTTGGTCTGCCCGAGGCGAGGTCGAACCATGGCATTATGCGTATTAAATGGCATCACTACCAAGCCCCTCATGTTTATGTTCTACCATTCGTCTAACAATAGTTTGCGAAATTTCAGCATTTCAGCGACCGATAGTCCGAATTTTTGGATATGTGGTTCAAATCCCTTGTAGGGCTATGCACACTGCATAGCCTTGCGAACGCCGTTGGGATGTCGTCGTAGTTGTAACAAATTGTATTTAACCAAGAAAGAATTATTTTCTCAACAGTACAAAAACATTATAGATGAAAGCAATTGGTTAATGACAAAACCGCTTTAAACCGTAAATTTTCGCGTTGTAGATAATAATTACGTCGATGCTGAAACGCATAGCAGTTTAGAAGGCAGTATAGAGCAGCAATAAAGAGGCAGATTTAGTCCCTCTCCGAGCTGTTCACGAAGTACATCTTTAGGTTTTTCCCATAGTGGGATAAGTCCCACTAAGCTACGAACCTAAAGCAACCAATATATAATATGGCAACCAATATCTTTTCTAGGTCTAAATTATATTACGACAACAATATGACGATAATTTGCCAATTTATATGCCTATATATGTAAACCAAATTTTAATTAAACAGTTCATTATGCGAATATGATTAATTTAAGAGAAGCATGGTTAAGGGAATCGTTGCGAAAACAGAAAGTGGGGAAAAACAAATAGGAAAAGTAGAATAGTAAAAAAAATAGAGAAAGCAAAATAGGAAGAAATAGGGAAAGGGTAGAAGAATCCAGGAGTAAAATAAGCAACATAGAGTAGGGCAATATGTTGATGAATTAACGTGGCTGGGCCATTTTTGGCTGTCGATTTGCGATCTACAGCTGGAAATTCGCAACCTACCATGCCCCGGAGTCACTCAAAGCAGGATGTCTAACATTAAAATCGGGAAACTCAATATGGGAAATTCCGAGACCGACTCTCTCTTGATCTCGATGCTGATCAAAAATTGACTATTTTTCTTGATGAGTAAACAAAAGGCTGTTATTATAGCATTTATTAATACACCATAGCCGAGAAAAAAAGATAAAACTTATGTATAAATTTTTGTTCGCACAGTAAACAGCTCCTTAACAGAGAGAAAAAATAGAAATATAGAAAATATTTTTAAAATGCACAAAAAATAAAAACAAAGAAACCGATATGTGTTTAAATAAACATCTGAAAAGAGCTTATAAAAAGATAGCTCATAAAAAATAGAAGAGCTGTTTATTATGCGAATGAAAACTTATGTATTAAGCTTTACCTGCTGGCGTAATGAAAGTGTTCAGTTGACTAGATTGCGTCTCATTTTGACCTTTTTTGGCCCTGAACTAGATGCTACAATAATCACCTCGTATTTCCCCATCAAGAAAAACAGTGATTATTTGGAAACTACGGACTAGAGGTAGGAATTACTGCAATCTTAGTAACAACATATTCACCAACCGGGAAGTGGGTAAAAACTTAGAAAAGCCCTATTGCGAAGTCACAAGTAGGGAAATTATTGTCCAATCACAAAATTAGCAGCCTGAGCGAAATTGTGTAGAAGAATGGGTACGATATACTTCATGATTCTTGAATAGAGGCCATCGAAGTGTTAATATAAGAGAAAATATGTAGAAGAAAGTATAACATGAACATAGAATAAAATGAAGAAAAGGGTACAAACCTTTAAGGAAACTTCCAAGTTTATCCAGTCCTTGAAAATATGTAAAGCCACAGCAAATAAGACATTTTCTACATCAGTTTAGCATACAAATTCAAAGGAAAACAAATGATGGAATGAGGTAACATCAGGAAAAGAACGGAAACTGTTAAAGGATAAAAAACATAAACAACTGAAGAGGTTTTCTTTAATCCAATTTGCGATGATATACAATTAACTCTTACCGTATGATCCTGTATCGGCTATAGCGTGCACGTATGTCCAGTCTAAATCTCGAACCTGGAATCAAAAAAGTGAAACGCTACGAACTTCCATATGTTGTTGAGGCACACCGTTAGAGGAGATCAGATGACTAGAGAGGTTTCGGCACAGTTAAAAAGCCTGCAATGAGTTGGCGACGATTTTTTTTACTCACCTTCTGCGTGTCTGCCCATCAAGTAATACTAGTGAGAAAAAATTTTTGACGCCTTAATATACAGAAAACTTAATCTCTGCTTTTTATTGAACGTCGAAGGACTTCAAATTGTCGACAAGCGGTAGAAAGAATGAAATTAAAAGTAAACAGGGTATAATGCAGCCTGGTGTAGCTGCTATAGTAGTAGCGAAAACGCTCTACAGTAATCCGAAGTGATTTAAATTAAAGACGCTACTCCGTAGTCTAAGTGCGCGTGTGGCGCAATGGTCGAAGGCGCCCTGCAGCACACGTGGAATCGATCCCCGAGCCCATGGCCCATCAAGCCTGCCATTCTTATGAAGTCGGTAAATTGGTAACAGACTTGTCTGGGAGGACAGTAGCACTGGGTCGATACATAGGTAGGCCGCCGCGAGTAAAGGCTAAATATTGTTGGGTGCGTGTGGCGCAGTGGTGTACACGTGTAATCAATCCCGCGCCAACGGCCCACCAAACTTTCCATCCCTCTGGGCTCGGCAAATTGGCACCAGACCTGTCTGGGAGGTTAGAAGCACTGGCTCGATATAGCGATAGGCCACCACGAGCCATTGTAAAGGTCAGATATGCATTCAATCACCTCCAACGATGCTTAGTGAAGTCGAATGCATGGCGCATTCCTCCAGGGATTGATCAACGCCGAGAGCTTTATCTTTTTTACTCCATAATTGCACAAAAATATCATTTTCCATTTATATTCACATCCAGATCCATTCACATTTATCATTGCACAGTTCACAAACAGTTTTTTGCTTGAACATTTGAAAAACATCACTAAATTTTCAATTAACGTCTTATAAAACTCTGCTTATCTCCTTCATTCAGATATCATTTAAAGACCCACACACTTTTTAGAACCTTTCAGAGCTGGTGCTACAAACAAGGCAAACGAATAGGGCGATAAGCCTTCGTGGTGATCAATCTAGCAGAAATATTCGATATGGTAGATAAAGCAACAATTCGAAATCATAGCTAGACGATTGCTATGTTCATGGCAGACGGTTTGACCAAGTGAACTTGAAGTAGAACATATTTGATACTTGATACTTGGTACTTGAACGGCCCGTCTTCACTAGTTGCGCGGACCCAGCATAATCTCCATTTTTCGGGGATTTGCTGGTCTAGCCATTGTGGTTCCGTGCAGGCCGAAGGTTAGCCCGACCAAAATCTGCCCCAGGTCTTCACCACCACAGGCAGTTGCCGGCTCTTGCAGATCAAAGGTAGATTTGCCGCTATGCGACTTTGATACCAGGGCGGTGGTGTACCCTGGTACTAGTTTACTCTTAGCTAGGCTTCCTGATGGAAACGCCGGACTCCTTCTCGGCTTGGGAGACCCTACCTGGGGGACGAATCACCCCGCTGTACATCGTAGTACGACATACAAGAACACTTTCCAGCCATGATGAGGCGGTATACCATTGGAAGAAGGTAGAATATACTTCGAAAAAAATTGCACTCTAAACTTACCACTCTCGCCATCACCTGTGCTTGGAGGTTGTCAGGAGGGACTACACGAGAAAAATAATAAAATCGTGGCTTTTCGCTTAGTTCGGCTCCGGTGGAAGAATAGCTCACTTGAGGAATCTAAAATAAAAGATAAATTAACATTTTAGAGCAAAATGAATAAAAGTAGATCGTTGATATTCCAAAGAAAGATAACGGGAGAAGATGGTCGCTCCGAGGTATTACGGAATCAAAATAGTGGAATGTATTCTCCTTTAGCGCGACAAAGATAATATTTCTAAAGTATATGTTGGTTAGGCATAGCAAGACTCCAACATTACTTTAAAAAGCTGCAGCATACTAGCCACCATGACTGATACTTGGCTGCCGGCCGCGCCAACAACCGCAGCGACTGGCTGACGATGGTAGGACGCCGATGAACCGTCCTGAAAGCAGGCTCAAATTTAGTCATCTAGCAAAAAAATAATTATAGATCATAGCATAAACTCTTTCAGCATGATTAGACCTTACGAACTGTCTTTGTTGAGATGACGCCAGGTTATTACGAGATGTTCTTGAAAGTTGACGGCCACCGTTTTGGCAACTTAGCCTTCTTCAAAGCCTGGACGTATTGTTGTGTAATTCTATCTATACCATTCTGTGAATTATCTACAACACTAATGAGAACCTACTGTACAAAACAGGAGACGGGTAGCGCAGTGGTAGTGGCGCCGTTCACCAAGAGCATGCTGCTAGCTCAACCCCGCAGCGGACTCACCAAGTTTCTCGTCACTCTGGAGTCGAAAAATTGTTTCCAGACTTGTCTGCGCCCAACTCACTTCTTCAAATCCATACAGAAACACTGTAGCAAAGCCATTCCAGGAGTCGAGGGAGAATGGGCTCTACCAGGACTCAACGATAGTCATGAAGAAAGCGACAATCCTCGAGCAGCAGTAAAACGCGCAAGTGAAAAGTTCAAACACTTTTGTGGATGATGAATTTGTAGTGAGGTTCCCGTACTTTTTTTTCGGAATTTTTAGGTTTGTCCAAAATCCCTCGAGGGTTTTCGCGCATTGGTATTTCTAGTTCCTGCTCCAGGACGGGTACTGATACTTCAAAATCATCACCCTTGTGTCTTTGTTCGAATTTAAGGTTTACCGACTAGGTGCTCGTTTACAGAGATGTAGAGTTGTCTTTTCAATATGTATTCTTTTTTGATGAGCCTACACGAGGTTGATAATGATGTTTATTTTCGGCTAACGTCATATTGATTAGTGATACCGAGTTATCTTTTCGCTTAGCCAAAGTATTCATTAGTAGGTACCTTACATAAGATCAAATATAATGATCCCAAACTAATTCAATCTCCGTCTCTGCCTTTGGCATTCGCCAAGGAATTTTCCGTCCTACACAGACTGTTTCAGTGGAGGTTGCGGACTAACTGACGCCGTAGATTGTTGGGTGAGAGTTCTATAACCCTTTTAGAGCTTAACTTTTTATGCCAGTAACGATGAAGTATTTGGAGAATTTCGTTCGCAAATAAGTGAATAAAAGGACTAATTTCGCTACCAGGTTCTTGTTTCTTAAAGAAAATTCGGAGAAAAGGATAGGTGGCAATGCCCCTCTTTGTTATTTGTTGCCTAACCTTTTCATCTTCATCTTACAACGTATTTGATTTTGATGTTTATTTAAAAAGCAAGTGGTCCTGCGAAGGGCTGTTTTGAAAAGGGGTGGAGGCGCTATGCCTCTTAGCACAGCAACTAGCTCATTCTATACAAACGTATCGAATGACTCCGCAATGCAAGCCATTCTCGATCCGCTCACAGAACATGAAGAGAAAATAAATAAGTACAGATTATCTTATCAACGACTAATTACTTTCCTAAAAAGTATCTTGGTTGCTCAAACTTTAGGTGCTATCACCTGTATCACCTATCGTCCCACTGGTCGTGGGGTAACTCGAACGAGCGTCAGTAAATCTTCTATTTCTCCCGGTCGCGAGCAACAGTAACTCAGTGGGTTCTGCTCGCTCTAGGGACTCGCTGAGCATCCCGTCTTTCTTCTAAAGTTTACGTAAACAACTCGGACCATCGGGTATGTGGCCTTCCTGCTGTGCACTTGACATCCAAAGGAATGCAGTCACTAATGGCTCTCGTCCATCGGTTGTCCCTCATACGCATTACGTATCCACGCCATTTTATCATCTTATCATCGACAATTTGGCATAGAGAACGGCTTCTTTGATTTTTGACCATCAAGTCGCAGTTTCGGATCTCCTCCCGATGCACATAAACGATGCGGGATATTTATAGCATCTTCTTTTCAACTTGACAGCTTATAACGCTGAGAGATTCTTCATTCACCTTACGGAATGACCAAGTTTCTAATCCACACGTTAAGAGATGAAGAATCTTAGAGTCGAAAAGACGGGCACGGAGTTGGGTTTCTTTGTCCTTCTGACTATATCCTCGATGCTTTCTCAGTCTGCTCGCTTCCTTTTGCTCAACTCTGGAGCTATGTTGTTCAATATATTGATTTCTCGACCTAGATGGGCGTAGCCGGAGTACTCGGAGATATTCGTTCCATTGTGTGTGAATGAAGCACACAAAACCAATCTGTTCCTCATGAACATCGTTTTTGTCAGGTTTTGTTGAAGACCAATCTTTCCACTGCAATTGTCGAAATCAGCAAGCATTCGTTTCGTCTGGCTAATTGATTAATTTTACAAGAACAATGTCATCAGCAAAGCTAAGATGGTGTAACTACCAACCATCGATTTTCACTCGTATATTATCCCATTCCAATGTTCGCATGAAGTTCTCGAGGTTGGCGGTAAATAATTTTGGCGAGATGGTATCGCCTTGCCTAACCCGTCTTTCGACGTCGAGTTAATATCCTTGCAGAATGGTTGTATTTTGGTTGCGAAATTATCACATGTCTCAGGAAGAATCTTTATGCATTGATTAAGGAACTCCCTGGCTGTCCAAAGCTTCCACGACTGCTTCTATGTCAGCTGAGTCAAAAGCTTTCCTTAATTCGATGAAAGTAGGACAAAATGGCCTTTTGTACTGTCGCGATATTTAATCCAGTCTTGTCATCGTATGAACGTGGTCCGTTGTGTTGACTCCTTTTCATACGTTCGCGCATATAGTTGTCCTCCGCTCACTGCTCTATCGGTCCTATTTAGGATAATTCGACTGAACGGATTACAGAGGATAGATAGTAAGCAGGTTGGGCAATAGTTGGTGAGATCGCCAAGGCCATTACAGCATCACGGTATTGCTGGTTTTTCATTAAATAGGAACTTTGCATTCTGACAGGTAACATGTGAAGAGCCAAGCCAGTGCATTGATGAGAACTGGAGAAACATTTTTCAGGTATTCAGGTCTTATCCTGCCCGGACCAAGCGTTGCTCAACCTGTCACAAACGCATTTTTAGGTGGTATGGAAGATATTTCCTACAGGTTTAAGGGTTAGCCATTGGGTAGCGATTGGCACCGAACCTTGCCATCACCTTTATATTCATGGTGGAAGCACCATTTCTCGACCACCGAACTTTACTCTACAGTCGATATACAGACTTCTTTATCGCCTGTTCCAAACAAGAAGGGGTGGATAAGTACTTTGAAATATTAAATACAGAGTCAGAGCATATAAACCTCACTCGAAAAAAAACCAAACGGGAAATGACACCCTTTCTTAAACATCCAAATAAAGCTTTAAGAAAGTCGCCACCTAAGAAAATGGCGTCGAAAACCAAGTAGTGAAAATATACTAGAGCATTACCTATCCTCTCATGCTCTGCAGACGAAGAAGCAGTTATCAAAAATATGTATCAAATGGCTAGAATTGATGTGTAGAAGGAATAGAAGTAGAAGGAATTTTTACCAAGGAACGAGAAGAAGGAAAGGAATTGATCGCTAAACTTGTCACAAAAAAGTAGCCATCTTCAATGGCTACGAGGCGGCTGCCTCTCGGGTCAGATCGAAAGAGAGGGTCAAGTTCCAAGTTTGTTTCCGTCCAAGATCCAAATGTTTAAAACCCAAATAAAACAAAACATTTGGTAAAAAATAAATAATCTGATAAATATAGTAATACATAATATAATAATAATAAATAATCTGGATGGACCTAAGAAATCTGGAAAAAGAGTCGAAACCTCACTATCACAAAGGATCCGTAGCGTTTTCCCATGCTCACTTTTCAATCTGGTTGAGTTTCACTCCCATCCCACATAAAGAGCATACGGATTGTCTCACACCTTGCAAAGGGATGGGTAGTTTCTAACAAAGTGACGCTGATTTGTGCAATAGGTCCTCATTAATAGTGTAATTAAATAATATAACATTATAATATATTGTAATACCGTAATAAATAATATATGAAATACTAAATATAAATACTAAATATAAATATAATAAAAATAATTTAATTAATTAAGACAATTAGTTGAATTATATAGGCAAAGTCGTCACTTGTTATTTACTGTCTAATCTTTCTAATGGTGGCGAACGCCTTAGCCCCCGGAAAGGGTGATATCGTTTTCGGTCTCACTGCAGACACCAGAGGTCCGTAGTCCTACAAATATCGCAGCAACATTGAAGTTACAAAAATTACGTCCTGGTCCTGAAGAAGGTGAAATCGTCGAAATGTTGGCCGTCATGTGCTAAGGACATCTGATAAGAAACTAGCTCCAGTTTAACAAAGAAAGTTTGTAAAATTTACATAAAATAGTCATTAGTGCCGAAGTTCTCAGAAGGTCATTCTTTCGAATGCTTATAGCATATACTTCATATTCATTGACGTCGGTTCATTCTAATTCTATTGATAATCAAATAATAGTGATCGATAAGCGACATAAAGTAAAGTTAAAGAAAGAGATCGACAGCAGGAGATTATTTTGAAACTTTTGCAAGCCTACAGATTATGATGCACTTCATACGACTCACCGCACAGACGGCACCGTCGCCACTCGACATCACAGATTTGATGAATTCTAACGCTTGCTCCAAAGCGTAGCTATCGACAGAACTTGAAATAGAAATTCATTACAAGGACTGTATATATATTCTAAAGGACAACAGAAAAAAGCACATAAAGGTATAGATTAGGAATGGCGAGATGTACACAAAACTCGCAACCCAAGTTAGGATTTGAATTTGCGACAACCCTTACCAGTTGCCCATGTGCTTGCTATTCACCCACGACACCTTCTTAAATTGCCGTTTTGACCAATAGAGTAAGAACATGGCTGAGAAAAAGCCAAAAAGAGGGCTTGGTTGGTTTGCTGGATAACTCACGAATCACCGGTGAGGATAATCGTGGGCTCGAAGCTCAACTGTGGTTCCGAGATTTGCTCATTTCTCGGCACCCCTATGGTTGTATTTCAGATCGCACATTGCCGTGAAAGAAAAATAGGCAGTATGTAAATATTAAAACAGTATATACATCAGTCTGATACATTAGATATACCGTCCTAGCCCAACCAGACCCTCATTTTCTCTGAGGTTGGCAAACTAGTGGCAGACGTGTTTGGGAAAAGCTCTCTCCGATGCACAGATGCTTGCGAAATTCCTTGTGGTGAGGATCGAGAAACGGCTTAACGCAGCTATTCCAGAATTTCACGGAGAATCAGTTCGATCAACACTCAACGAAATTCATCAACAAGAAAAAAATCCTCAAGCAGCAGCCGAAATCACAAGTGAATCCAAAAACCTCCGTGATTAATTCACAAAAACAACAAACTGATTGTAAGATGTGCTGTTTCCACCCAATTTCTGCCGACAAGTCATATGAAATAAAAAATTTTGTGTATTCTTACTAAACTGAAAAATAAAGTTTGACCGACAGAAAAATGTCCCATATCAGCACACAATCAGATGGCTACCGTACTATGAAGGTCTAAAAAGGATAAAGCTCGGGGCGTTGATCAATTCCTGCAGAATGCACCAAGCATTTGACTTCATTAAGCATCGTTTAGAGGTGATTGGATGCATATCTGGCCTTTACAATGACTCACGGTGGCTTACTGATGTATCGATCCAGTACTGCTATCCTCCCAGACAAGTCTGGTACCAATTCGCCGATCCCGAAGGGATGGAAGACTTGGTGAGCCATTGGCGCGAGGGTCTATTCCACGTGTGTGTTGCAGGACGCCTCTAACCACTGTACCACACGCGCCCTAAACATACTATAATCTCCTCAATCATCTAATAACTTAAGCGGGCATCACTAAGGTCTTCATTCATTCCTGTCGTATGCCAGTGCTGCTCCATAAACTTCACGCGTACGAAGAGGACAAAGTGCATAATACTTTTGTTACTATGTTCTTTATTTCTACTTTATTTAGGGAATAGCTTATCACGGGTAGCTTACCTGGATTCGCTATGGCATCGATCTACTCGAAGTTGAGCTTCCAGATAGAAATACTTTTTTTCTACCTAATCTCATGTAGTACGAAGCCTTTTTTTAATGAGCGGATCGAAACCGAGCCGAGCTACCCTTCTATGGTTCCAATTAGGCTATGATCGAAAAAATCCTAATAATATAGATTTCTTCCCAACGTCTAAGAGAAAAATAAGAGAGCTTGACTTTTCAACAAATCAATCAGCGTTCCAGTAACTTTCCATAATAATAGTTAAGTATTGCGAAGTTTGCAAGTGCCTAAGGAAAGGTCAGTTGTCTTTTTCTGTGGTGCCCTCATATGAACCATGGAGAATTGCGGACGCCCTACAGATTAGTTAATGGACAATCCAGCCGACAGCTTCACGTGAAATCCGATACAATTAAGGGAATTGCACGTAAATAGAAGAGATGTTGAAAAACAAGATTTCAGATATCCGGAAAAAACCACAAGTCCTTTGAACGGAAGCCATATTAAACACCAAAATATCTAACATTTAATCTAGTAATCGATATGATACTGGAAAAGAAGTAATAAATAAAGTGTATTTTGTATGGTAGTGGTATTACACTTTAAAATTGGTCAACGCAGTGATATTTTTCCTCTTACCGAACATTAGAACTTGTTTTGGATAACATGAGTAGTCCAGTGATTAGAGAACTTTTGTAAGATGCAGACGTGCTCATAGGTTCGAACCCGCGCAAACACTCTGAGAGGAACACTGACTTGTTCAATCGTTAAGCCCTCACAAGGCATTATGAAGGCCAAACGCGTATTCAATCCAATCATTTCTACAGTTGCGAATGGAGACAAATACATGGTGCATTCCTAAGAGATCAATCAACACCGGATAATTTAGAGAGTATTTTCAGCAAGAGAGAGGCGTTAGTGGAAGAAAAAAAGACCAAGCGTTAGGAAAAAAAAAGTCTAAACGTCACTAACCAAGTGTCGAGAATCTGCGCTCCGAGACTGGCTTGTGGCAGAATCAAACTATCCTGATTCACCTTCTCGAGAGCGTACAGCATCGCTACCATACGCTGAACACCCTGATCGGCCTTCAACAACAGTCTTATGTCAATGTGAGCCATATATGGGTCACACTTCGTTTATTACCCCTGTATTTGTGTTTATAGATATACGTTGATATTTATTCATATTTGTAGATATTATTGCAATATTGCACAAATACGTTCAAAGACCTATTTTCCACTAGCAACTTCATTAACTCGCGGTGACCTACGGATGTATCGAGCCAGTGCTCCTATGCTCCCAAACAAGTCTGTACCAATTTGCCGACAGGAGGAATGGAAGGCTTGGTGAGCCTCGGGGGGGATCAATCCCGTGTGTGAGTCGCAGGGCGGCTTCGATCACCACTGCGCCACACGTACCCGTAATCATAGTTACTCTTATTTTTATACAAAAAATGATACTGAATATGTCTTATCAGTGTTGAAATAATCTCCGTCGAAGAACCATTCTCTGTTGACTGTAACTCTTTACAGATGAAAGAATGTCCTTAGAAACATCGAGTTGATTCACTCGTGACTAGTCCGAGGAGTTTAGGAAAAAATTTTTGAAAAAAAAAATTGTGATTCCACAAAGGAAATTCCATGTTACAGGATTCTACCTATATATATACATATATATATTGATTGGTTTTCATAAAAAACAAAAACTACTGGGCAAGAATCATCTCTGAGTTTTGGAAGACAAATTCTCTGTAGGTGTTCACCTTGATTTTCCCACAGCTTGATCCATTTCTACCAGCTTCATGAATTGGAAAAAGACCTCCAAGCACAATCTCGCCGGGAACTGTGACCTAGAAAATCGGTAAATTACAGCAGTTACGACGGAACTTTTTAAATCACTTCAGATCAACCGAAGACTTTCAAGAAATAAAGTCCAAAATTCAGAATAGAAAGAAGATTCAATTCAAAATTCGAAAAAATCGATTAGAAGAGGAAAAATAAAACAGCGCTTACCTGTCTGACGGCCTGGGCGAACACTGAATAGCACAGAAATAACAAAGTGGTGCCGTGTCCCATGCCACTATGCCGTCTCTAAAAAGGTTATAGTCATTACCGTAAGACATCCTGAAAATCCCGAGGAAAATCGATGAAAAAGAAGGATTGTATGCGGCGATCGACGATATTTGCAACGGTATGGGATGAAAGGGTGAAAGGGCGCGTGTGGCGCAGTGGTTGGAGGCGCCCTGCAACACCTATGTGGAATCGATCCCCGTGCCCATGGCCCACCAAGCCTTCTACCCACCCCTCTAAGGTCGGCAAATTGGTACCAGAGTTGTCTGGAAGGATAGCAGCACTGGCTCAATACATCGGTAGGCCACCGCGAGTCATTGTAAAGGCTATATATGCATTCAGTTACTTCTAAACGAGCTTAATGAAGTCGAATGCATGGTGCATCCCTCAGCGAGTGATCAATGCCGAGAGCTTTTATCTTTTTAGTAAGGGATAAAACACCATGTTTGAAATAAAAAAGTGATGGTGTCGTATAAGATTTTTTTATTCATAAAATGATGGGCCATAAATACCTGTAGTGAAATATGACTAGCACACGGTAAATATCACTCCGAAATAAAAAAGATGGTTAAAGTATTCGGTGTTAATCAAATCTTAGCGGATGTACCACGCATAGGGTTCCATTCGTAGTATCTACAACAACTCTAAAGAATGCCGAATGGTTTCGACGTCGACCTATGTATCAAGTCAATGTTTTTCTTTCTCCAGGACAAACCCGGAAGCAATTTGACGACCCCAGAGTAGTAGTGAGCTTGATTTACCGGTGACACACAACGCCAACCAACGACCTTGCCAAAACAGCTCTAACCACTGCGTCACATCAACTCACACTTCTAAATAGAACCATTAACTGAAAGCAACGTTCTCAATGGTTAAGTTTGCAACGTTGTCGTAGCTGAAGTAATAGTTTTACTAGGAGTAAAATTCGATGCACAGCAACTGATTGTTTTTCAATAAAGTCAGGAGGAACAGTGCAACAATGACGTGTGACATTTGCATCCTGGAGAGCAGATATGGGGAAACCTCTGCTCGTACCGGATGTTTCCTAGTCATAAGATGACAAATCTCCTGCCGATTCATAATGGCAGGTGAGTGCCTGGGGTAAAGAGATTGGAGAGCAGTACCCAGGAATTTCTGAGGACTCCAAGATGCTAAAAATACTACCAAACAAAGAACATAACAATTAGAATAGGAATGCGTTGGGGCCTGTATAATTAGCCGTGAATATGGGGTACTCATGCATACGGATATTCGAGTAATTAAAAGCGACTGAAGGCAAATCAAAAGACCTTGGAAGGAAAAAAAAAACGTCAAGCCATTCCATACACCGTAAATGCCATAAGACGTAAACAACCGTCATGCTTAACTTAGAAAGTGAACTTTACTTCTAAACCTGCTTAAAAACATCTGCTAGATCCCTAAGACTTTTAACAGGCGTGCTAAATGCAAAGTGTTTTTTCTTGAAAAGAAAAATTCTGTAGACAATATAAACGAAATGCGGAAAAAGGACAGAAAAAGAGAAAGAGAGAAGAGAAAGTAAGAAGAAGAGAATAAGAGATCAATGCCCTTTCCGCCGTGCATTTCTGCCTGTAACACTTATTTTCTGCTTTTCCAGATTCTTCTCGCATGGCAGAAATTTCTATTTAGTTTCATTTTCATTTAAGCATATCACTTTCACTTATGTCGAATTAAAGACATAAAAAAATTGTAGTAGTTTTGCTGCTTCACATTACTCTGGCAAAATTTTCCTCTATCGCTGAACCACTTTTCCAAGTATTGCTTTCGTACTTTATTTTCTCACAGTGGTAGTGAGGTTCGTCATCACGAGCATGGTGCCAGTTCGATTCCGCTCCGGGTCAACCAAACCTCTCATCGCTTCGGGGTCGGGAAATTAGTACCGGAATTGTCTGGGAAAAAAAATCACTCTCTACTATCCGATTGGGAACGCTTCATCGCTGCTATCTTAGGACTCCACGGAGAATTGCTCGACCAGCATTCTACGACATTCGAGATGAAATGAAAAATCCTCAAGCAGCAACCGAAGCGATACGTAAAAGTTGGAAGATTTTCGGGGACAATGGATGCAAGGAAACGAATCGAATGTGAGAAGTGCTGGGATCCGCATAGTAGATGTGAAGACGGTTCATACAAAATAAAAAAATTCCTACAATGCAAGTTATTCTATGATGACTTAGAGGTGTTTAAATAGACATGTAAGCAACAAATTTAATTAAACAACTGACCCGTTTGTTGAAAAAAGCGTTGGTTTCATAATAGAATCCCACAATGGGTAGTGGGTAATAGCCCTGGCGTTGATGGAGGCGCTCTTGCGTGTCAATTGTGATGTACAGAAGGGATTTATCCATTTCCAAGACGATTGACAACTCGAATTTGCAATTCACAAATCTAATGAAAGGCAAATTTATGCTTGCAGAGAGCTCAGTGAACTACTTATGATTACTATCTTACTTGGATACTCGGGCGGCACGCCCTCACTACTTTTGCGAACCTCAGCTGTCTAGCCATTGTGTTTCTCCTGACCTCAAGTCAGCCAGGCCAAAGTCCACCCAGGTCGTCACTACCGCAGGCTGGCGCCGCTTTTGTGGATCAGTTGGAGATTCACTTCGAAGCGATTAGTTTGATATCAAGACGGTGGTGGATCCTGGTATTGGTTTAATCTTAGCTGGGCTCCCTAGTGGAATAGCCAGACTCATTTTCAGCTTGGGAGACTCTGCCGGGAGGATGAGCACAGCTGCTGCACATCGCAGCCCGACACCCAAGAACACCTCTCAGCCTCGATGATGCGGTAAACCGTTGGTAGGTGACTACTATCATATTGACAGATTCCAGAGAAATTTTGCTAGCTCTATTTACTTGATGGCTGAGGTGACTAATAGTTGAAAAAAGTGAATTGAGGTCGAAATAGTAGCACCTATTCTGATCTGAGTGATTTTCAATGCATGACAAAGTCAATGTATTCTTTCTTTACATAGTTATTCTTTAACTCGCTCGCTTCTCCCTCGAGTGTATTTCTACCGACCTTCTATAGGAAAACATGGGAACGATATTGTTTTAGACTACTGAGCACACACAAGGTTGATAATAAGTTTTACTTGGCTAGCGTTTCAAGGCCTTCGTTTTCTTCAGAGCCGGATTGATCCGAGTCGATGGTCTACAGGTGATCGTCCTAGCTAAGTAGTTTTTCCTTGTCGCATCGAGTCGAATCCAGTGAAGTGCATCTTCAATCGAGTGAAGTCTCCTCATTTGATGGTGCTCTTTTATTTAGGAAAGATGTCGGTAAGCTACTATTCAATACCATTTGCTTTTTGGCGGAAATTAAAACCATAGAATTGCTTGGGGATTTGTACTAAAACAAAAGGAAATGAAACAGCCATATGCCCGACACGTGCTATTCGTCCGGTGATACTTCTGAATCTTTGTGGTTACTGTAGGGCAACAGGTTTAAGACTAACAAGTTATGCAATGCTGAGATATTTGCAAAACTCCGGACCGCAGGTGTATGCGGTGGGAAACGAACACGCGCTGTTGTCCTTACCGGGGAGCAGCGCACTTCACCACCACACCATCCGGGTTATTCCTTACAAGTTATTCTTGTTTTCCGTAAAGAATGACAATCAAGACATTCCTTTGTTTCAATATTCAGTCGTTTCCTTTTTATGGTTTATATAAATTGAAATTTTCTATTCTTTGAATGTGTCTAGCATTTCTGTATATGTTTTTTGATTTTAAAGTTAAAACGAAACAAAACTGAACTTCTTGATGTTAAAGTAACATTTTTGGATAAAAAAAAACTGTGAGTAGTAAAACGGCTCATGTGTCGCAGTGGCTTCCATTCTTCCTGGGTCGGAAAATTGGTACCAGACTTGTTCGTAAGGATGATAGCACTGGCTCGATACATCGTTAGACCACCGCGAGTCATGGTAAAGGCCAGATATGTATTCATTCACCTCCAAAGGATGCTTAATGAAGCAGAATCCATGGCGCACCTCTCAGGGATTGATCAACGCCAAGAACTTTATCCTTTTTTTTAATGAGTAGCTAAATAGTATCTATAGAGATTAAACTTCAGTCTTAATACTTCTGCAACATCACTTGATTTATTGCTGTCATATATTGTTAGTTATACAAGCAGTACATATTATTACATGGTTTCGATTATCAATAAGAATTAATGAAATAGAAAAAAGTAAGAGCAAAAAGAGATAGACGAAAAGAAAACTGACAAAGGTAGAAAAAAACTAGGTACATGAGAAAAGTAACGTGAAGCATTTGTGTGACGTTCAGGACAATGTTATGAAATAGGATAGCCGCTCATAAAGAATATGGAGGCGTTGCGAAGGAAAGTCAGGAAACCGTTCAGAACATCATTAGAATGCCAGAGGAAGAGAAGAAAGAAGCGTGGAAAAGCAACACAAAGCTACCATTGATAAAAACTAGTGACGTAACCATTAAGGGTTTGCGAAGTCTAGGAGTGACAAAGCGCAAAACATTTGTCGTTAACCGATCCCTCAGGGATGTGCCATGCATTTCACTCCACTCACTGCCTCGTAAAGATGACTGCACACATCGTTGGCCTACATAATTACTTAATGGATCTACCTATTTATCCTCCAGACTCGTCCGGCGTCAATTTGTCAACCGCAGAGGGATGGGTGCATGGATGGACTTGGTTATCTCGGTGCACGAGAACGTACCAAAGCCAATGTGTGCACTGCTGAATATCTTTATCTACTGCACTAAACTATTTGCAAATAAAACAATTATGGTTGGTTGTTTAACACTTTAGAGCAACTTGGATTCACCACCGCTTAATAGAGTTTGATTAAAGTGGACAATGGTCGTACGTTGTTGGTCGAAAATCTACATAAAAACATATCAAATATAAACACTAAAAATGCGTGCGCACTAAATATAAATCTTGACAAAAAAGATGACAAATAACCCATAAAAACACATAATAAAGCAACTGAGTCGAGGTTCCGGTTTGCAAATACATGGAGGGAAAGTAAGGAAGAATGAGGGAAAAATAAGGAAGAATGGAAGGAAAATGACAAGGAATGGAAAAAATAGGAAGAAATGGAAGAAAAATAAGGAGGAATGGAAGAGAAATAGGGAGGAATGGAAGAGAAATAAGGAGGAATGGAAGAGAAATAAGGAAGAATGGAAGGAAAATAACAAGGAATGGAAAAAAATAAGAAGAAATGGAAGAAAAATAAGGAGGAATGGAAGAAAAATAAGGAGAAATGGAAGAAAAATAAGGAGGAATCAGAAACAACACTAAAAAAATAGGTTTAATAGCTGAAATAACCTTAACATGTTCAAAGAAGAAACTATGAAAAAGAAAAACGTACAATTTCAGAGCAAAGAAGAACCAATTTAGATCTAAATGAACGACAATAAACCAAAATGAACCCTTAACTGTAGTTGAACATCGCCTAAACATCACGGTTAAGTCGTATCTGACATATTTTCCGAGTTTTAGGTTTCAACCTTTCGTTACCACCAATCAGAAGACACAAAACGAACCGTGAAAAAGTTCAGGATCCGTTGGATAAACAGAAATAAATAAACAAATAGGTGGTCCGTCGAGCACATTATTATTTATGTCATTCTTACATCTGCTAGAGATCAATTAATTGGTTCAAATATTGTGAGGAAAAGAGTATCAGTACACTGACCAACATTTATTTTAATAATTACTTAGATAGGAATTTAGCTCAATAATAGATATTATTGGCATAGAAGGATTAAATTAGTTTGTACTAGTCGGTAATTATTAATCAAAAAGCATAAAGCTCTCGGCGTTGATCAATCTCTGAGGAATGCGCCATGCATTCGAGTTCGTTAAGTAACGTTTGGAGGTGATTGAGTGCATATCTGGCCTTTGCAATGACTCGTGGTGGCCTACTGATGTATCGAGCCAGTGCTTCTAACCTCCCAGACAGGTTTGGTACCAATTTGCCAAGCCCAGAAGGATGGGAGGCTTGGTGGGCCATGGGCGCGGGGATCGATTTTACTTGTGTGTTGCATGGCGCCTCCGACCACTGCACCACACGCGCCCTTTTTCCTAAAACGGTTCATAAAAAGTACTCCGAAGCAGAAACACTGCAAAAAATTCTACATTACCGTATATCGCAGTTCTGAGAAGAAGTGGGTTAAAATTAAGCACAATTTCGGTACCAAAAACGTCCAAAAACTAATTGTAATTCAAATTTAACCTACTTCAATCACAATTCAAAAATTGCTATTGGTACTACTCGATATTAGCAACTACTAATTTCGATCAAAATCTGTTCAGGCAAAGGAACGAACAAGAGATATTCTAGAGGAATCGTGGAAAGCATGTAAGGTTGGAAATCGGACACTTGAAAAACGACACCGATTGTGTTCTCCAGCCAAAAACATTCTATGAAATACGAAAAGTTCTCATAGCGTTTCGTTAAACAACGTGGAACTCGTACCAGTCCCGCTATTCCTCAGAACCCTCTGGCTATCCGGAATTTCGTGACAGAATCGTCTGGGTGACTAAAAAAGGCGTACACGAGCGGTTTCTAGCAAGCCATTCTATAGAGTAAATATGTATTCAGTCATCTTTGCAATGTTGCGAATGGAGTCGAATGCATCGCTTCTCTGAGGAGTTAATCAGCACCGAATGCGTTCTCATAAACGTTTCAGCTTTATGACTGACGTTTTATAGGATAAAAAATAATTTAATCAATGTCAATCGGAAAGTCTCATTTTAGATAAGATAAAGAGTGGAGAAAAAAAGATTGGAGACGTTTGCAAAGCACTTTGAGATTGGTTCAGAATTAGCAGGAATTATACAAGTTCGCAAAACAGGTTCAAAGTGTGTTACTTGAGAAAGGGCTCCATTATGTCTAAGACATGAACAGGTTTAATCATTAGAGTATATTTCTAGAATATCTTTCGATATTATGTGGGAAGGGTAGCTTTGCGATAAACATGCTGTTCAGTAACAAACACAAGCCTTGGTTTGACCCTACACCAACGCAACCAAGCTTAGTCTCTCTTTCGGATTGAGAAATCCGTGAAAAACTCCCTCCGACCCACAAATGCTGGCGATTGCCTGCGATGAAAACTAGTAACGCCCTAGCGTGGCTATCCTCCCAGGACTCCAAGGAGAATAAATTCGAGCAGCATTCAATACATCGATAAACTTGGATACTAATATTGGACGACTCATCCCCACTAGTTGTGAGGGTTCCTACTGGTTCCGTGGAGTCCCGAGGTCGGCCTAGCCAAGGTCTGCCCCTGCTCCTCACCACCACAGGCAGTCGCTACCCTTGTGCATTAGAGGGAGAATTGCCACCATGCGACTAGTTTCATAGCAGGACGGTGGGGATCATGGTATTGGTATACTCATAACTAGGCTTCTTGATGGAAATGCCGGACTTCTTCTCAGCTTGGAAGACCCTGCCGGGGAACGAATTCCCCGCTCTACATCGCAGCCGGACACCCGGGAACACCTCCTAGCCACGATGAGGCGGTAAACCGTTAGGAGGCTTCTATCCATACGTCCATAAAGAAGGCCGAAATTGTCAAGTACAAGTTGAAGCCACACCTAAAATCCAAAGATGCTCGCAAACGATGGGTACTAAAAACGAGCTGAATGCAAGTAGTACTCTGAACAATGTCCGCATTCTGATCATATGAATGACATTTAAAAAGCACAATATTTATGATGTTTCAAAACCCAAGACGGACAACTGATGATAGAAGCATACGTCTTGATAACACCGTCTTATTTTTAATTTTTCAGAAAATACTTTATGCGGATGAAAATGACTGCTTTGGCATTAAAATATGTCGGCAATAACGTTGAGATACGGGCAAGTATTAAAAGACTACGATGTGGTTTTATAACACGCTGGTGAATGACGTTTAGGAAAAAGCATATTATTGTAATGTAAAAATTTACTAAGTAAATGAAAAAATAAATACACCGTATGATGCGGGTGCACGTCGTTATTGTAGATATCGATTACCGTATATTTCAAAGAGGAAAAAAAAGGAGTAAGGAAGGAAAAAGAAAGAAAAAGAGCAAGGAAAGGAAAAGAAAGAAAAGGAGCAAGGAGAGAAATAGAAAGAATAGAAGTAAGGAAAGGAGAAGAAAGAAAAAGAGAAAGGAAAGAAAAAAAAGGAGCAAAGAAAAAAAGAAAGAAAAGGAGTAGGAAAGGAAAAGAAAGAAAAGACTAAGGAAAGAAAAAGAAAGAAAAGGAGCAAGGAAAGGAAAACTACAACACGAAATATAATAGTGTCAAAAAGTCCTAGAAAGCAGACGAAACCTTCGAGTACCTTCACAAAACTTTAATGTCATAAATATTAAGATGATTGACAAGAGTGGGCAGCTTTTCACAATTACGTCTCGATCCTTTCACATCGAAAGTTAAGGGGATAGACCTTTTGGCGATGGCCAAAAATTTTTAGGAAGAGTGCAGTTCTAAGATATCCATGGTAGACCATGATGTGAGGGATGTCAAGCTGATTATTTGGTAGCTCATTAGCAGATGGTGAAAAAGCGTGGAAGCATTGAGCTTTGATCAAACTCTTGGGGAAGGAAGAGGCACGACACATTCGGCTCCATTAACAAACACAACAAACGAACGATGCAGATTTCTCGACAACCACAATATTTGAGATGCTGAAAACTTCTTGAATTTATGGAAGAACTTTATTTTTTTTTAAATTTCTATTTTTCAACTTTCAATTTCTTCTTCTGGAGGGGGAGGTGGCGGAGTGGTTAGTAGTGCTGCCGATCGGGATGGGAAGGCGCTAGTTCGATCCCCGCCACAACGCTCTCCTCGAATCCACATGGGAACGCCTTAACTCAGGTATCTCCAAGATCTCCCATTCGACCAGCATTAAGGACATTCATGGAGAAGACAACATCCTTAAGTGACAGTTTAAATAACCCGCCAAATGTTCCAAGACCTTCGAGAACGATGAATGCGAGGAAAACGAATTGAATGCAAGCAGTGTTGGGATCTGCAAAGCTCGGATCATCGGTTTAGATGAAGACGATACTGTCGAAACGTTAGCCGAAAATAAAGAATGTTTACCAACCTCGTGTAAGCCTGCTAAAGAAAGAATACATAATGAAAATCTTTGTTTGGAGTTGAAATTTCCAAAAAATTGACAATGAATTTTAAAGGAAGAAGAATAAAGCTTTCGGCGTTGATCAATCCCTGAGGGTTACGCCATGCATTCGACTTCATTAAGCGTCGTTTGGAGGTGGTGGGTGATTGAATGCATAACTGGCCTTTGCAAAGACCCGTGGTGGCCTAGCGGTATATCTATCCAGTGCTGCTACTCTCCCAGACAAGTCTGGTACAAATTTGCTGAACCCAGATGGATGGAAGGGTTGGTGGCCTATGGGCGCGGGGATCGATTCCAGGTGTGTGTTGAAGGCCGCCTTCGACCACTGCGCCACAGGTATCCAACGAAATTTAGTATTTAAAATTTCCACCGAAAGTATGGAAGCTGCAAAGATAGGCGCGATACATTGGAAAACGACATCGTGTCCGAATTCCGCTTTTTAACTTGCTTTTTTGTTCGAAGTATAAGCTTTGGACCAGGAAAGTACTAATAATTGTACTAGGTCTAAGAAAATCCATGCTTTGCTTTGGTAGAAAAACAGAACTTTAATTTGCAGGCAAAGATCTGCAGATTCTAAGCCTTTCACAAAGATCAATGTGAATTGAGATACACTGGTTTTTTGAGAGCCGCCATCACTTCCGCACCAAGGAAATTCTACTCAGTGCTAATTCGTCGATCCAGAACGATGAAAGGCTTCGTTTGCCATTGTAGCGGGATCGAACCAAAGAGCACCACATGTGTATTGCAGGTTTTTTTCCGCCCGTTACCAGATGCCAGTTAATGCGAACGCGAAGAGACCATCTACTGGAACTGATGTTTAAGTCATAGGGAGGATGGCTTTTCTATTTCTACAAAGCAGTGTTGACTTAAGCCTTTCGGGAACATCTAGTCGTACTCATGGATGTTTGTGTGGATGTGTTTCTAAGCAATCGAATAGCATCCTAGAAGTCGATTCGACGGTGTAAAAAACCAATGTCAAAGGCAAAGCAAGAATGGATGGGATCTCCGGAGAAATAAGATGTTCTTTGAGTTGCTCAGGCCATCAACGCCTTCTGGGCGGTTTTAATGCGTTACTAGAGGGAGTAGGACACACATTACTACAGCAGCCATTAGTCCTTGGGAGCCAGTGCAGGTTTAGCGAGACTAAAAATAATACGTGTAAATTCGTAGCTGTAGTTTTTTGGAACGTGTTTATTCAGTAGGTGACAAAAATGTTTATTTGAAGTTTATAACGAAAGGCATGAAGGACCTTTCGAAGAAACGACTTGGGCAATGTACTTATGCCCATAAAAAAGAAAATAATAAAAAATATACGTAAATATGAAGGGCCGGGTAGCACAGTAGCAGTGATGCTATTGATCACGCGCATGGTACTAGTTCGATTCCGCCTCGGAGCCACTAGGCCTCTCCTCTCTTTGGGGTTAAAAAATTAGTAATAGAGACTCGCTTGGAAATAGTTAATTCCTTACAATTCTGGTGGGAACGCTTAAGTTCGGCTATTCCAGGACCCTAGGGAGAATCGACTTGACCAACATTTCACCACATTCATAATTTTTTACCTGTTTCATTTTATACGACCCGTCTTCACGACTACAGTGTGGGTCCCAGAAATTCTCATATTGGATTCGTTCCGTCGCGTCCGTCATCCACGAAGGTCTTTCAATATTTATGTGTGGCTACAGCTGCTGTTTGACGATTTTCATTTCACCTTGAATGTCGTGGAATGATCGTCGAGTCCATACTCACTGGAGTACTGACATAAGCGAGCTGGAGCGCTCTCAATTACAGTGCAGAGAGTGACTTTTTCCCAGACAAGCTCGGTACGAATTTCCCGATTCCGTAAAGAGGACAGGTTTGGTGAGCCAGTGGCTGGAACGAACCAATATTGTGCTCGTGCTGGTCGGCGTCACTGCCACTATCCCATCCGCCCTCTCTAGATCCATAAAGAAGACCGAAATCGTCAAGCAGAAGCTAAGGCAAATAATTTATAAACATAGCAAAATAGAGGGCAACGACAACGTAAAACAAGGAATTAAAACCTTGAAGTGCGACAAACCCTGAGGGGTACTCTATGCATTCCACTTCATTAAATATCGTTAGAGGCGATTGAATGAACATCTGGCTTGTAAAATGACTTTCGCGGCTTGCCAATCTATCAAGTCAGTGAATTTGTTTCTTGCAAAATAGGATAATGCCAACTCCCTGGGCCCGGAGCGATGGAGGCCTTGATGAGCCCAGTGCACGGGATCGAACTAAGGACGGCATGTGTACTGCTGGGCACCCTTAACTGTTGTATTTCACGCGCCTATTGATTTAGTTATAACAAGAAATCAAACAACGAAGGCATATATCACTTTGGAATATTATAACATAAAACGAATAATACGATCCCTTATACCCATATAAGGTTTAGTAAATATTTGACAGAAAAATGTTTTTAAATAGGGTTCATAAAAAGGATAAAAGGATAGAGCTCTCGGCGTTAATCAATCCCTGAGGGATGCGCCATGCATTCGACTTCATTAAGCATCGTCTGTAGGTGATTGAATGCATATCTAGCCTTTACAATGACTCGCGGTGGCCTGCCGATGTATCGAGCCAGTGCTGCTATCCTCCCAGATAAGTTTGATACCAATTTGCTGACCCCACAGGGAAGGCTTGGTGGGGCATGGGCGCGGGGACCGATTCCACGTGTGTATTGCAGGGAGCCTCCGACCATTTCGCCACACGCGTCCATTGGGTTTATATGACACCGAAACATAAACACACCTTGAAGAGGTGTTACGTTAGGTGGATTGAAGTACGAAGAAATAATGGAGAAAACCACCAGTTTTCATTTCGACGTCTGTCGTTTGAAAGCAGAACAGAACAAGTTGTACTGAGAGAAATCAGTAACACTGAATAGAGCTATTCGCCAAAAATGCTAGGAAGTAACGAAATAGAACTAAATTTATAAGCCAAAAAAGACGATACTATGATATGAGAAATTGAGATTTTTCCAAAAAACGAAAGAAAATCCAACATAATCCCTATGAGAAACACAGTTAAATGTCAAAACACACTAAGCGTCTAGAAAAGAGAATGCTTATAGTACTAAGGGAACACTAAAATTATCAAAATGAAGACTCAGAATCAATCCTGCTAACCAGTGATTATTGTTGGTATTGGTAGATAGAAAACTAACTGAGATACAGGCAAAACGAAGGACCCGCGCGGTGTGGCGGTTAACGCGTCAGCCCCTGAAAGGGTTATAGTCTAGCGTGTTCGATCCTCACCGCGGACATCCCGGAGTTTTGCAAATATCTCAGCATTCTTAACCCTTTTATTTACTGCCTTTTTCTTCTTAATGGTAGGGTATGTTGCGAAATATAACTCGTATGAAATGCTGAGATATTTGCAAAACTCGGGACCGCAGGTGTATGCAGTGGGGAACGAACACGCGATGTTGTCCTTACCGGAGTGCAGCGCACTTCATCACCACACCATCCGGGTCCTTCGTTTTGTCTGTCTCTCAGCTAGTTCTATCAATCCTTTTGCCATCAGCAATCACCCGTCAACGGGATTGATCTGGAGAGCCCAAATCAGCATTGAACCTAGTTAAGCTGAGGCTTGGTTATAATCACAATCGCGAGGTTTTTAAACAGCATACATTTACTTCCATAGAAAAACAATAAAATACAACGCTAGCTGACGTTTCGGCAGTATCGCCTTCTTCAGAGCCTGGAAGGGTATGCTGATATACAATCTACTAGGCCAAACGCTTCAATAACACTTACAAAAAGACGAGGAACTCTCCGGTAATTACATGATCAACAACTTCTTGGAAAAACCCACCGCTTTTTCGTGACTTCCAATGAGGACCACCGGCTACTCTACGTCGCCAATTAGTTCGCAACCGCCTGTATGACCGTCTGTGTGAAACAACAAATTGCGTAATTTGCCCTCATGGAAGGGACGGTGATTGCATGAGTTCAGGTACGATATACCTGATCTCTTGTAACAATTGCGGAGATGAATATATTGGCGAAACGGGCAGACCTTTGTGTATCCGTATAAAAGAACACCTAGATGGCAAACGAAAACTAAGACGAAGCACCCCGCTAGGCACGCATAGGATACAAAAGCATAGCAGAGACGATT
>UYYA01003889.1:58621-266114 GCA_900624975.1 Angiostrongylus costaricensis | reverse complement strand
AAACGTGATATCAATATTCTAAATATATACGTGGTACGTTAACATTAATAACAAATTGAAGCAATAAGTAAATGATGATGGTCGTATGGTCACTGAAAATTGAAGCGCTCTGGAAAGGTCTAGATAGGTTTGCCATCCTCTTATCACAGCGGAAAGCTTTCCTTAGATGTCAAATCCAGTGTGCTAGCAAAGCCATTTCTGCTCTTCTTCACTGGGCACACTGTCTATGCTTTACACTCCCTTCAACAGCAGTAGACCCTTGCCGCCAAATTACCCCGTCCACAGAATTTTTTAAAAATAAACTATTAAATGTAGAGAGCAGCTTTTCAGGAGCCAGCCTTGATGCTGAATCTACGTTTGACGCTATATCCGCAGAATACAACTGCGGTGAGGAAAAAAAGGTGTAAACCACAGAAGAGGCATTATCCAACATAGTGGCAGGCGGTCATGTGTGTATTAAATTTGGAAAGCGCAGAAAATTTCCGTCACATATCAGTAGCAGTGAATTCCTACTTTCCTATCTATCATGGGTTTTGCATTCTTCCGGGAATCAGTTCTAGTTTTCTGGCCGCAAATGTCTTTTTTTCTCCTTGTTCTTATGACTACATCGTTAGTACCAACGGTGGATGTCTTTCCACTGAAAACTTTCAAAAATTATATCGATATCTTGTCAAGGCTTAATTTAAAAACCAAAGTAAAACGACGTACTATTGGGAATAATATTGCTGTGCAGCAGTAAGGAGCGGTCTCTTTGACAAAATTGTCGAGATCTTTTTTCCTTAGCTGCATTGTTTACAATGCATGCACCATCTGTCGGGTTGTTTTCACTTGAGTATGATCTTCATCCTTAAATTCAGTGCTTTTAAGAGGTGCTGTATACACGGCGTTGTATCTTTTAATAAGATGTAATATCTAATGAGCAGAATGTGGTGCTAATAACTCTCGTTTTGTATTTCAGCGTTGTTTTTCGAGTGTATGACTTTGTTTGCATATGCCCTAACAAATAAGTGGGGAATACACGAGATTATTTCACTGCTTTTGAAGCTGTAAATAAACTGATCTAAAATTGGGTGAACTCGGCGTATAAACATTTCACGTTAATTGTACAGCAAAAGTCACGAAATACGACAATACGGTAATTAATTCACCAAAGCTACGTGCTTTAATTCCTTAATTTCCCAAGGACTTCCTGGAAAATTCAACCATATCTGTTTAACTTTTCTTATCAATCAGTGTTGAAGAGTGCTTGTACTGACGGGGCCTTATTAGAAGCTTTGGACACTTTAACATTGGTAAATAAGAGAACCGGGTTGCTCAGTCGCATGCCAGACGGCTTTCTCCCACGGTCCGGGCGTTGGTTTGACCACACTATTGGGTCAGAAAACTGATAACAGACTTCCGTGGTGGAAGTGGTGGAACAAGCTGACTTGCTGTTGTGAGAAACGACTAGACCAGCACTCTGCGACGTTCGTGAAGAAAACGGGAAAATTATCTAGCAATATCCTAAGTCACACGCAATAACCTTCGAAGACCTTCATGAATTGTAGATGTGATGGAAAGATTTGGATCCAAGAATTGCTAGATCCGCACATTGTGATACATGTGCTGTCGGGTCGTGCATCACCTGTATCACCTGTAGTCCCGTTGATCGTCGAGTAACTCGAGCGGGCACCAGTAAATCTCCCACTTTTCCATGTCTCGCGCAAGAGTAGCCCAGTGGCTTCTTATCGCTCTAAGGACTCGTTAAGCGTCATGTCTTTTTTCTAGGCTCTTCGCGAAGAGCTCTGACCGGTCGGTGGTCTTCCTTCAGTACGTTTGACATACCGAAGAGTCCAGTTACTAACGGCTCTTGTCCATCGGTTGTCATTCATACGCATTACGTGTCCGGCCCACCTTATCTTCGACTGTTTGGCGTACAGAACGGCATCTTTGATTTTTGATCGTTGATGCAGGTCGGAGCTTCGTATCCCATCTTTTACTTGTGTGGAATGGGATACTCCTAGTATCGTCCTTTCGACTGCGCATTCAATAACGCAGAGTGATCTTCATCCTGCTTACGCAGCGACCAGGTTTCTGAGGCATACGTTATGGCAGGAAGTAACGCTGGGGCACGGAGTCGGGTGTTCTTTGTTCTCTTCACTACATCCTCGATGCTCTTGAGAGCTCCCCAAGCCCCTCGTTTCCTTCTGCCCAGCTCTCGAGATAAGCCGTTCATTATATTGATTTCCCGAGCTAGATAGACATAACTGAATCATTGCTCCGGTATTCGTTCCGTTGAGTGTGTATGAGGCATACGAAACCAATCCGTTCTTCATGAACATCGTTCTTGTCAGATTCAGTCGAAGACCAATCTTTCCACGGGTCTTATCAAGGTCGACAAGCATTCGTTCCGTTTGGCTAATGTTTGATGTTATAAGGACGATGTCATCAGCAAAGCGAAGATGGTGTAATTGCCGAGCATCGATTTTCACTCCTATGCTGTCCCGTTCCATTGTTCGTACGACGTTCCCGAGGGTGGCGGTGAATAATTTTGGCGAGACGGTGTCGCCTTGCCTAACCCCTCTTTTGACGTCGATGTTAATATCGTAGTGGAATGGTGATATCTTGGTTGTGAAATTTCTGTGTAGCTCACGGAGAATCTTCATATACTGAGTAGAAGCGCCTTGACTATCAAGGGCTTCCATGACTGCTTTTGCCTCAACTGAGTCAAAACCCTTCTTTAAATCGATGAAAGTTAGACAGAGCGCTCTTTTGTACTCTCGCGATACTTCAGTAAGCCTTGTTATCGTGTGGATGTGGTCCATCGTACTAAATCCTACACAAATAGTTTCCTAGTATTATGGTGGTACTCTTTCATAATATAAGAAAGACGACACATTGTTTTTTGCCGAGGCAACTTTTGTGGCTTGGTAACCTTGTCGTCCATCGTACTAAATTCTTTTCGAAACCCTGCTTACTCACATGGCTGGCCTTCGCCCAGAGTTCTGTCAATCCTGTTTAGGATGACTCGAGTGAAAAGTTTGTAGACGACAGACATCAAGTAGATTAGGCGATAGTTGCCGATTTCGTGCAGGTCACCCTTCTTCAAGATTAGCACGGTCTTGCTTGTATTCCATTGAGTAGGGACCTTGCATTCAGACAGGTAACGTGTGAAGAGCCGAGCCAGTGTGATTACGAGGACTGGCGGAAGGTTCTTCAGGTGTTCTGGTCTTATCCTGACTGGACCTGGTGCTGTTCGATTTTTCACCGACGAAATTGGCATGTCGGATTTCGGAAATGAGAACCGATTGTACAACATAACCATCCTCCTTTATTTCATATGACGGAAAGCGGACGTAACTATCGAAGAGTTTCGAGTAGTATTCGTGAATGATTTTTTCCATTGCCTTTCTGGACGCTGTAACTGTTCCATCTGAATGTCGGAGTGCAATTGTTTTAGTCTTGTAATGGGCGAAGCTTGGGTGAGCTTTGCGAATGCTTTTCCCAGCCTCTGCAGGTTCGACCATTGCTGCTGCTCTTCTCTTTTTACGATCTTCTTTTATCGTCTGTCTGCATTGTTTTGCCAGTTCGGACGTTAGTTCGCTGTTGCCTGCAGCTCGTGCGATTCCATCTCAGCTTTCATAGCACTAACGTGAAGATGTTGAATGAGCCGATCGTATCCTTCGTCGATGTTATCGACAACGGCATCTTCCCAACAGCCGACTAATGAATTGAATAAGTCTCAGTTTGCGGTGGTTCTGGGACTTCGGTTTGGAATTTAGCGGCTTTTTCTCCTTTCCGCGAGAAATAGAACCTTGTGCGAAGGAGACGACGGTCTGATCCTTTGTGGAATTTTGGGACAACAGCGACATCGGTTAGCCAAAACCTATTTACTGTGATGTGGTCTATTTCGTTATGGTACTCTCCATTGGGAGACCTCCACGTCCAGCGCTGAGGATGGGGTTTCTGGAATTTCGAGTTGCCATGGATTGTCTTGGTCGCCATGATAAACTCAAGCAGCCGCTCACCCTCTTCGTTCCATTCTAATCCGTGGGTCCCATTGTGACGTTCTTCAGACGTTCTTCTTGGTCCAACCTCGGCGTTGAGATCTTTAATGATGACCTTGAAGAATGTATGGTCTTCTCTGTAGAACTTCTCCAAGTTCATATAGAACGTTTCGACTTCTTATTCTTTATAGTTTGATGTTGGCGCGTGAAGGACGATTGTTGTCAAAGCCGGTACTAATCCACATCGTTTTAATCGTAAACGTCCGATTCGGGTTGTAAGTTGTCCGAATGAGTCGATGTTCGTGGACAACCCTGTGTTGACGAGAACGCTGACGCCGCCGATTTCTCTACTGCCGCATGTTCCGATGAACAGTTCTCCTTCGGTGTCGTAGACGGCGTTGAATGGATGGCGTCGTCTCGTTTCGGCCAGGCCGATGACGTCGTACCTTATCTTTCTCGTTTGCTTGACCAAATCTACTCGGATACAACTTTATGCGCATTGTAGGTACAGATCGTCACCTTAGTTTCCGCGATCCAGGCAGCTTCCATAACCCTGAGATCTTAGCAGCTTCTCCGTACTCATCCTACCCAACGCAGCCGAATTGAGGCTCTTTTGGCATGAGGAGAATGAGTCTCGTTTCTTTTATTGTGTTTAGCATTCTGATAGCTACGTGTAGTTTTCTGGGCTCTGGACGTAGATGCTGGGTATACTCACAGGTGGCTTGCTGGTCTCTTCCAGAGTGGACATGGAGCTTATTTGCTGGAGGCGGGTCGTATACTTCCCTGTCATGTGATTGTAGGCTTGTGGGCAAATCGTCTCGTAGAACACAACCCTCATAGACGTGAACCCACCCACACACGCATGCATGAATAGGCTTCGTAAATGCAGAAAGTATGTGCCAAATCAGCGCGGCAGAATGAGGGAGTACGTCCCCTGAATCCACTTGCGTCTCAGTGAAAGAAATGGCCGTTTTTGATCCGCTATTACCCCCCTATCCCACCTGGGGACGCGCCACGTACCTTGGCGACTAACCGGCTCGAGATACTTCACTTGAGAGGCTTCCGTGGCGCGTCATGTAATAGATGAATGAAATATTACCAAATGACATGTGATAACACAATCAAGTACCAACTAGTTGTTATAGATAACTGAATTGCAGGTTATTTATATGATCTTGTTTTCACCAAGCGGTCAGTAACGTAAAACGAAACGTAACGTAAGTAACGTAAAATTTATTTTTCTGTTAAAATGCTCGTCTACCGAAGCACCATACTAACCGTACCTTTACTGTTCAGATGTCGAATAAGAGTGGCTCAGCCTTGCCGTCTTTACGAGGTAGAGGAGTTCAACTCGACCAAGGACAATGTGTGTTCCGATTTCAACGTTATTTATTCCCGTCATCATGTTTATTCTAAAGTACGATCGTAGATGCTCTTCACGGTAGCTGTGTGGAAGAACAGATGTCTGTTATTGATGGAACACTAGTGTTAACGGTTTCACTTCCTGTAGAAACTGTTCATATTCATGATGTGGACACTAGTAATTAAAACTTCGCAAGTAGACTCGCTGAATGGAGCCCTAAATTGCCGATGAGATAGGAGATGCACACCTAAGTCAACGCGTCCATTCCTAAGGTATTCCGTTAAAAGAACGTTGGCGAAATATTGAAAGTTATTCCTTTCCTCATTTTCTCCTAGTGTGGCCATCCGAGGGTGCGTGTTGCGCAGTGGTTGGAGGCACCACTACGACACACGCTTGGAATCGATTTCCGTGTCTATGGTCCACCAAGCCTTCCATTCTTACGGGGCCGGTAAATTGGTACCAGACTTGTCTGGGAGGATGGTGGCACTGGCCCGATACATCAGTAGGCCACCGCGGGTGATTGCAAAGGCCAGATATGCATTCAGTCACCTCCAACGATGCTTAATGTAGTCGAATGCATGACGCGCCCTTTAGAAATTGATCAACGCCGAGAGCTTTATCCTTTATCCTTGATGGCCATTCTTGTAGCTCACAGTTCGAAAAATGCCGTACTCAATATTAGACATAACAGTCTGTTAATGGGAAATGAAATATCGAATTTTACAACACCACTTCACAGTAAATTGAAGCCTTTGCCAAACAAATATTGCCATTGGCGCCCAAATTTTCTTGGTTCGTAGAACACGTTTACGACAAAGCTGAAGAAAACGGTGTTTAAAAGTCATCAAAGCATGCTTTTCTCTAGAATTTTCAAATCAACATTGACTCATACGAGAACCAATCAATCATAATCTTGCGTCCGAGCTCACAACGCTTCTCAAAGAATCTATGAAAAAGATCTTAAAGACAGAAGCGTGCCGTTACTGGTCTAGGTTGGAAGGTGCGCCTGCAACACCAGGAAAGCCATCGTCGATTAGAAGATTAAGGTGATTGCCTTGATGCTTTCAAATGAAACAGGTCTGAGGGAAGCAGTGAAGGAAATCATTGGTGATTGCCGCTCTGTTCTAAAGATGTTGCTTGTTTCCACACCGTAGACCTCAAACTTGAGCAATTAAATACTTCTGTGAACGATGAGTTGTTAAAAATTACAGTTGAAAAATGTAGGTGCGATTGGAGGAATGTTATGCAGGTTGTTGTTCCACGCATAATAGACGACCACATGCTAACATGATGCTCATGTTATGCAAAAAGGCATCGTTGTGACTTATTTAGAGGAATAAGAGATGTATTATACAGGGAACAGTCTTTATAGAGACAAATACGAAGCGGTGAATAAGCGCTCAATTTGCTTGTAGTCTACCACATGCAAATTTTTTACCCCAGTAATCCAAAGACTAGAGATATAAAACATTTGGGCGAAGAAGAGCCATTTTCGCAAGCAGTGCATAATGAAATTCACCGTCTGTTTGGCAACAATACAAGAAACAATAACACTAACTTTGATCAGCAATAAAAAAACTTTTCACTCCATTGAAGCCGGATTAGTCGCTGCAGCTCTGAACTGCAAATGCATCCACACTCGTCTAAAAAGATTTTTTTACTAACTATGTAACAACTTCACATTCAGGATCTGGCCTTTCTAAAAGGGATTAGCAGTGACGCACTATATAGTTGGCACGTAAAATGCGATAGTAGAAATACCCTTTAGCAATAAACACAATACTGCTATTTCGAACTCCGCCTGTGCAACCGAACATCCCATTTTGTCGGGTTGGATACTTGTGTCAAATTGTTGCGCCAAAAATCTCCGATTCACAAAGGCTGGTGATGGGAACCTGAGAGCTTTCTGGCAGAGCTCTTCTAGGCCTACAAGAAGAATCTACTCGATCGGCTTCCAACAACATTCATAAAGATCAGAATCCTTAAATAGCAGCCCATAATGCACAAAATTCCGACTTTTGAGAATGATGGATGCAATGCAAGAAATTAAATGAAGTAATGAAGTCTACATAACATGTGATGTAGCATTGGCTCCGTTTTTGCTGCGCAGATGTGGAACATACCGTCTGTGGTCACGAAGACGTCTTCATACATACATGCGTGTGTGCGTTCTCGTTTACGCGGATTGTATTCTATGAGTCAGTTTGGTTAAAAGCCCCCAATAAAGGGATATTCCTGAGTGTACTCAACACAGATGTTTAGAGCTCAGCCAATTATACGTGTGTGCCGAGTGCCAAACGCAGTAAATTAAGCAGGTCTTATTTCCCTGACCATGAAAAGCCCCGATACGGTAGCATTGGGTAAGACGAGTACCGAGAGAGAGCTGAAATCTCAAGGTAATTCATTCTAGGCCACCTATATCACAGAGGGCTAGAGTGATGATCCGTACCTACAATGCACCCTCACTTTCATCTCCGTCCTCGATAGAGGCCTTGATTATGCAGGCAAGGAGAATAAGGTACGAAGTCACCGGACCGAGATAAGACGACGCCACCCATTTTACATCGCCTATGAGAACGGAGAAGAACTCTTCCTCGGAACATGCAACAATAGAGGAGCCAGCGCCGACGGCGTTTCCTTCACCACCAGTTTGACCATGAACATCGATTCATTCGAACAACTAACAACCCGAATCGGATATTTACGGTTATAAAAATGTAGATCAATATTGGCCTTGATAATCTTCGTCGCCTACTCATCGACGTAAACCTATGAAGAAGACGAAATCGAGGTGTTAAATATGGGCATGGAGAGTTCTAGAGAGAAAACCACATTGTTTCTAAAGTCGCCACTAGACTTTAACGTTAAAATTGGGTCTAGAAGAACGTGTTGTATTAGGACACATGGATTAGAATGGAACGAGAATAGTGAACGACTGTCTGGATTTATCATGACGACCAAGACCATTCTTGGTAACTCGTAATTCCAGCAACTCCAATCTCAAAGCTTTATGGAACTCTCCCAGTAAAGAGTGCCATAAAGTAATAGATTGCATAAAAAACTCGTATGATACTTGCGGGTCTCTAAAGCGAGAAGAATGCGCTGGGATTCTCTTGCACGCGACAGGAAGGAGTGGAAGAATCAGTGGCTCGACTCGAGTCACCCTACGACCAGTGGGACAACAGGTGATATAGGTAATATGGGTGGTCATTCTTATAATGTCAAGAATTAGCGAAGTAAACGAGGGGTGGGTAGTACTTGTGAATTACTTCTCTCCTATTTATTCTATTGAATTTCTTTGCGGAATGGGATGGTGCTCTCGAGTGTTGCAACCATGTGCATCTCGATCGAAAAAGTCTACGGAAAAGCATTTGCTTCAGAAGAACTGCTAGGCTACCACTTTTTGGACTCCACGGCATTTACCACATCAGTGCGTGATTTGGAACTTGATTGCTGTTATACTGCTCCATGAAAAAGCTGTCAGCATTAATGAAGTGCGTTCTCGATATAGTGACGATACCAGTTTTTTGTATCACACAGGTTACAAAAAAAAACAGTAGTTTCGAACAATTTCGATGATCCAGACAGCCGTAAATGTCGCGATGTCGAGAATTAGATGATTCAAAAAGTGGTGGCTCAGAACGACAACCGTTGGACAGAAGCAGTTGGTAGCTGAGATTCGTGGCACATCGAGCGAAGAGGAAGGAAGCACCCAGAACCATGTATCACGAGGATCGTAGCAGAGAAATATAGTATTCTGCGAGCTCCTAGAGCGAGTACAACTCGATGAGAATACTTTCACGCGCAACAGGACAAATGAAGAAGTTGCACACGCTCTCTCTCTCGTTGCTTGAAAGTCAGCAGGGAGAAAAGAGATCATCAGTGGGAATCCCGTCATAGGACAGTAATAGACCACATAGTATTCATGGTTGTTTTCTTCGTTGTTACTTACCTACCTATTGAATGGTCGTACCGCGATGGTTAAACTTTTAACTGACGATCAAACCTATAGCAATTGACTGTAAAACCTCTCTGAAACAGCAGGGTTTTCTAGCTCAGTCAATAGGCAATCGGCCTGTCATCGCTTAGCCAAAATCATATTTTACATAGTTATTTTTTTTCTTTCGATTTTTTATCGAAATCGCCTAGAATACTTCAGTAACAAGCTCTTGTGAGTTTAGTAATTATTTACCGACTAGCTCTTGTTTTCTATATTACTCTACGCTTCCTATATTAACTGCTTATTGGTAATTGTCCTGCGCTTATCCTTGTCTTCTTTGCATGCTTCTTAGTCGTAAGAATTGTTCTTCTTTCTCCGACAGTTCGGGCATTGAATGAGCATCTCCCAGCTGGTTGCACTTGCCAGCACCTTCCGTTTCAATCAAATTTCTGTATAAGCTATTGTATAGCTTTCATGAACATTTTATGCAAGCAGCCCTATCAGGTTGTACTAATAGAGCTCTATCAGATTGTACTAATTGAGGTAATTGAGAAGCGTTCTAGAATCTTCCCTTGCTTAAAGGTTCTGTTTAACTCCAGTTCCTTCTGTTAAAACTGCCCCATTAGAGATGAATAATGAATACAGTGAGTATTATGAGTGATCTCAGTTAGTTCTGCTTAGTTCTCCCAGCTCGTTCACCCAGTTAGTTCGCTGAGCTATTAATCCTTACCCTCCCAGATATCGTCACATTCTTAATACTGCAATCTCGTTGCTCCTATAAAAGCTTACAACTCACGCTTGAGATTGTGCTCTGTGACTACGTCAAAAGTTCGACGTGGCAAATTCGTACAATGTCGAGCATTCTATTTCAACCTAGTGACTACTCGTTGCCGAAAACTAAATCAAAGACTTATATTCTACTGAGTAAACTAAAACAACGTCAACCACAATGATGATGAGATATTTGCATAACAGCAGACCCCAGGTGTTTGCGGTGGAGATCGAAGACGCTATTGCCAATTTCAGTTCACTCTTATAATGAGTTGTTATTGGATTACGGAATGTATGTGGTGAACCAATCCAAGCCAGACGGAGAGTCATCATTTCACGTGGTGCGACCAAAAGAATTTACGTGTTACTTTGTGATAAATTCAGAGCTAGATATGTCGTATGTGGTATTATAGGTATGGTAAGGTATGGAAATTAAAGAATTTTGGGTACTGAAAGAACGCGTTATCAAATTATCACATCTCTACCAGTATTCCTTTTGATTGCTATGCTTTACTTTAAAGGAAGCAAGTGAGAAGACCTATTCAGAATTTTCACATCAGCTCTACTTAAACCCAAATGGCAAAATTTTTGTGGCTCATTCTAGTTGCACGACGACATAGAGGAGAGGAAATTTAATAGGTTCCTGGTGATACGTTGGGTGTTCTATTAGTTCTCGTGATAGAATTCAATTTTGGAAATTCTGAAGCTTGGTTTTTCTCAACACTATCAGAAGTGAGCTGAGCAGAAGTGGAAAGAATTACTATCAGAAATGACAAACAACATAACTCATCAACATTTACAGAGCACAATCTCCACAGCAAACATCTGCGTGAGTCCGTTACAAGTGGTCAGAGCATGGGCTCTCCTCTCACTGGTCGCTGTAGGAAAAACGGCTACAGCGGCACAAAAGTTTCTTGAGAACAGGGAGTTTTAATTTGTTCAGTGCTTTTTACAACCTTTGGCGAAGATAGGTATGTCAAAGCCGATCTCAACTAGTTTCCGTTCGGAACCTTATGACAAGAGTGCGCCTACGGTACAGTGCGCTGAATCAGTGCGATTCGTGAATTTCTTCGTAGTTTTTGTATGGAAGGCGCTTATGAAATATTCCTAGAGCTGTTTCGATTGTGCAAAGTCGACCATAGTACTTTTAGAGTGGCTATTTCAGCCTAACATATGTGCAAATACCCTTCCGACGTTATACGTAATTTGTTGCAGTCATTGGCATGATGCCGAACAACGAGTCCGTGCACGATGTGCTCTTGTGCTTGAATGCTCCGATCGCTAAATGCCCCATGCCAGTTTGCATTCGGTTATTCGCCGAACACCAGCCGGTCTGACATATCAGCTTCTCTTTGTTTTTTCTTGCTTTTCTTGCTAATATTCGTTTTTATTAGGCGGTTTCGATCCAAAAAGACGTTCTCGACGAAATGAATACCTACTACGGCAGAAACGTTGGGTTTAATTTTCTTCTCCAGCTGAATATCATTAGCCATTTAGTGCAGGATTGTCAGCCTACTGGCTTCAATTGCTCATTCAATATTTTCATATTTAAAACAAAGCAAGATTTCATTATTTTTGTTACGATCAACTTTTGCTAGCTGAAAGTGATAATTTTTGAGTGACTCATTTACCATGTACTTGTCTTTATGTCTTTATGTCTTTTGTCGACTTGTAGAAATCGGTTTTTGTGGAAACGGGTTTCTCTGGTGATGATGATGGCTTAGCTTCGATTGCCAGAATTAACGCTGAAGTAGATGTGAGTAAAATGAACCTTGTTGACACAAATTTTTCAAGATTATAATGACCGAACGTGCTTAATACACCTCTTTATACATTCTCATTTGCGCAATCAGAGCGAGATTTTGCCCGCAATAACCTCTATAGGGTTCGCTTAATTTTCGTGGCTTATTTTGTTAGGCACAACTGTTTCCGAAGCTTATTTGTATTTAATCAATAACTAAACAGATATTGTGGCGTGTGTCAACTAAGGGAAGCTCAATTCTGCAATTAGATGTGTGCCAAGAAAGAACTTGAACTCGAACGAGTTTTAAGCTGCAATTTGTTTGCTAAGTAACTGTCATTTAAATTCCAATCACTATAGTGAATCCTGTTTTTCATACAGAATGAGTGGGTTTAACGAACGTAGAATAGACTCAATGCAAGTTAAAAAGGAGTGCTTTTATATGCTGCGAGAAATGTGCTTGTATGATGGACCTTAGAAACATCTTCTGGACTCCTTGTCGTTCCTTTGGTCGTTGAGTAACTCCAGCGAGCACCTACAAACCTGTTTCTCTCGTCGCGAGCAAGCTTAGCCCAGTGGGGTTCTGCTGTCTGCAGGAACTCGTTGAACATCGCGCCTTTCAACTAGGGTTTTCTGAAGAACTCTTCCCATCGAATCAATGGTTTTCCCGCTGTGTGTTTGGTATCTTCAGAAATCAAACGGCTAACGGCTCTTGTCTATTGGTCGTCGTTCAAACACATTACATGTTAGGCCCACTTTATCTTCGAAAAATTGCCTGTAGGACGACTACATTAGAAGCACAGCAAGTAATGGGGCGGGAGAGATAGCGTAGTGGTTAGTGAATCAATCAATCAGGAATCAGAGTGCTGGTTCGACTTCTTTCTCAACGCCCTTCTCCAATCATCGCCTTAACGTCTTAGCTCGCCTATCTCTGAGATAGCAAGAAGAATCGACTCCACAACCATTCTATGACATTCATAAAGAAGACGAAATCCTCAAGCAGCAGCCAAAATAGCACGCGAAATGCTCGAAAAAGAAGACCTGTGTGGACGACTTGGGATCCGCACAGTAAATATGATGAGAAAAGTACCTTATCGCATACATAGCATTTGTACCCATCGTGCGATAGACCAACATCTCTTCTACAATCCATACAGGTTTTCAACCTCTCACTCCTCTTAGTAACCGAAAACCTATTTTGTTATGAGAAAACCAGCCTTTGCCTAACAGCCTGGAACTACGCATCGTTGCCAATGTGTCTATATCAAATCGTTGAATATTTTAGAACCACAATGGGTGAATTCCAAGCAGTTGAGTTATCGATATTTTAACATATGCGCGACTAGAGAGGTTTTTTGACAATTGACGACAATTTCTCGATCAACACGAAACTTCAATAGAGAACTTCATGGGCTTCCAGAAGACATTTGCCCTATCGCACCATTCGCGTGTGTAATTTTATGCAGAATTTTCTCATTTTTTAGTGTGTTTAGCCTTACATCATTCGAAAAAATGACAATGAAGTTTAAATTCTTGGAATTCTTAACAGAAGCGCAACAGTTGCAAACATAATTGCTATGTTGGGAGTACCACTAAGTCCTATTAATCGAACTCTCCGTTCTTCACTTGCTTTCGTGTCTGAAATACGGTCCTTAATCCAAAAAAGCGAACCAGACATAACCACGGTGATGCTGAGATGTTTGTAAAACTCCGGACCGCAGGTGTCTGCGGTGGGCAGCAAACGCGCCATTACCCTTTCCGGGGACTAACTCGTTCATCACCACACCATGTGGGTCTTTCGTTTGGCCTGTTCTTCAGCTAGTTCTGTCGATTTGCGCCATATTGGAACCAAATATATTTCATAGGCTTTAGGAAACCAGAATTTTATTTTGGTACAATAAGATGACTAATACCTAATCGCTAAGGTTTTATAGATTGCAGTGGTTTTCTTTCTAACTAAAAAATTTGGCATCAGCTTAAAACTGTTTGAGAGTGGCCACTATTTTCACATCTACTGCACTGTATGCAATGCATGTCAGGCATTATATACGGTTGTTTTACGTTTTATTTTTCTTTAATTTCTGCTTCAGGATAGCACCGGAGGGCGAGTGAGTTGCGTTTTTCGCGATAACAATGGGCCAAACAGGTTCAAGAAAGTCTAAAAGTTAAAGTGAAACGTTTTCTACAAGTTTTATTGCAGAAGAGCACAGATGGTTCTGGTGTCAGCTGTTGACTGCACCTTCTACTGGAGTTTTCACGGAAAGCGCAAACCGCTCATAAAATGCCCGTTCTATGACTCACCGAACAGAGATTCAAGCACCATGAGATATGTACGTATAGTATTCTACTACATCGTGCACGCACGACGCTTTTTCTTACCATCCCACGGAAATGCTTTTGAATCCGGGCCTCATCTAATTACACGAAGGAAAAGTTATGGTTTTTATTGGTTGACTGTCGTTAGTCGTTGAAGAAGTGTAATCGGTGACGTGCCCCAGTTGGTTTCACGACGGATGCATTGGTGGACTTTATGTTACAAATCTTTGAAATATAGTGCCAATTAAAAAAAACTAGAATACGTTCCATTCTTAATAAACTGTTATTTTTAGAAAGAAGAATGGAATTGGCGATTGTGTTCAATTTGCTGAAGATGTATCCCTAATTTCTATCCATCATAGGAAATTTAGATTACGGATTTGGGTTACTCGACACCTAGCAGTGCGTGGCTGAGCGCTCTTATTTCGTATAGGTGTCGTAGTTCAACTGACCAAGAAAGCGATTTCTACCTTGTTCTCGGTAGCGGCGTATAGATTACAACCATGAACACGACAGTTTTACTGCCACCCATTATACCACCAAGTGCTGTTTTGTAAACATTTAAAAAAATTCAGTGAAAGCAAAAGTCAGCAAGAAAACCTTAATAGAAGTTGGATGTCAATTTGGTTTTCAGTGGGTGTTACATGTCTAGTGCTTTCACTGTTCTTCCACTTGCGCTCTTAACACTGTGCGCGAGTGAATAGGCCCTTGTGACTATAGTAACGTCAAATTTCAATCTTAAGTGGATGAAGAACTTTATTCTACGCTAAATATACATATGCAAATATACTTATTTCTATCGATATCCTGATACTTTTCCTTTCCTCAAGAGCTTAGTTTTTTGATTAAGTCATTTTTCTTAATGTTTCACTGGCTCACTGGTTTGCTCAGATGAGCCAGAGCACAGTTCAGACTCATTGCCGCACAACTTTCAAAAAAGTAAATAAAAATGACAAGTAATGACTTCATTCACTCTTACATTGGTGGAAAATAAAATAATTCGAAATTTAATGATTATGTGTGGTCCGCATTGTTGGAATGGTTACTCTTGAAGGAAAAACTTGTGAAGTGCACGGGCGACGAAAAATTTTTGTATCCAGTCGATTTTAGGTGGATGCTTGGCCATGCGAGGGAAAGTTCCGGTACTCAGAGAACAACGGCAAACAGTTGTTGGAGTTGGATTCTCATCTCGAAGGATTCAAGCTTTACTTTTACACGTAGGACATTCACACTGTTCTTAGCGTGTTCTCGGAATACCTTTAGCGTCTGGAACCCTACTGGTGCTTTAAGTGATGAGACATTTTTATTATTGCTCCATTCATAAGTGATTTTAATAGCCTCACACGAAATACAACTTAGTTGGTCGATCAAAGAGTTATACCAGCAGTTACTGGTGCTCCTATCACAGGCGTTTAATTGCGGGAGCCGTACTGAGAGTATTGTGCTCGATCAAAGCATGTGGTGTGTTTTTGTACATCGCATATGTCTACGTGAGCGCGTGTACGACATATACCCTCTACTTAACCAGTTGTATCATACACCGTCACCGGCTACTCTAGGGCTAACCACAAGTTTCTGAACTCGAAGTGAGGCTACTTTACTTATGTTCTAAGAAAAGTGAGCTAGAAATTACGCTCCACTGGTTGAATTTGGTTGAACACAACACACCCACATAAGCATTTCTTACAATGGAGATCTGAGTACGTTATAAGATTGAAAGTAGTTAAGAAGACGCTGCAGGCCATACGTTTGACACGCTAACATTTGAACAAAAATAGACGAATAAGTACGGTGTGGAACACGTTTATAAGTTCTTTTTTCTTTTACTAGCTATTAAGATACTGACATCTGCAGAGTGTCCTTCCTGTAAAAGAAAAAATGATTATGAACGAACAGTTATTCAATCGACAGCGATTTCGTGGCCCTCGGGTGAAGTTCTCGTTGGAGCGTTGCCCCACTTCAGAAGATTCGACTCATTGCACTCCGAAGACCCACATCGCGAGGTTGAACGGCTATGAGTTGTCGACTTGAATCATTGCGTGTCTGACCAAGGCAATGAGTCCTCTGATGTTCGGTCTGATCGTAATCTCTGGGGAGGTGAAGCTCTCTATCCCACCGCAATCGGCAGAATGGAACAAGACTTCTCTGAGAGAATAGAAACTCCGGATTGATGGATATTGGTAAACCTTTTCAAACTACTGTGTATGACGGGTGATTGCTGATGGCAAAAGATCGATAGAACTAGCTGAGAGACATGCAAAGCGAAGGACCCGGATGGTGTAGTGGTGAAGTGCGCTGCTCCCCGGTAAGGACAACAGCGCGTGTTCGTTCCCCACCGCCCGCATACACCTGCGGTGCGGAGTTTTGCAGATATCTCAGCATCATTGAAGTCACATGTAAATGTTCGATGGCCGTCGTAGGTTATCGATGCTGGTAAATGAATCGAATGGGAAACGCGATGGTGATCAGCACAGTGGATGTGAAAGATGGGTAGCGTAGAATATGTATATATTGAATTGGCAGTTCTATGGGCCACTGTAATTGATTATGTGAAACCAATAATCACTCAATCAGTTTTAATGATGCTACGAATGCAGTCAGGTACATGACAATTCAATACTTTAGAGATTGATCAACACTAAACATTTTCTCTTCCGTCTGTCATATGAAAATGCTGATGAACACTCTTCCACGACTAACATGATATTTAGACTTTCTAACGCTTCCTTCTTTTAACGTATTCCCGAGTGAATGTAATTTTGTGTGGACGCTTCCTGGAGTAAGTCTCAATTTTCACCTCTCATGGTGAGAATTGGAAGAATTCACTACAAGGACTTTCGCAAATTGTTTGGTATAGAAGGCAGCTTTTCACGGGTCAAATCTGGCACAATAATATAGTGTTGGCCAAACTATTGATTTTTGCTGAAAAATTGGTCTTCAAGCTGGGATACATTGGGATCAATTCATGCAATTCTCTTAGCATTCTTGTTTCCGAACCAACGAAAGTTAGTAAACGCCAACCTTCGTGGTAGGTTCACAGGGTGTGAGCGTCAAGTGAATAATTCAGTTACAATGAGGCCGATCTGACAGCAACGTCGTTTCTTCAAGCCGTCGACTCGCTTCCTACCAACAAATCACGGTTGAAAGTTAGTTTTACTAATATGCCATGTAATCACTTCTTATATGGACGATTTTTTGGAGGAACCAGCCATTCTGTAGTTCTGTAGAAAAACCGAACAGCGCGAATCATGCGGTTTGGTAGTTATGGGTGCTTCTTTTTTAAAATTAAGGGTCTTTACATATGAATGTGTCGTTTTCTTGTTCAGCAATCGCGAGGTTTTTAAACAGCATACATTTACTTCCATATAAAAACAATACAATACAACACTAGTTGACGTTTCGGCAGTATCGCCTTCTTCAGAGCCGCTTTTTCGTGACTTCCAATGAGGAAGTTTAGAACAGCTGAAAAAAAAAACCTCGCGATTGCTGAACAAGAAAACGACACATTCATATTCCAATGCCGAGGTTAATAGAAAGTCAATCCTGGGGTCTCTACATAATTATTAGAAGTCAGGCTCCGGCTATTTCTTGCAGATCAGATTAGTGAAAGTAGAGAACAAACATCGACTTTTGAACCATCAGCTATCGTGCTTAAATTCTAGTTTTGAAGAAAATTTCACTCACTACTCAGCAAAATACTCGTCTTTTCTGAGCCTAGAAGTGACGTTGTGGCGGTTGGCGCTTGTCTTCTCAGAATTCCCAATAATTCTTCATTTTTTCATAAAGAAAAAAGTCGAAAGAATCGGTAACGACATCATTTCAGATTTACGTGCCTCGATCTTCCGTGTTGTGTTCGGTGAGATTGTCCGAGTGCACCAACAAGAAGCATTGGTTTGGATTCCGCCGGATTTTCGATCGGGAAAAGGTGAGCTCTGTTGGTTCTTCATTATCCTGAATGAAGAACTGAAAAATCAAAATCACCTGTTATGGGTGTTCATCATCCATTTAACGATGCCTGGACCCTATAGGAAAATTTTACAATGGAGTCCGCTGAGGGATAGAGAGGTAGCCGTACAATGACCGCCACGCGTCGGCCACTTCGGAAATCGGGTTAAATCCTGTGTAGAAATCCCTTTGATTCAAAATGGTTCACCTACATATTCACTACAGAAAAACGGTAGAAAAAGAATCCGATTGCCTGGATCAAACCTTTCCCCAATGAGTACGTTAATCCTCCTTGCTATGAACTGCACTTACTATTGGTAATTCATTTATGATCTATAACCAGCCTAAAGCGCGTCACTTTCCCTACTTAGTGAATTACTATTTTCGTGCTATTTCTGTTGCTCTTACTATTTTAAAAAAATCTATTTGACAGCTGAGTAACAGGGGCGATCTTTTTTGAGCTACAGTATTAGCCATGCTAAAGACTCAGGGATTTGAAAAATATGAATTTTGCGTGAGCCGTGCTTGTAAAATAACTTGAAGGCTGACGCTCTGAATAAAGTTAGACTGGTTAGAATCTGGAAAGTCTCCGAAACTGAAAACAGAAAGCGTTACGGAAAAGAGAGGTCGCTCACTGACGTTCATGTTATGGAGCTAAGAAAAAATAATGAAGAATTCGAAGAAAAAAACAGAATCAGCGCAAGGCGTAGCTTACTAGCTTGCTGTAGCTTACTTCAGTGTGATCAAAGTTTTCAGTCCGATCTATCCGGTATCTTCTATCGCAGTCATTCGTTCTATCCATATTTCGTCACGTTATGGGAACACTATCACTTGGCTCAATTCACGGTGACTTCAGCTGACTAGAGCTATGAAGCCTTAGCGTTTTTTTAACGTTCATGTTCAGATTGTACCAGAGCCACCGTCTTCATCTGCAACCTCCAAGAACAAGGACTTAGTCGACAGTGGGTTGTCTTTTCGCACGAGTGATCTTGTTGATCTGCTCTAATCGATAAAACTTGTCCATATTGGGCGCTTTTAACGGCTTTACTGGACTTGTATCAATCTCTTTTATCCGGTGATAAGACTACTTTCATATTCATTTTTTCATCGATTCATTAACAAAAAGGTTTTTTAAAAAGGCCTTTGTGAAAAGACGAAAACTTCAGCTGGTAAATGGGAAGGACGCTAACAAATACAGGCTGGTGCTGTTTTTTCGATAAGTGGTGATAATTCTCTGATAATGAGAGTACTTCAGTAGAACGTGTAAACAGTCTTTGTCCTACCGTAGACACAATGTCACAAAGTGACGCTCTAATTTTGAGCTTATTTCAAACAAGGTTATGGACAGATTTCCAGTTTTCATAACGATAACCCGAAAAGAAGGCGGAGACGTCGAAATGTTAACCAAATAAATCCTTGGTAACAACTTTGCGTGAACTTATCAATGAAAGAACACGTATTGATTAGTTATGCCGATACTGAAGGAAAGTCGGCTTTAGGAATATTTTCATTTTCACCCTCTGTGTTGGCTGATAAAGAGACCGACTGCTGCGTGATGGATTGCCTGGAGAAAAGCAAACAATTACCAACGGACAATCACTATCAAAAACCGTCTTATATGAAAGAACACTGCCGAATGAGATCAATTTGTCTTGGCGGTGCTTCACTGAATTCAACTCGATGCGATCGGCAGGATCCACATCGGAAGAAGGAATAGCCGTGGGCAATCGACTCGGATCAATCCATCTCTGAAGAAGACGAAGATGGCGAAAAGTTAGCTAAATGAAGTTCCTTATCAACCATGTGTTAGTGCATGATTAAACGAATATGTGTTAACATGAGAGTCGCAAACATCAGTCGGTGATACCGCTTTGTCTGACAGGAGAAAATCTGTTCGTCCAGTCGCTTAGCTGTTTAAAATAGAAGGCTCGACGAAGGAAGAAAGAAGAAATACTGCGTCTTGTGAATAAAAAGTAGCCAGTGTAAAGAGGTGTTGATTTCAATGACCTTTGTACCATTTGATAAAAATCACCATGAGCTAAGATACACTTATATGAGTTTACTGTTAGTTAACTGTGAACTAAGTTGAAAAGCATATTTTGACTTCGTGTAAGAACCACAGCGGTGTTTTCTAAACAATCACTTTCACACTTTAATTCTCTGATTAAACGTGTTGTCACTTGTTTATCATATAGCATTTTTATCGCATGAATAAGTATGAGTGCCTCAGTCTACATTCGTAAAATCAACTTGGTCACAAAGGCCATAGACTTTCAAAACTCTGATTGGCCAAGTCCGGTTTTGATGCTGAAATTCCCCTAGTTTCTGAACGCTTACACCCAGCCGAAATTGCCATAGAGTCCTTTAATTAACAGGCAATAGGGTAAATGCTTTTACAAGTCAATTGTAGAATGGTGAAATGCAAGTTGAAAGCTCGAGGAAACTAATAAAATTTCGGGTACTCTGCGACAAAAAAGTCTATATTTCACTAAAAAGTTGGAATAAATGCTTCATAGTAATTACCGTAACCTCCAGAGTATTCCATTTTTGCAATCTTTTATATTCCAGACAAGCTGAAGATGGCCACACAGAAGGCGATGCCTCATAAAAACCAGACAGGAGCTCCAGCCGATCGTAAGTGAGATTCGATGATTTTAGAACAAGTAGAACGTTTTACTCTAGCGTTTAAAGTAAAGAATCGGCAATTCGAACTTGTTTTAACGTCTATGACAAATTCGTGTCCTCAGTTTCTTTTCGAATATCGCAAGTTCTGTGAGGAGCGACCCATGTACGAATTCTCGTCGGGCGGTCCATTATCCGTCTAATCATTTGTTTTTCTCTGTTCTGGATGCGACCTCTGTGAGAAGTTTGCTACAGTAAACTAATGAATGCAGCGAAGTATATCTTCTTTCAACGTCTTAAATAAAAACTTTTATTCAGCTGGCATTTCCTTAACGAAGGCTCCAGCCAAATAAAGTTTTCGTACCAACCCCAGGTCAGCTCGATTTTCTGGGAAATTATCGTTCAACAGTGAATAATGACACGACGCAAAAGCATTGTTGAAGTGCTGCTAAAGTTATAGGAGGATTTATTCAAACGGATGATGTGAATGTGTTCCAAAAAATTACTGTGGACATGGAAATACCTTGTTTTGGGGCTCCTCCCTACTTTAGGGGTTCGTGTCCCGTTTCTTGGTTGCTTCTAGATTTTTACAGAAACAATTGCGGTTGCTTAGTTTGGCTTGAAACTGTCTTAAACTCATTGATTGTAATCAATTTATGTAGTAATGTCAGTACGGGTGCCTGTTTTTGTTCGTTGAGTAGGAAATGTACTTAGCGCTAACATTAAAACTGCGGTAACTAAACTGTTGTTGCGTAGCCTCATTGTAATGTTTGGTCAACCGTGTTCCATGTGCAAACTTTTAAAGGTATTGGAAGTGAATTTAGTCTCTTCATTGACTTGTGAGCTTGTGGGTGAATAATAACGTGTTGCTTATGTTTCGGAGATGGTTGTCCGCAACTCTACCAATGCCACAATACTCAAAGTCGACATGAATCATAATAGGGTTTTAACCTAGGACTTCTTTATCAAGAATCTAACTTGGAAAGGAAGTACTGAGAAATCAAATGGCAGCTGGAGATGTTGTTGCAGGAATTTCTTTTGCATACAGTTGTTCAAAATTTTTACTTAGCCATGTGAACCATATGGTAGGAAACACGTAGATGACGATTTGAATTATAACGGAACAATAAACTTTGATGCGAAATGAAATCTAGCCAAAGTTATAAAGAATAGGAAGGATAAAACTCTCTGCGTTGATCAATTCCTGAGGAATGCGCCATGCATCCAACTTCATTAAGAATCGTTTGGAAGTGATTGAATACATATCTAACCTTCACAATGACTCGCGGAACGGTTCTTCTTCATCAGTTGTCATTGAGACACATGGCATGTCCGTCTCACCTAATCTTCGACAATTTGGTATGAAGAACGGCATTTTTGATTTTTGATTGTTGACGCAGGTCGGTGATTCGGGTTCTCTCGCTCACCTTCGTAATACGCGATACTCCTAGCATCGTCCTGTGGAGCGGTGATCGAACATGATGGACGTCGACACGTTAGACGGTCTCCATATGTTCACAACAGGCCGTTTTGGATTGGATAGAGGCCTGCCTACCAAAACTTTTTCGTAACTTGTGACGTCATATTTTTTACGAACATGCGGGTAACCAGTGGAGGACAATGGAGTAACCTGAGATTTAGAGTTCATTGAATCTAATAAAAAATCCGGAAAATGCTGTTACAGTGTGACCCGTTTAATTTTAGCTTTGGATAACTCATACGTAAAGTTCGATACTCCGTTTTTCTTCATGACTGTGAAACAAGGAGCGTTCGGACGGATCGTCCATTGCATTGGTCACTTTGTAAGTGGTTAAGAATAAATTACGACAATAGCATACGTTTCTAACGCAGATGAACTGGTCTTCAGTGTACCCACAGTATAGGAAAAATATGACAATTAAAAGTAACAAGGTGAACACTGTGTGTTCTTTTTGGCTTGTTCATGGGATGGCCTCTGACTTCATGGCGCTACAGACTCACGGATTTTTCGACGATAGGCGATAATTTTCTAATAAGTAAAGTGCCTAAAGGCTTGGAAACACTGCCGTATTACGAGAGAGATTGCTTCAGTATGTATGGCATGTATACTGTTATCTACTATGTGCAAGCACGGTTTGCCCTACAAATGCACTCAAGTTAGAATTTGGCAGAATATTTAGGACTACTTATGCATTTTTTATATCTAGAAGTTTAATACGACTACCATGATTCATCATAGCGATTGGAATTGAAATAAAAGTCGACAACTAGTCATGTTCCCTCTCAATGAACTCTTTGGAAAAGAGTTTCCCGTACATTTCTAAATGCAGAACAAAGTGTTTCTTGTTTGATATCCGTCACAGCATTTATCTTGAATAAGCTGCCGAACGACTTCAAAAACGGAAACAAAGATCACGAGGCAAAGTAAGAACGAGTCATATATGATTCACCTCTTTCTCAACCTTTTTATGTAATGCTGGGTAAGAACTAAGAACAGTGATGCCCTAAAACATTAATTAACCAATACCACCTTGTAAACACATTACAATGTCGATGGGAATCTGGAACAAGCGACAGTATGGGCACTACAGTGTCCGTACTCGATTTAGTAGGTCCCAAAAATTTTTCACCCGACTATATTTACCCGATCGAGAGCTAGTCTAAATCAGATCAAAGTAATAGAGGTGAGACAAGAAAACTATTCTGCACACTTAATGACTTACAAAACACCTTTTTTTCGGAGGAGTTCAGTGATCGGCAATTTGAGCAGCAATTGACTTTTATTTCATTTTAGTGGATACGATGAATCATGGTTGTTTTCTGGAAAGTGTAAGCATGAAAGTTACAGAAATAGACTCGAAATAGGCTGAAGAGCACTTTCAGATGCAGACACCAATATATGCTCATAACGGACCGTAGTAACGGGTAGCAAGTGTAGCTTACCTATCATTCATACCAATAAAACGATAGGGCAATTGTTTTCTATAATGCTGCCATGTTCAATACCCCTTTAATTTCCTATGTGCTGACAAGAGGTTTTTTATTTTTGAAAAGCCAGGAAGTCTGTAGCCGTCGAGAAACTGCGCGTAGTACGTCGGGCCAGCCGCGAAATACGGTAGCCGTGGCGAAAAGAGGTAACAATAGATCTCTTGTAAAGCGTGTAGGACGAATATGCTGGCGAAACGGGTAGACCGCTCTGCGTCCGCAGAAAAGAACACCTAGTTGGTGAATCTGAATCAAAACAAAACACTCCAATAGGCGCGCATAGGATGCAGGAACACAACGGAGAAGATTTTGAAGTAGGAATCACTATATTCACGCAGGAATCAAAAACATCAGCACGTAAAACTCTTGAAGCGTTTTCGATCAATTCCAAAAATTCAAAAATGAACCGCGAGGAGTGTCATGTCATCACGCATGACCTGGCCCCATACCTCAGGCTAATCCAACGACCTGACACAGACGCGGTTTTTTCCCATGTATTACTCTGTGCAGCTGCTATCCATCAACAACTTAAATACTTACAACAAATAAAGTGTAGGTGTTTAAATGAAGCTGTTTTTTATGCGAATACAAACGTATTTGTTAAGTTTTATCTGTTAGAGTTATGAAAGTGTTTGGCTGAATAGATCGCGTGTCAATCGACCTCTCCAGGCTCTGAAGAAGGCGAAGAACAACCTCGTGTCTGCTTATTGAAGAAAAATCGGATTAACAAGAGATATTTTCAGAGCAACATCGAAACCAGTCCAACGGATATTCGTGGTCCTAGCATTGTCTGACGGATAGGGCGCTGTCGACGCGCGGTCGTTAGAATTGAACTTGCACAGATATCGAATTTCTTATTTAACGTTCTTTTCACTGAATTTCTAATTGGACTTATGTTTGAGTCCAGATAAAGAATAAGCAAACTCCTGAACTGATCAGAGCATTTGTGGATGAGATCGCGAATAATTGAAGTGATGACTAAACTTCGGTTTGACGAAGGTCTATACAAAATGAAACACAAAGCAGGAATTCGTAGGACAGCTAGACGAGTACATTGCGTTGTATTATGTTTATGTTTTATTGTTTTATTGTTGGCCTAAATATTTGAAAACATAATTGCAGATTTAGTCTCTGAAGATTACAATGGAGCCCAGTTTGAGCTATCCGACTTTTACATTATCCCTTCATTGACAAACTAACATGACGTTGAAAAAGGTTTATTCGTCCGTTTCGGCATCTTCGTCTTTATCAGAGCTGATGATACTAGTCGACAGTTCATAGTCCTTCATACTCTATGGCGTCTTCGTTTCACATCGAGCTGGATCTTCATTACTGGAGCACCGCTCGTCTTCGCGAGGAACACATTAAAGCGGGAAAACGAACGACTGTTGACCATCCATTTGGATCATCTGCTCTGAGGAAGACGATTTCTTCGGACCTTTAGCCCAGTAAACCTCTTTATTAACCTCATGTTAGCCTACCAATGATGAAGTACATGTCGATCAACTATGTCGAGTTTAAAGGAAAGTCAGTTTTTGGAATATTCTATTTCTGTGCAGACAAGCATTCTACAAAAATTGCGATAAGGGGTTTAAATATCTTGGTGTGCCATGTGGTGTGCACAGCTTCGAATTGACTGCTGTGCCACGCCATGAGGGAATACGTTCGTATTTCTCCGTTGGGTTATTTATGTTATTTTACATCTTCAGAAAAAGTTCAGCTGCCCATGGTCTGCAATAAAAGGCGTTTTCATTACTGGCTATTCGCAAAGCTCTTTGCATCGACTAGCCATCTAGAAGAATGGCTTCGGAATTCGAGCTTGACATATTTTTGCAGTTTTATTCGCCTAAACATGCTTCTGATATTCCAGACATTTTACTTTTACTATATAATGTTCTAAAAAGAATTTTCTTGTGAAAGAATTTTATTCTGCCTACCACGGCAACACATTTTGAGCACTTGCATATGATTCACGCCCTCGCTTTCATATTCTACGAACGTCTTCTGCATTTATGTGCCGGTTCGGTTGCTGCTTAAAGATTTTTAACATTCTTCATGAATGTTGTTGAATGCTGGTCAAATGGGTTCTTTTTGGAGACCTGGGATCGCCAAACTAGGGTTTTCACACATCTTTATCATAGGCAGGCGTCTTTTTTCGTCATTTTTGTACTTTTTGTGAGCTCATCGCAGGCAAGCCTGCTACCAATTTACAAAATCCGGAGGGGAGGCTTGGTGGATCGGTGGGAACACTTAACCACTTCTTTGACAAATACCCGAATTGTATCAATGCTACTGGGCTCCCGTCCACCGTCTTGATAATCACATGGCCAATACTTGTTAAAAAATGTGTCCTTCTGAGTGCAATTCTCAATTCTTTGTAATACTTGCTTGGCAGGTCTTTTTTCCTAGGAATTGAAGAAAATTTCCACCTTTCGACAAAGTTTCATTCACGGCATAAGCGACTGCTGGCACTGTTTTACTTCTAGTGGGGCTTCCGAATAGAAACGTCGAACTCCTTAACTCGTGTTGATATTTTCGTACAGGAGATAACCAACTGTTTGTACATCACATTTCGGCATTTAGTGATACCACTGACTTGGCTGACGGCATGCCGTTGTAGACCGAAACGGGTAGACCACTCTGCGTACGTATAAAAAAACACCTAGTAGGCAAACGTAAGCCAAATACTCCACTAGGTACGCATAGGACGCAGAAACATAACGGAGAAGATTTTGAAGTAAGGATTACGATCCTCGCGCAACAATCGAGAACACAAGCGCGCAAAACTCTAGAGGCATTCTGGATTAATTCCAAGATTCCGAAAATGAACCGCAGGGAGGAATGCCTCGTTATCACGCGCGATATTGGACAGTATATAAACCTGTTATTCTGATGGGAGGAGCACATTACGTTTCCATGTGAATTCTGTGCGGTCGGTCTTCACGCGACATACTCAGTGGAAGAGTCATAGAAAGCGGTGAGTGTGCAGAGCTATGCTAAATGTGATTGAAACCTTGGTTTAGCGTTTTCTCTGTTTGGTCATGGAGGTGTTTGGCCGAATGGATTGCTGTCAACTTGACCCTTCCAAGCTCTGAGGAAGGCGAAATCCGCCGGAGCGTCAGCTTGTGCGTAAATAAAGAAATAAAATAGCACCTCGTGTTTGCTGAACGGAAGTAGAAAGATATGCTCTAAGATTGTTTAATTTCTGTAAGAAAGATTTTTACTTTGCTCTTTTTCGTTTGCTTCCATGTCTTCACATTCCTCTATGCGTTTTGCTAAACAGATCGTAAACAAAGCAGAATAGTGAGGAAGCATGAAGCAGCCGTCTTTAATTAATCACAAAGAAGGGCACCATGCATTCTGCTCCACTTCTAACATCACAAGCTCACTGAATGCATATTTGCCCTGAACAATGACAAACTGACCTAATCATGTATCGAAACAATGTTCTTATCTTTTCAGGATAATACTGTACAGATTTAATGATCAAAGAGAAATGAAACAACACGCAAAATGTTTGAAGACCTTCATGGACGTTGAATGCGAGGAAGATGAATCAAATATAGGAGGTGCTGCGAACTGCGCAGTAGATATGATGACAAGTCGTGCAATGACAATAATAGAAATATTACGGCCACATAGGCTGAATCGTAACAGCGATTTTGAAGGAAGATTATTCGGTGTGAAGAAAATTGGTTTTGCAAAATCGGATAAGTGCGTAGAGTTAGAGAAGAGAGCAAAAACAAACCGGTGAATTCATTCTCACCAGTTTTAGAGGTTATTCTAAACTTTCAAATTTTATTAACCATACGACTTCCATCACCGTGATAATTGTGGAGAATCCCCTCCAAATAATGATGGTGAAAATCTTGCTGTGTTAGAAGGATTAATTAAGCTCGTTATGAAACTCTATTCGTCAAACGTTGCGGTGTCTTTGCCTTCTTAGAGCAGATTGTTCATAGTCACTAATTCGTTCGATTTGGTTTCCGTCGTCTCATCGCGTCGAAACTGATGTAGTGGATACAACAGACATGTTTTAACTTCATTTCGCAGTGCTCTTTTATACGTGAGTGTTGTTGAGATGGATGCGAAATTCACGATGACGAACTTAGAGATGTTGGGAAAAGAATAATGGTTCCCAAGATCGACTTTCTCTTAACCTCGGCATTGGAATATGAATGTGTCGTTTTCTTGTTCAGCAATCGCGAGGTTTTTAAACAGCATACATTTACTTCCATAAAAACACAATACAATACAACGCTAGCTGACGTTTCGGCAGTATCGCCTTCTTCAGAGCCTGGAAGGGTATACTGATATACAATCTACTAGGCCAAACGCTTCAATAACACTTACAACACTTCATTGTAGGGCTTTTGGCATTGATGAATAGCAGGGACGAATGCCCGGAGATCATACGCGACCTGATCTCGTACGTTCGCATCGATTTTTGATGTGGGATGGTGCAGTCGTCAACCACATGCGACTATAATCAGCTGTTCTAAACTTCCTCATTGGAAGTCACGAAAAAAAGCGGTGGGTTTTTCGAGAAGTTGTTGATTATGTAATTGCCAGAGAGTTCTTCGTCTTCTTGTAAGTGTTATTGAAGCGTTTGGCCTAGTAGATTGTATATCAGTATACCCTTCCAGGCTCTGAAGAAGGCGATACTGCCGAAACGTCAGCTAGCGTTGTATTGTATTGTGTTTTTATGGAAGTAAATGTATGCTGTTTAAAAACCTCGCGATTGCTGAACAAAGAATAATGGAATTCATAGGTGGCCATCATTTTCTTACGAGCCAGTTAAGCATTTGTGGCTCTGCACTAGCGAAAGGTTTAGATCAGATGGTTTTTCTAGACGATTCTACGGAAGCAATCAGACTCTGGTACTCAATTATCTCATTTGTTCAAGCCAATGCTAACCTCGCAACATCAGAACAATTTATTTTATTGAACATTTACATAAATTAAGCATAATTAGTCTATAGGAATCCGTTTAGTTGCTCCTAAATATTAACATTATAACTGATTTGAAGTTCAAAGTGGCTGCACATTTCTAGAAACCTTTCCGTTCATCTTTTTCGACAACTCATAAAATTTGCTCTATTGGCGTCCTTGTGTGACACTAAGACTATTGCTGAAAGGTGTATGGCATTCTTCCTCTGCACTTGAGCAGTCAAGCGACATTGAAATTCTGCACTCGAATATAGGTCCTTCTAGAGTGCTCTAGAATTCTGCTAATTGGGTGAAGACTTCCAATTATCACAGATTTTTTAAATTTTATTTTATGCGGTTCGTTTTTACATCTATTGTGTGGATCCCAACACTGCTCACATTCGATTCGTTTCCTCGCATCCATCATCCACTAAGGGCTTCCAAGTTTTTACGCGTAGCCTCGGCTGCTGCTTGAGGATTTTCATTTCATGTTGAATGTTGTAGAATGCTGGTCGAGTCGATTTTCTCTGGAGTCTGAAATAGCCGGGCTGGAGTGTTCCCAATTGGACTGCAGAGAGTGATTTTTCCCTGACGAGCTCTCCACCAATTTTCCGACCCTGGAGGGATCACAGGCTTGGTGAGCCTGGAGTGGGATCGAACCAGCACCGTGCTAGCGATGATCGCCATTACATTCTGCTGTCCGCCCAGCTATACAAATGGAACTTATCGCATATAGACATAGAATATCGACAGATAGCTGTGTTTTGATGCTCAGCAAGTCTAATTAGTACACGTGATTCCTCGTAACCAATTGAAGTAAGCGCGAGGCAGTTCAAACCGCACCTGTTGTCGTGATTTCTTTCATCATGATAATATGGTCTGCAGTGCAGTGCTTAGAGGAGCTGTACAATATACGTGATCGCCAGTTATATCTCGTGCCTAGAGCCCATTAAGAATTCTATCCTCCTAGGTTGGCAAACTGATGTCAGACTGCCACGACCGACTTTCTATTAACCTCGGCATTGATCAAGTGATTTTCTTCGTATTTTTGTTGAGCAAACGCGAGGTGTTACTATTCTTTGTTCACGATTAAGCTGACGTTTCGGCGGATTTCGCCTTCCTCAGAGCCGCTTCCAATGAGGTTTCCACTAAGTATGTAGTACTAAGACAGTATAATGACATTATACTTCCACGTGATTTCTGTGCGGTTGGTCTCTACGTGACATACTTAGTGGAAACCTCATTGGAAGCGGCTCTGAGGAAGGCGAAATCCGCCGAAACGTCAGCTTATTCGTGAATAAAGAACAATAACACCTCGCGTTTGCTCAACAAAAATACAAAGAAAATCACTTGATGTCAGACTTGTTTGGAAGGATAGCAACACTGGCTTAATGCATGGTTGTGCCACTGAATAAGTTAGATGTGCGCCTCTAAGCATGCTTGATAAAGTCAAATGTATGCTGTATCCAATAAGAATTTCGTTAATTCTTCGTTCGTGAACTAAAAAAGAAGTAAGTCGTTCAAATTAGTCTGTTTTTGTCGTATCGGATATTGTTATGCCATAAACCCATAGCATGCAAGAAGCTCATGAATGATCCGAGTTACTGCACACTTAAATGGCCAGAAACCTCCGCAGAGTATACCACTGTGTGAGAAATTCTTATTCTGTCAATTTAGCGCTTGCAACGTTAGGTACTGCCTTTATCTTGTTTCGACCACTTTTGTACTCGATGAACGAGAACTGGCCAACGTATGCTCTTTATCCGTTTAATCCCTTATCTGATCAAAAGTTTCATAAGCTCACAATTGAATAGTTAGCGCGTTTTAGCCATACACAGCTCATGTGGTGTAACTGTGGCTTTAAGGACAAATTCCCAGCACGCGGTCAAGCTTTGTCATTGCAGTCATTACGAACGAAATACGAACTTTAGGAAATGATCGCTCAGCGATTTTCATATAGAATTCGATTTATCAGATTCATAGCTAGATTAGCAGGGATGAAAGGTTTAAGATTTACTATCTCTAAGAAAGTAATTTCTCGTTGATCTGTCCAAGTTCATCAAGATTATTTTGAAAATTTCTTGTTCGTATCTCGTAGCTTTAAAAGTGCAATGGCGTATCACTTGTGGCCGGCGATATGATTATCACTTTCGAGACTGAAAGTTTCTTTTGTGTACTCTCTGCGTCATGTAATAAATGTGATCTTTCTTTATAGCATTTAATAAGGCCGGCCCTCTCAACACAAGTTTGGGTCAAATGCCACTGTATTTCCACATTGGAGAAATCAGAAAATTTTTTAAGAGCTTCGTAGGACTTCTGTAGCACTGATGGTGAATTGGTAAAGCTGTGACATCCAAGAATCTTGAGTGATTCTTCTAATCCGAGCACATCATTTTGTACCATCGCTATTTTTTGCAAGCTCCTTGTCAGTTAGACACACCGCAGTAGCACAAAGTTGTATCTTGTTGGCACTAGTAAGGACTCGACTTATGGCGCTCCGGCATAGCTCCGAATTTAACTTTTGATACTACGCTTATTTCGAAACTGTTTCACTTCGGAAACTGAACGGTGAAATTTTGTGTAATAGCGAGATTGAACTAAAACACTGTTGTTCATTCCAAAGTTTGATTTTCGGATTGCTGGATATATTCTAGGGTTTATGCTTAAATGCTCCTCGCAACACTAAAACTACATTACCTGACTTGCTATCAAGTTTGGTCTATCTTGCCACGTGTCGATGGTCGCTTGGTTTGCTCTGGCGCTGGTCGAATAGTGCCGATGCTGTGCCATTCACCGTTGCTTCAAAAATGATGAGTGTTTAACTTAGCTATTTTTGATCTGAAAATGACATAGTAGAGAAATAGACGCTGAGGATCATCATGAAGGTTCCGGTCTGAATCATCTCGGTTGTTTTCTAGCAGCGTTCTTTTCTTTACTCACAACGTATCGATCCTTCTCGGAAGCACCCACAGCATGTACATCCCTTTTATCGATCATTTCTGTTTTCCTGTGCTTCAAAGTGTGTGTTGTCAGTCATTTCACCTCTGACTAATATAATAGTTGTTGGTAATTGGTCCGTCATCCTTTCCTACCGTACTCACTGATCATGGCTAAAATCCAGTAGATGTTTTTGCCAATGCCTTCCCATTTTTAACAAAATTCTTCAGGGTGACTCTGCCAACTCTCTCCACAGTCCAATCTCTTATGCTAATTTTTTCATAGCAAAATCCCCTGAACTCGACAAAGCTTGTGCTGAGCATTTTACTGCTGTTACGCAGACTTTCAAATAAATTGGTGAGCACTACTTTTTTTTCATTCTTTTTCATTCACAGATTGCCTTGTTTTTCGCTTCGGTATGATGTAACATTTGTTTAGCCGAAAAGCAGAAGAACTGCCAATTAAGGAGGAAACAGTTTCAGAGTGTTCTCCACGTAAACACCACGTAAAAATTGATGTGACTTGTGGTATCTAGAAAAATGAAGGGATCATCTTAACACGACACTTTCCGGTGCGTTCAAATTCTTTCCCCACGTTCACTTGATCAATACTTTTGTTGTTCACAACGTTTAGCTCCATTTAAAGTCAATATTTATTGCGAACTTCTTAACATGGTAAAATGAGATAAAAATTACTTGCCATTTTTGCTGCCGTGTATAGTAGGTGGACTGTGCTGTGTGGTGCTATAGATAGGAGGTTAATGCGAGCCAACAGTATCCATGTGCTATCTCTGAGGTACAAATAGTTTCGAAACATCGACTGCTTGTATCTTTTGTATAAGTGTAGTTTTACCCATACATAGGTTCTTTTGCGCACTTGCTTATAAAGGAGTTATAATCTGCAGATGGATCGAGCGAAACATAATGCGTGATCGGGGCAGGTGGGATCTTTCAGCTGTCGAACTCTGATCCAAATTAGATTTTATAACAAAACAGGGTCTTCTAACCTGATAATGAGTTCGATGCCTCTATTGAGAACTCTAACTATGAGTAAAGAAAATTTAATCCTATGAGTAAAGAAATGTCAGGAATGACCTTAGCCCTGATAGGAATCTAAATGCAAAACCTCAGTTCTTGCGGCCCACGCTTGTCAGGAATGCATCTGATGACGACTTCGGAAAACTCTGGTACGGCTGTCTCAGAAGTCTACCGGAAGATCGTGGAAGACCAACAAATTGACAGTCAGATGGAAATTTTGTTGCAACCCCCTTTATATAACACTTCGTCGAGAGAGGTTATCCAATATACACATATATATATATATATATATATATATATTGCACAAACGCGTATATTTTATACACAAGTATAGAATCAGATTATGTTCTGTTGATGCTCATCGATGTTAACGTTTGACTGAGTTACACGATCGTTATTTTGTTCTTAATTTAGACTTTGACAATTTTGCGAAGTAGACTACCATGCGGCTGATCCGTGCTTCGTGATAAATGACGAACACTGCGCCACAAATACACCGTTGAACAGAGATAGAAAATAATATTTAGTTATATAATTAATGTGCCTTGTGCAGTCAGTAAAATTCTTAGACGGACAGGAAATGTTAGCATAGTTGAATGCTCAGCAATTTCGACTTATTCATTCGCACAGTTCATTTGATCTTTCTAAAAAACCTTGCTGGATAACCTTTTTGTCTTTCTACCATTTCTAAACGACTGATATCTCAAACATCTTGATGAGATTAAATGCCCAGAACAAGTAAATAAACATTGAAAAAGAGGATATAGCTCTCCGCTTTCATTGATCCTTAAGGGCTGCGTTATGAATTCGTCTTCACCAGGCTTTGTAGAGGTGATTGAATGCATACTTGCCTTCTACGATGACTTGCAACAGTGTACATGGATCAACTTAGTATCCAATTTCGCTCCACGTGAAGGTGATAAATTAGCCGCGACCGGCATCATATCGTGGGGTTTAGGCCCAGGTAGTGCCTTCTTGGTGGTGGAGAGTTTCTAATAGGAGATCGGCGACCTCGATGGTCTATGACACGTGAACGGGATCGTTAACGACAATCCCGGCGGCGATCTTTGGACGATCGACGACGCCCACGCTAAGAGGACCTTGATCGTGTCCTATCGCGAAATCTGCTTCATCGGAGGTCTCGACTATGGCTAGCTTACGATCACGTGATTTCAAACGGCTACGACGACGACGTCGATTACGGCTCGAGCAGCGCTTCCTATCATGATTAGAACTTCTCTAACGCCTTATGCTCTAACGCCTTTATGCTTCTTACGATCACGGCTGCGCGACCGTTGGCGACTTCTGCTTGGATTTTGCTCCTTCCTTTTTTTTGAAGAACAATTTTCCTTATCACCAATCACTTCTTTTGAATTGGATTTGAGTCGATTTGGATTCTAGTGTATTATTGAGCATGTCGTCTACGTCGAATCCAGACTCATCAGTAATTGTGAGGTCGTCGGAAATGATGGAGCCAAAGGATAGCCAAGCTCTGCGACCGCTTGCTCTCAAACTTTGCTAACTAAAGTAATTTGGTTCAATTAGCCAATTATCAACTTAGTCCTTCCGTTCCCTCAGACAAGTCCTGTATCAATTTGCCGACTCCAGAAGGATGCAAGGATTGGTGAGCTCACGGCGCGTGACCGAACCAGAAACCTATCCAAACAACTATCTGCTGTGTTTCGAAGTGTACGTGTAATCATTGTGTTATATGGGCCCATTCTGTGGTGATAAAAGGATTAACTGTACTGTAATACCACAAACGAATGCATTCATGAAGCAGAACTACAGAACATTAAATATTGAAATGAGTTCAGCACCAACGTCAACGTTAAGTACCATCATGGAGTTTAGAATAAATTCTAAAATAGCGTAACGCTAAAGAGGAAAAATACTGTGAAAGATTGGGAAATTTCCTCAGAAAAGCATCTGGGTGTTCTTCTACTCGCTCAAATTTTTTGGTGATTACCGTTGAACTACTGGACTTTATTGTGACGACCTTTGTTCAGTCGTAGTTAAATATCGCCAGAAATCGCAGTTCGCCACCTCTTAGTTACAAGCCTAATACGTGACTTATGAGCGAACCATTGCCTAATTCCAACTAATTTAGCTATAAATTATCAAGCCTCACAATCTACCGAAAGAGTTAATGTTCAGCAGTAATAGCGCCGAAGTTGTAACGACCAAGTACTGCAAAGCTAACATTCTAAAGCTAACTCGAATTTAACCGTATTCTATGATTTTAACTTATAATTTACTGTCTACTCTTTTTAATGACAGGGAATATATTGCGAAATATAACTTCAATGATGCAGAAATGCAAAACTCCGGACGGCACGTGTCTGCGGTGGGTAACGAACGCGCTATTGTCCTTCCAGGTGAGTAACGCGTTCACCACCACTTCGCCTGTCTCTCAGCTAGTTCTATCGATCTTTTGCCATCGGCATATTCTATGAGAACTTATTCTATGAGCCAAGGGAAACTGATGCTTCGATGAAATCATTTGGATGAGAATTCAAGTTCACAATTCAAAAATTATTTTCGAAAACAAAGAACTGTGGGAAGATTGTTTTGTGTATAGAGTTTTGGCGTTGGGAAATTCTACTGCACTTTGAACAAAAGGTGAGCACATGATAACGCAAGAAATACTGAGCATTTAAACCGTTTACCTTACATTCTCGATTAGGATTCCCGTGTTCTCCAAGATGCAAAAAAGAGAGGTCGTTCCAGAAATAAATCACGTATCTACTGGAAAAGGATTATAAATTAAACATGAAGAATGCGTTTGTTTTATCTGGTTCAACAGCGAAGAGGCTAGCCATAACGTAAAGCTCTGAAAAGCTCTCGGCTTTGATCAATCCCTGATTGCGCTATGCATTCGACTTCACTAAGCATCGTTGGAGGTGACTGAATACATATCTGGCCTTTACAATGACTCACGGTGGCCTACCGATAAATTAAGCCAGTGCTGCTATCCTCCCAGACAAGTCTGGTACCAACCTACCGAGCCCAGAGAAATGGAGGGCATGGTGGGCCACGGAGGTGGGAATTGATCCCATGTGTATAGCAGGGGGCCTCACTACGCCACACGCGCCTGCTAGCCATAAGTTGTAAGAAAGATTCTTGAAAATGCTCCAACTCGCCTTATCGACCTATCCTCGTCAAGATCAAGGATTTCTATTGTGTAAATTACTGTCATATCAAAATCAAAAAGAAACAAAATTCCCTTGAAAAATCATAAGTAGAATTAATCATGAATATACTCATTATTAGTACCAGACTTGTCTGGGAGGATAGCAGCGCTGGCTCGATACATCAGTAGGCCACCGCGAGTCATTGTAAAGGACAAATATGCATTCAGCCACCTCTAAACGATGCTTAGTGAGGCCTAATGCATGGGGCTTCCCTCAGGGATTGATGACCGCCATGAGCTCTATCCTTTATCCTTTATACTCATTATACACGACTTGTTTCGTTTTTTTTTGGGCAATGGTAAAAACTTTCCCAGCTCATGGCTAAATCGAATATTTGCACGGAGAAGGCGATGTTGGGATCCAGTGAAGAATCTGGTTACCACTGTGATGTCAAAGTGCACTATTTTCTGTTCGCGAGAATATTATCAATTCCACGTGAGTCGTGCCGTTAGGAGACACCTATGTCCGTCAGTGATCAACTCTGTTGTCGAAAAATGGATTCCCATGGGAGGCACGTGCTGCGGACAGGAGTCGTAAAAGATGGCTGCCATTCCTATTTCAATCTCCTTTTCCGGCCTATACTGCATTCATTTTCGTTCGCCATTCCTAATCTAGCGTTGAAGCCTCCAACACCCCATTTTATAGAAAAACTTCACGTTACGGATTATGTCTTGCAGCTGGTTGCAAAACGCTTTGGTTCGCTCTTATCAGCTGTGGAAGTTGGTGAGTAGCAGTTAATAGGGCGGACTTTCTCTGGCGAGTAACTCAGAGACGAAGAATGGTCAGGCGCTAATACGGAATTTCGTATGTAGTGACCAGATGGTGATAGACAAGTGTACGACAAAACCAACGCGTCTGACATTTCGTAAAGGAAATTTTCTTCTGCGAACATAGGTTCCGTCTTCTAATTGGCATGTGTGCCATCCTGCTTTTTGCCCATTGTAGGGCGATCACGTGGAACCAACGGCATGAAGTAGAACATAGAGCTCGACCAGGAATAGAGTAACGATGTTATAGGTCCACAGAAAAAGCAGTTTCCATGGCGCCGTGGGCGTACTCGATTTGTCGTTTCCAGTGACGTCTGTGCTATTCGAGATTTGACCGTTCCTTACCGGCTGTCCCACCGTACGGCGCCGTAGATGAAAGCGCTCATTGTGCGGCGTACTGATGCCAGAATATAGGTGCTTTAGCCACTGTGGTTCCCAGAGTCCAGAGGTCATCCTAGCTGAAGCCTTACTCATATCGTTAGCACCCCAGGCAGTAGCCGCCTATGTGGTATATGAGAGGGAGTTCTGCCAACATGGGGACTAGTTTGATGCCATGGCAGCGGTGATTCCTGCTATTGGGTTACTCTTAGCTAGGCTTTCGGATAAAAACGTCGGACCACTTCTCAGCTTGGAAGGTCCTGTTGAGGGTATGAATTCCTGCTGCACATTGCAGCTCGATATCCAGAAACATCTCCCAGCCACAATGAGGCGTCAAACCATTGGAGGGTTCAGCCCTTCTATGTCTGAAAATTGATACCAGGCTTGCCTGGGCTCCACTTGTACCCTCAAGTTCACGCAGAAACCCTCTAGCGCAGTTATGGCAGAGCTCAATGAAGGATGGACTAGACCATCATGCAATGAAATTCATGAAGAAAACGGCAATCTTTAAGCAGCAGCCCCAAGGCACATGTAAAAAGTTCGAATACCTTTGCGGATCATGGATGCGAAAAACGATTAGAATGCGAAAAGTCCTGGGATCCACATGCCATGTGTGAAGATGAGTCATGCGGTCATGTAGAAAAATTAAAACTCAATTTGAAATTTAGGGCTAGATAGTAACAGACAATATTTCTGGTAAACTTCAGCAATTGTTGTTTGGATTAGCAAAACATCCAACCGACACGCACTATTGGTTGTTTCTAACCCTTTTGAGATGTCACAAAGAATAGAATTTCAGGAAGAAAACTAAGCCACAAATTTATTCAACGTTGCTGTTGTGCATAAAGGATGTATATGAAGGAGTTGTGACAAAAAATCTTCCCTAATTCATTCTGACAAGCACTTTTGTAAAGACGGGTCTGAACAGCTCATCGGCCAAGTTGACGAGTGTCTATTACGAAGTTTTCGCCGGCTTTATCCTAACTTACTGCTGTTATCCCCTTGCATTGAAACATAATATCGGAACCACGATTTCCAATAACTAGTAAAGATTTCTTGACGATTGGCAAATTCAGAAATTTATAGAATTGTTTCTCTATCGCTAAGTGTATACATAGATCCACATAGTGTCCTTTCTTTAAAAAAAACGGATGGAATCTAAGTTTTTTTTTTAAAGTTTTCAAAGAAATGTAACTAAAGATGATACATCCGTTTCACACTTGTCGTTCCATTCATCGCCGAGTAACTAGACCGGGCACCAGTAAATCTCCAATTTTTTCCTGTCGTGTGCAAGAATAGCTATGGGGTTTTGTTTCTAGGAATTCGTTGGACATCGTATCTTTTTTCTAAGATTTTCATGAAGAGCGTGACCATCGGATTCTTGGTCTTCCTGCTGTGCGCTTGAAATCTGAAGGAATCCAGTAACTAACGGCTTTTGTCCATCGATTGTCGTTCATGCGCATTGCGCATCTTGACCACCTTATTTTCGCCAATTTGACATGTAGAAGGGCGTCTTTGATCCTTCGTCGTTGACGTGGTTCGGAGCTTCGAACCCTTTCCTGTATTTGTGTGATACGGGGTATTGCTAGCATCATTCTATCGACTGCGCGTTCTATAAAGTTGAGCGGTTCTTAATCCTACTTACGAAGTGACTTGGCTTCCGACGCATGCGGTAGAACGGGAAATGGTGCAGTGTAGAAAAGGTGGGCACGGGGCAGGGTTTTCTACGTTTTCTCCACTACATCGTTGATGGTCTTGAAAGTTCCTCAAGTCGTTCGCTTCCTTTTGCTCATCTGTGGAGTTAAGGCGTTCATCACATACTTCCCATGCTACATAGAGACAGTATGGACAAATTCATTACGTTAGGAGCTAATGGAACATAGGAAGCCAATCCATTCCTCATAAATATCGTTTTTGTGAGATTTAGTCGATGACCAATCTTTCCACTGGTTTTATCAAAGTCGGCAAGCATTCGTCCTGCTTGGCTAATGCTTTATGTTACAAGAACGATGTCATAAATAGAACAAAGACGGTGTAATTGCCGACCGTCGATCTCTCATTTTATCCCATTCTAATGTTCGCATGATGTTCTCAAGGGTGGTGGTAAATGATTTTGGTGGGATAATATCACCTTGCGTAACTCCTCTTTCTTCGTCAATGTTACATGGCTACTGAAAAGATCCGAGTAATAATCGTGAATGATTTTCTCCATTGGCTTTCTGGAAGGTGTAAGTGTTCCGTCAGTGCGTCGGAGTGCAATCATCTTAGTTTTCTAAATCGCGAAGCTTCAGTGGGCCTTACGAAAGCTTTACGCATTCTCTGCAGCTTTAACCATAACTGCTGCTCCTCGTTTTTCAACTCTCGTGACGAATAACATCTATAGGTGTCATTATGGTATGGCGGGAGCTACCGGTATGACATCCAGAGGTTCCACTTTCTTTCCTATAGTTTGCTTCAGCATACAGAATTAATGTGTAGGGTGGGAACGGGTGGAGCAGTGGTTGGAGGCGCCACTGCTACAAACACGTGGAATCGATCTCCGCGACCAGGACCCACCAAGCCTTCCGTTCCTCCGGGGTCGGCAAATTGATACCATACTTGTCTGGGAGGATAGCAGCACTGACTGGATACATCGGTAGGCCACCACAAGCCATTGTAAAGGCCAGAGATGTATTCAATCACCTCCAAACGATGCTTAATGAAGTCGAATGCATGGCGCATCCCTCAGGGATTGATCAACGCCAAGAGCTTTATCCTTTTTTATACAACTAACACGAAAACACGAGAGTAAACACCACATTGGACACCACATCAAGAATTCGAGACTGTGGACACCTGTTTGATCACTGGCTCTGAGGAAGGCGAAGACATCGAGGTGATGGTCGAATAAAAAATATCTTTATTTTCTCAAACACCTTGAAATTTACCACCACATCACTTTAGCTTTAGAATGGGCAATTTTGCTGTAGAATGGGTAGAATGGGTAAAATATTTGAACACTGTAAGTTTTATTTCGCTGAAAAGCATTAATCTATTGTGAAGTGGGGTAATGTGTACAATATTTAGTAATGTAAGATAAAAAAAAACAAAAAGATAGTTCGAGACAAGGACGAAAAGGTTCTAAACTCAAATGAGTTCTTTGGATAACTCGTACTACCTCTGAAAAACTCTGAATACGAATCACCCCGAAAAACCTCTGTAATGGACGGCGATCGACAATTGTGAGTGATTGTTCTTCGATCGGAATCGGACGGCAGTGTTCTAGTCCAAGCCTTGCGCCGTTCCCAGTCGTAGTCGTTCAGAGCTTTCAATTACGAATGCCTTTACGTGACGAAATCATCCATGACGAACATCTTTGCTCTACTTCGGAAACTAAACATTGTCTTCTCTTAAGACCACTGTTGGCTTCTGACTCCTTTTTCTTCGAGACCGGATTTTCGGCTTACAATGAAGTTTCGCACTTGGTTTCTAGGTATGCCTTTCATTCAGCGTGGATTTCGCAGCAATACCATTGCTGTCAGGATCTTACATAGGGTTTGCGCTGAATCGTAGTTTTTTGAAAACTGCGCTATTTCGGGTCAACGCGGGTCAGTGCTTATCTGTTGACCTGATATGATGCGACGTATGGAGTCGACCTGGGAAATTACCTGGCACGGGATCCATCCGATACCCGAAGCGCTCATCACCGAGAAAATTTCCAAAATCGCTCCTTACTACCCAAATTCTTATGGTATCTTTACATTCCAGTTCGTTATATTGTTCTTCCATTATCATACAACTAATACTTCTCCATTTATGCAATCTGCCATATTTCTTCCTGCATTATGCGAACAGCCTGGTCTTCAAAAACAGTTAAATACTTCTTCATATTTCTTTCAGGAAACGTTACGCAATCTGTCAGAAACGATGAAGGAGTTTAAACTCGTCGTGTGCGGATGTGGTGGAGTCGGGAAGAGTGCTCTAGTATGTTTATGCACCTTTAGGCATTAGTTTCATTCCGTGACTTTCTTCAAGAAAAAGAAGAAGCAGACTTATTCTCATTGATCTATGCAGTGATATATGAACAAAATATTAGGAATTCTAGCATCTTGAATATTTTGGCTGCAACTAAGTAGACCTATTGTCAAACCTTTGATGCGTAGCTAAATCCTTTTTGAAGTATCTCATTTTTTGTTTATGTGAAGGATTCTTGCGCAGTCATTTTCTTCTCCAACTAGGCTCCATCACAACGAGCTTGTGGTCCTAACGAACTGCCTGTTTGGTGCACTAACTCAACACTCAGTCACGTAAGCTTCCATTTACTATTAGAGCCGTAAATGGATGATCACTGCGTGGCTGTTGATCCGAATTGGCATCTTCTATCTCCAGAACTTCCATGGCTGCCAAATGACGACTTTCTATTCACTACTTTTGGAGATCACTTGCGCTCTTGAATTGGCATGGAATTTCTTACTCTAATAAATTTTAACAAAGTAGTTGACATTTCGTTGATAGTTTAATGTCATGAAGAGAAAAATTGGCTATTTTATTATGATGTATGAGATTGAAACGTCACAGAAAGTCGCATTGTTGAGAATTATTGAGTCTGAAACTAGTCTGAAGCCATTATTACTAATCGATCGAATGAACTTTGCTCAAGAATTCCTCTTTTTTCTGAAAGGATCATCCAGTTTTCCCTTTTAGCGTCCAGTTTAGCGTCTTACAGCAATTTAACTTTTCTTCCCTTTCATTTCTGAACTGCTTAATTTCTACGATTTTCTTCTGAGAAGATCAAATTGTGGCCTCAACTGAAATCGTTTAGCGTTTCAATGACTTCTTCGTATCTTATTAGTATTTTTCTATTAATTAATATAGACATAAACAGCATAGAAGACCAGAAATATAAATTACATTTTGTCAAATTAGTAACCACAATCTTAACCTTTTTTATTTATTTCCCACTGTTTTCAATGGCAGGGTATATTGCGAAATACAACTCCAACGATGCTGAGATATTTGCAAAATTGCGATTTGGGCTCCCCAGATCAGTTCCGCTGACGGGTGACTGCTGATGGCAGAGATCGATAGAACTAGCTGAGAGACAGGCGATGTGAAGGACACGCATGGTGTGGAGGTGAACGCGTTACCCCCCGGGAAAGATAATAGCGCGTTCGTTCCCTACCGCAAACACCTGCGGTCCAGAGTTTTGCAAAAATTTCAGCATCGTTGAAGTTAAATTAATAAGCGTTGAGAAAGAAGTGTAAAGGATAAGTCCAAAATTTCAGAGTTCAAATTCTTGGATTGCAAATGCCTGAATTTTGATCATAACAAGAAATTTCTAGAACACACAGGAAGCTTTTTAGCATGTAAACACTTGCTAATAGTTAAGGTAGGAAAAGTTGGGAAAGGTTTTTGTGAAAAAGATGATGTCCATTTCACTGCTTTTCTCAGTAGTGGAAAAGATTTTTAATCTTCACTAATATTTATGATGTGATAATACTTCAGTAGAGGTTTATTTTTTAAAATCATGGCTAGTGTTTTTAGGTTGGTAAAGAATAACAGTACAAATTTTCCTAACTGATTAGTTAACCTCATTAAGGAGGACCATGAATTGTTTTGAGCAACCACATCCGTCATCCTTACTAAACTCAACAGCATCAATTATATATATCTAGTGCCTTTACTTGATCAAGTCATAAACTGAGAACTTTGAAGCTGGGCAGGGTCTAATCGAGAAACAAGAAAGTCTTCCTACGTTTTCAAACTTCGCATAAGCGTGCTTTTAATACCATTACTCATTTGAAATACCGAGGAGTCGACTATGTCTCAGTTCTTCCTCTCTATCTTCAATTCATTCTGCTGGGAATTTGATCGAATGGATTTTGAATATTCCCGACAGTTGTGCGAATCCTTTGGGTTTTCTGATGTTCAGCCTTTTAATATCCTCATTCAGTTACTTGAAGCTGCATATTTCGACCACCGTGTTCTTAATGACGTCCTCAATGAATCTGTCTCTGTTCCTCTTGCGTATGTGTAGAGCTGTTTCTGAAGTGATTACCAAGTGGAGGTATTAGCGAAGTAAAAGGTTCACATAGTGTTGTGTATGTCCATAACCATAACTGAGTACTTCTTTCTGCTTAACGCTGTTTCAAAACCATGGTCATTAAATTGGTTATTTTCTCGTTCAATTCCTGATCATTTGATGAAATACATTCCATTTGAGATCAAATAGGAGGCTCAACAAACATTTGCTTTATGACATATCGTTATACGCCTTTCCCTATGTATTGTTGAAATCAGTGACTTTATCCTCTACTCAGGCGACACTTATTTCGAGTACTACGAAGTAGATGTATTTCGAACGCTATTCATAATTTTCTCTCTCTACAGTCTCTTACCATGGACCATTTCCTCATTAATTGGCGAAGAACTTCAAGAAAACAGCTTCCTTCGATATAATCCCTTCCATAACAACTTTGTCAAGGGCTTCTAGAGAGAGTGATGTTGTTAACGCTTCAACTAGCTTGTTGTTGATACAGACATAATCCAATCGTTTTGATCGGATCCATATCGTTTGCATTCCTATCCGCTACTATTTCATATTGAGAACATCGCAAGCGAAACGATTCCGGGGTCACGAAGAGCGATGAAATTAACAAATGATTGATAACGTCGTGGAAGTCCGTCCATAATTTTCCAAAGCACGTAGGTTTCGATGTTTCCTTATTGGCCACGTATTTTCCATTCCAATAGCTGCTTTGTGAACGGGTGGGGAAACGCATTAATTAGTGCTGGTATTGCTTCCAGCTTAGGGCACGTGCAGAGCAGTAGTCGCAAGCGCCCTGCAATACACGTGGGATCGATCGAAGCGCTCCAAGCCCACCAAGCTTTCCATGCCTCCGGGATCGGCGAATTGGTACCAAAATTGTCTGGGAGGATAGCAGCACTGACTCGATACATCGGTAGGCCACCGCGAGTCATTGTAAAGACCAGATATGCATTCATTCACCTCCAACGATGCTTAATGAAATCGAATGCATGGCGCATGCCTCAGGGATTGATCAACGCCGAGAGCTTTATGCTTTCATCCAGTAGTTCTTCGAAGTCCTATTTCATAAAGACTGGCTAGTAGATTCTTAAAGACCTTGATTTTTTTTACTATGCCTGTCTGTTGAGGAAAGGACCTTTAGTGTTACGTATTCATTCTCTCTTAGACGGCGTGTCGTACGAATGGGTGTTTACTTTCGCTCCTGGATGCAGCGATTCTTGGCCGATGAATATAACCTTTTAATGGTTTTCTAGTCGGCGAAGTTATGATGACATAGCAAGATGATCATAAAGACTACCACGGATTCAGCTGGTGTCGGTCTTCTCTCTCGTTGAGATCTTAGTTTATTTATTCTTTGAAGAAGGTAGCCCAAACTCATGTTGGTACTTGCCAGCGAGTATCAAGTTCATTGTTGGCCATGAAATTGTCTCTTCATTACTCATTACTCATACTTACTCATCGTAGCATCCACGCTAGTTTTTTTTTTAAATTGACGGTAATTTTTAGTATAGTTCATGAGTTGAGAATTTCACAGACTTTACTAAAATGGACTTTTGCCAGTCGCCCTGAGGACATATTTGGTTTCATCCTATTCTATTTCTTAAAAGTTTCTTTTTTTCGAAATTCTCTTTAGTTTCAAAGCAGTTTAGAATAGAAGTTTTTAAAATAGTAAAAGTAGAAACCAAATTTTCGGAGTTTTCAACACGAGCCCAGTAGCGTCGGCCTCTAACGGTACATCAGAGAAAACCATTGTATCCTAATCTACTGGACGAAATCACAATTCTTCATTTGTTTTCTTTCCGGAAATATGAGAGTTGATGTAAAGAAGGCAAAAGGAGAAGTTTAATAAGATCTGATGGGGTCGGATAGCACAGTGGTACTGATGTCTGTTATCGCGAGCATAGTACTAGTTCGATTTCGCTCCGAGCCCACTAAGCTTCTCATCCCCAGGGCTCAGGAAATTGGTACTGAGCTTGTCTGGAAAATATTATTCTTTGAAATTAAATTGGTAACACTCCAGCACGGTTATCTCAGGACTCCAGGGAGAATTGCTCGACCAGTATTCTACGACATTCAAGATGAAATGAAAATCCTCAAGCCACAACCGAAGCCATACGTGAAGTTGGAAGATCTTCGTGGAGAATGCATGTGAAGAAACCAACTGAAAGTGAGAAATGCTGGGATCGGCACAGTAGAAGTGAAGTTGGGTCAAATAAAATAAAAGAATAATAAAAATAATGAGATCTAGAGAATCGGAATTTTATCTTGAAAGAAGAAGAAAGTTTGGATTTGGTGTTAAAGATCTGTAGATTGTAAGGTTTACACCTCAATTAACATTAGGGTACCATAGACCTGTAACTTCTGAATGTTTACATTTTAATTAACAAAGCAGTAATTTCCAGGATCGACTTTCTGTTAGCCTCGGTATTGGAATATGAATGTGTCCTTTTCTTGTTCAGCAATTGCGAGGTTTTTAACCAGCATACATTTAGTTCCATAGAAGAACACAATACAATACAACACTAGTTGACGTTTCGGCAGTATCGCCTTCTTCAGAGCCGCTTTTTCGTGACTTCCAATGAGGAAGTTTAGAACAGCTGATTATACTCGCATATGGTTGGCGACTGACTTCGAGGTTCCAATGAGGAAGTCACGAAAAAGCGGCTCTGAAGAAGACGATACTGCCGAAACGTCAGCTAGTGTTGTATTGTATTGTGTTCTTCTATGGAGCTAAATGTATGCTGTTTAAAAACCTCGCGATTGCTGAACGAGAAAACGACACAAAGCAATAATATCAGCTGAGATATGTCGCTCTGAAGTAAAAATTGGTCATTACTCCAGCTCCGTGTGCTTTGAAACCAATGGACGTCCGGCGTTCTCTTTCAATAACTATTGTGTCTCCTGCCCACGATTCCAATAGGGTTTGCTCATTTTTATAAAGCATTTCAACTTTCCGCATTCTGCTTTTTGAAAGGCGTGAAAGAAGCATCATCACAAACATGATCGGGTCGAATGTATTTGAATTATTGAAGATGATTTTATGAAACACGTTTAACTCTCTTTAGAACTTTAACACTTTCGTAACGACGCCTAATCTTTGTTTAGTTGAGGTTTGGACGAAGCCTAATTTTCAGCCTTTATGGACATGCTTATTTTTTGAGAACGAACAGTGATTTTTCGATAGTTAGAGAAATTCGTGAGTTGTGAACATGAATGGGTTGCTTAAAAGATTCCCTATTGCTCTGTTCTGTAGGAATGAATGATATTCGTAGTGCTATTTCCTATGGTGGTTACTGTGGTCCGTCGTAGAAACACAATACCGTCGACATTTGGAAGTGTTTTGCAACTTGTGGACCTCTACTTTTGTGCTTTTAGTACTTTTATACCCAGACACTGTGTACGATAACTATCATTCACGATAGCGGTTACAATTGCAATAGTGATCTTTTAACAACCAAATTCCTTGCTATAAACTCGTTTGGTAAACGAGTTTTTTTGCATATTTTCGGGTAAAAGGGCGTGTGTAGTGCAGTGGTTGGAGGCGCTACTGCAGCACACGCGTGGAATCGATCCCCGCGCCCGTGACCCACTAAACCTTCCATCCCTCTGGAGTCGGATTTTTTTCCTTTTTTTTTGATTTTTTTCGGGAACAAAAAAAATTGGGAAGCTTTTTTCTAGCAACACCCAGTGCAACATCTGCGTTTTACGCGTTCTTACTTATCGGCTGATAACAAAACGTATAGGAAAATTGTTCAATTTTGCTAGAACAAACTAATGGAAGGAATGTGTTACCTGTGGATATCATGCCGGCCACTCCTGCAAGACCATTATGACGATTGTAGTTGTCACTCGTCGCGAGAGCGTTAACCTTACCTGGAATGCCTGAACTGAATCTTCGGTGATGCGTAACGCCAATACTTATGTGGAAACGTTGTTGGAAAGTGACGTTTATCCACACTATTTTAAGCGTAGAAATGCAAAAATAACGAAACCATGGAGTGTAACCATAAGAGAAATACACATTTGGTATGGGTCAATATGCACGAAAAGAATTTGAACTGCGCAATTTTAAGACAGTCCAGTTCGTGCAGGGTCAATTTGTAAGCTCGTACGACGCGACGATCGAGGACAGCTACCGTAAACACGTCGTTATCGACGGCGAAGATTGTCGACTTGAAATCCTCGACACGGCTGGTACGGTCTGTAATTCAACGTTTTCATTTTTCTAGTCATGATTTCATTCATTTCCCCATTCGGCTTTTCAGGAACAATTCTCCGGTCTTCGGGATTTATACGTACGAAATGGTCAAGGTTTCATCTTGGTGTACTCAGTAAATGACCAAAACTCTCTAGACGAACTACATGAGATCAGAAATATGATTGTCCGTATCAAGAAAGATTTTAACGTGAGTGGTACCTTTGATATACTTAAGATGCCATGACCAATGGCCATTGTAGGTTTTGATGCTCGTCATTAGTTACGCTCTTATAGTCAACATTCTAATGTATTCCTAAATCAAATCCCTCCCTAGGTATGGATTCAAATTCCGAAGGAGGGTGTTTTGCTTCAGCAGTGACTGCAAATGCACACACTCACATCCCCTCTGCAAATTTTTCGATGAAAACGTGCGAATTAGCAAATAGTGGAAGTAAGCGCGAACTCATCTAGAAAGGTTGGCTGTGTTCTTATCGAAGAGGATCCATTCATACTTCAGAGGAACAAAAGTTTTACAGAGCTGATTGGTGGTGGTGTCCAAAGAAATTTTAAAGCATGCTACAGATTTCTTCAGAGTAAACATCTCACGATTTGTAAGGCTTCAAAAAGAATGGAAGCGGCCGATTTTGAGAACTTTTAGACTATCTTATCTTTTTTCGCATTGTGTTTTCCTGCAGGAAATCAGAATATTTTCAAAACAAGGTTCGTCATTGATATCGTCACCATATTTCGTCGGTTTGAAATAAGATATTGTGGAATTAGTCGTTGGTAGGTCGACGTTTTATCTTTCGCAGATGATTAATTTGCAAATCCTCCGATCTTGAATTGATAAAAGATCTGTTTGGCGTTTGAGCTATGGATGGAACGAAAATTGTGAGAGATAGTAGCACTTCGCTGCATGGGGCCAAGTATTCCCATCAGATTTAGGCGAGTCAGCGCTTTCTTGTCGGCGTCCCTCTACAAACTCTTCTACGTTCACTTTAGAATTCTTTAAAGTGAAATACGCAGTTGTGAAGTCACCTTTTACTTAATTCGTCTAAAATCATGTCTATTATCGATTTATTCCCACCGGCACCAGTAAAATCCTCAGCGTTGTCAGTATCGCGTGTCAAAAAACTGTATTAAGGGTCTCACTCGTAGGAAAGGAATAAAGAGCATCACGGTTTTCAGTGTGAAGCTCTTTATTTCCGTATGTTCTGGAGAGAGAGTTGCCACTTTTCGTTGAGTTTTCAGATAAAAATGGCGAACTCCTCATCTTCGATGACCCTGCTGGATTAATGATTTACTGCAACGCATCGCATTCTCGCGTTAAGGAACAAGCAACGACCGGGCATCAAAGAGTATTAATAAATGCAATAGTAACTTATAGAAATCCTTTGATTCAGCAAGGCGTTTTAATATATATAAAACGAATATTTAGCAGTGCACGTAAAGGATAAAAATGTAAGACATTCGGCGTTGATCATTCCCTGACGGTGGCACTATGCGTTCGACTCCATCCAAACATTGTTAGATTACTGAATGCATATTTGACCTTTACAATGACTCGCGGTGACTTACACATATCGAAGCAATGTTGCTATCCCTCCAGACAAGTCTGGCACCAATTATCCGATCCTGATAGGAAAAAACTTGGTGAGATCGTAGAGTCAAGTGGGACAAACAGATATATATATATATTCTTCGTATTCTTGTTGAGCAGCAAGAATACGACGAATTACTTGATCAATGACGAGGTTAATAGAAAGTTGGTCGTGGGAGATACGTATATGTTCCAGTATCTCCAACCACTGTGCTAGTTGCGCACATGCTGAACCTTAAAAGTTCAAAAATTCTAGGATCGTAATCCGATACTCGACATAATGTAACTTCAAAAGTGTTAGCGTGTCATTTCTTGGTCATTTCCATTCATTTTGCTTAAAAGTACAGGACACGGTTTAAACGCGTTTCCCCTAATTTATTCTTATAACATCAAATGATTCGGGCTGTAAAAAATGAGATCTGCCCCACATGCAAAACTTTTTTAGATATCTAAAGGGTCCATCTACAAAAATTACCGAATATCGTTCGGACGCAGCACGGTTTCCAGCGGACTGGTAGTTTCCCGATTAGGCAAGATTTTCTCTTTCCGAAGCCATGAAGTCGTGCGAGAAATACTCGAGATCATCCACGTTTACCAATTAATGAATACTTTTCCAGCACTGCAGCCGTTCCAAACGCTGTTTCTCTCCTGGCTGCCTAAACCATTGGAAGGTTGAACGAGCTTTTTCTCGCGAAACTCGAGGTGGCCTAATCAGTTCTTCTTCCAAGTCACCATAGGTTGAGGCCCGTTGTGGATCCGAGATGGATTTGGATTTACGACCTTGTGACTGCGTTACCTGTAGAGCGGCAGCGAGTCTTCTTTTAGTTTCTTCTGCTGAGTTTTCCGTTGGAAACACCAAACCATCCAAGTGTTCACGCATCGTAGAACAGCTTCCCATTGTTTTATAAGTCTGCCAAAAGAAGAAAAAGTTATTTGTCTTTCCTCTATATCTGTTGCACTCCAAAAATTCATTCAATGTGTACCGAGGCTTCCATAATTTTTTATAAAGCGTTAAAATCTCTCCTAATGGTTAACCGCCTCATCGTGGCTGGGAAATCTTCCTGGGTGTCAGACTGCGATGTTCAGCGGGGGTATCCACCCCTCCGACAGGGTCTCCCAAGCTGAGGAGTCTGGCGTTTCCATCAGAAAGCCCAGCTGGGAGTAAACCAATACTAGGATCCGTTGCCGTTCTGGTACCAGACTAATTGCATGCTGCTGTTCGGCCAGGGTGACCTCGGGACTCCAGGGGACCACAATGGCTAAATCAGCAAAACTCCGAAAAAGTGGAAATTATGCTGGTGCCCATACAACAAATGAGGGCGGGCTATCCAAGTATCTAGGTATGTAAGCATTGACATCATTTCGTTAATAATCGGTAAGCCTGCTTTATGAGGAAATTATTAAGTAACTACCGAGTAGAGAAGTTAAGAGTTTGGGATATCTGCATCTTCAGCAAAAATGCTGCACATCACATGCTATTGTTCTATGAATTCTCTTATTATCAATGGAGGTTACTGATGAGGCCACAATCATTTCACATCTTCCATTTTAATTGAAATTGAAAGTAATGCTTTTATTCCTGCCATACGAAAGTGCTCCAGTGTAAACATCATCACTTCACTCTGTAGTGTTGTTAAATACTGACACTAAGATCTCCATCCGTCCAACTGTTGAGCGTTGGGTGACTTATTTCCATTGAACATTACCGGTTTATATGACAAGAGTAAGTTTATGGAAAATCTTGTGATTCCAAGCTACAGTCTCGAAACATCTGACGCTTCTCAAGATGTAGAACGGTTTTTTTTTCCATTCGGTATGTCATCTTCTCGGTGAAGAATCGCTCTAAGACACTCAGTTCCTCCAGTGTTAAACTGGAATGTGATAGGAATGCAATACCACTGGTTTCATGTTAATGATCTAAATTAAGATTAAGCTAAGCGATATAAAACTGGTCGAATCCACAGTGATGTGAAAAACCCCAACCGATTCCTTTCTCTTTTTATGCCCGCTTTTTGTTTAATAGAAAAAACGACTCCGAATACCTGCGCAATAGCAGTTTTACTGGAAATGTTAATTAGCTCCAAATCTAATTAAATTAGTGCTCTGCTGATAAGGGGAACTGATTTCTTTATAGAGTGAACTACGGGATTTGCCTAAACCAGATATATCATTGAAACGCTTGAACTATTATAGAGCTAAATCTGAAGTCGACCTGAAATTATGTTCATTGGATACGCTTTCTTCTTTTAAGCCCCTATTTTGTTTTAGATTCCAATGGTAGTCGTGGGAAACAAGACGGATTTGCGACGTGTGGTGCCTGAGAGTGCTAGCAGCGATTTGGGCAAGCAGTTCGGCTGTTCGTTCTACGAGTCCAGCGCGAAGCTTAACGAAAACGTTGCTGAGGTAGTTACAGTACCTGAATTCTTTAGTGGCCCATCGTTACGAGTCATTCTGGTCTCAGCGTATTTTCGCTTTGCAGTAGTAGGGAGATAGTATGCTTTTTCCTATGTGAGATCATCAAGCGTTGCTCGTGACACAATCGTTTCCAGCAACAGCTGGTTGATATCCGCCCATCTTATAGGCTATCGTTCTAAACGTGCTTGTTCTTCTCGTAGATCTGCCTTCCTCGTACATGGTTTTCCTGTCCTCCTGGATCAGAATTTATCAAAAGTCACTGGATGTAACTGAGAAATGTGACTTAATTCTTAGCAGCACACAAAGTTGTGGGTAGGAAAAAAAAGGGAAGGTAGCGTCAATTTGTCAAACGCCACTTGTATTATGATATTGGATGAGTATAATAAGTAAGTGCAGGAGTATAATACAGTAATAATAATAATAATATATAGTTTAGCAAGTACATGCACTGCAAAGGTCGCGGTGCACATATGAGACCAAAAATTAAACAGCATAGTTCACAACGGCATTGCTCCTAATAACATCGTTCATGTTCCCTTTAGTGACACGTCGGAGTTGGATCGGTAAGATTTTTTTAAAATAATCACTACGGTCTCGAGCGCGTTTCTATAATCGCCACAAGAATCACATTAATCACTAGAGAAGAGTGACAAGAGCGTGTACAGGATGTTTTCCAGTTTCCTGCTCAGAACTCGAATACATGTGAAAGCGACAACGGATAGGAATAAAATTATACAATGTATTAGATGATGTCCTTGCGGAACGAAACGATGTTGTTTCTGGAGAGATGATTGATATGGAAGAACCACAAACATGTCTGCTAATGTTATAGGTGGCTGTTGCAGAGGACATCTGCGTCCTCTTGGATATTCATTTTACTGGCCGGAGGTCCAAGTTTTGCAAATATCTCAACATCGCTGTGATTGTATCTCACATCATATCCTGCCGTGAAAAATTGTAGTAGGCAAATAAAAGGTTAGAATTGCGATTTGGACTACAGCATCAGCTTAAATGGGTTCAGTGCCGATTTGTGCTTTCCAGATCAATCCTGCTGACGGGTAATTGCTGATGGCAGCGTTAAGTAGAAAACTACCTGAGAGAAACGAGAGCAAGGGCTTCAGTGGTGCAGTGCGTAATACGCGAGGCCCTGGAAGAAGTAATCGTAGTTCGATCTGGCCCGGGTCCAGATTTTGCGAATATCTCAGCACCATTGTGGTTGTATCTCACGTCATACCCTGCTGTGAAAAATTATAGTAGGCGGAAAATAAAAAGGCTAACATTCATTCTACTGTTTTAGGTGCTAGAACATCCGTCTCGTTTGCTCTGGGATGAAGAGACTCGTTACATATTACTGGGTTGTATCCGACCTTGCTGTAGCTTATAGTAATTATATCAACATTTAATTTGGCATTAAGATATTCGCCGACTGTGTGCGACAAATCAGCAAAGCGGTCGACAGCCCAAAAAGGAAAAGGACGCTTAGAATCGGAAAGAAAACGTCGCCGAGAGACGTTTCGACGAAGTCGAGCAGAAAGCGTGCTTTTTACTGTTCAGTTATGTGAAGAAAAGAGCTGGAAATTCTCCATCTATGTGTGTTTATACTGTTTCTGTATAACATGGCATAAATGCTAGGTTCATCATTCAACTGTGGACTCACTAATAAGTTCGCAGTGGATTCAGTGAAGCTACAACTTCTAGTTTGAGTGAATCATAAACACGTCGCTTTCTCTGATTGTTCAGTCGGACCCTAACAAAGAAATGTTTCATTTCCAGTGCCATATTCCGCTCCTATTCGTTTTCTATCGTTCCACTGTTATTCTGGCTATCTTAGTAATAAACCTAATTAAGTCCCACTCATAACAGCACGGATCTGAGGAAGGTGAAGTCGCCGAAACGTCAGCCATCCACCGACAACACCGACAACAACGACAACAACGACGACAATAACAACTACGACGAAAACTTATACCAACCTCGCATCAGCTCAACGAGATCAGTTCATAAGATCATATAAGTCAATAAACCCAATTAAATCAATGACCGGAAAAATAACAAAAAGTAGCAGATAAAAACCGTATTAGGCGCGCGTCCGTAAGAGTGTTTTGTCATGATAAGGGAAACAATGCGAAGAATTGGTAATGATTTTTAAAAAACAAAATTCTTAAATTCATTACAAATATTTCTCCGAATTCTACTTGTACATCGGTGAACATGAGCCACTAAAAGTTTACACATTGAAAAAAGCATAATGACAATTTTAAATGAGATTTTAAACTAGTGCTATTCGAACAGTGATTTCTGCTTTCCTGCCCTGTCAGTATTCCTTTCCTGTTAACAAGACTGCATTCTGCTTAACATAATTAGATCGTGATAGAGAAGTGCAGAAATAAAGTCTGTCACAAAATAGCACACAGCACGCACGAACGCGACTTGGTGTGGTCTGCAGTACGATGACGTGCAAAGTAGCATGCATCACCACAAAAAAATGCGTTAGTTGAACATTGTGGTCTCCATAGAACCCCATCTGAACCCAGTTGACCCAAAATATGAAATAATTTTTTGACCATGTATTTATATTGTTGAGCTTACACGAGGTTGCTCTACAACTTTTATTCGGCTGACGTTTCGAGTTCATCTTTATCAGAGCCGACGATCCGAGTCGATGGTCTACAGTTTTTCGTCTTCTCTATGTGACGTCTTCTTCTTCGTATCGAACCGGGTCTTCGTCAGCCGAGCATTTCTCGAGTGAGGCATACTTACCCCACGATGTTCTTTTACACAGGACGATGATACGGTTATCCGGTAACAGTAACTTGTTTTCCGGGATAGTCCATCCTGCAGAAATCGACATCATTATCAGCGAGCACAAAGCTTGATAATACTTCGCAATCTCCTGTAAGCTCAAAAATTTGAGCACGTGTTGTTTAATCATACAGAGTTTAAAGGAAAGTCTGCTTTTGAAATATTGTTACGTTCTGTGCAAGCGGATAATGATACCGACTTATGCAGGATAGACTACCCCGGAAAAAACAAGTTGTTATCACCGGATACTCACTACTACCAACCATTATCATCCTGTATAAAAGAGCATCACAAAGTGAGAATCCCTTTTTCGAGAGATGGTCCCTGAGGAAGGATCAACTCGGGGCGAAGGCGAACACGCCAGACGCCATCGACTTGTATCATCGGCCCTTTCTTCATTTTCTCTCGGATGAAATTTATTTGTTCTTACTGTTAGCTGAGCAGTTAAAAGTATTTGTCGATCTCCTCTTGTGTTCAGCAGATGAAAAACGAGCATCGGTATATCTACAGCAGAGTAATGGGCCGAAACCGAGTACGGGAGCTCCAACTTTGGACATGAACGCAAAGGCAGCGCTTGATAATATTCGTTGCCCAACTGCCAACTTTCTCATTTGCGCGAAGAACTCGTCGGACCATTTCAGGATTGAGCAGTTTAGACACTCCTTTAACAGGGTATGAGTTACTGAATCGATAACTCCTACCTCTTTATTTCTCCTTTGTGCTGCACAAGGAGCTCGACGTCTCGGTGCGATTAAGGAGGACTCCACATCGAGACGAAGAGCAACTGTGGATCATTGACTTGGATCATCGACTTTAATGAAGACGAAGGCGTCAAAACGTTAGCCGAATAAACTTTGTTATCAAGCTCGTGTAGGCTCAAAAATTTGAAACATCTTGGTCATTTTGGTATCGAGGTTAAACGACGGTCTAGAAAACTGTTCTAAATGTTTAATTTCTAAATACCGTCTATTCTTTTTTCATGAAGAGTATTAAGTGAAATGCAACAAAAAGGATACTGAGCTATGAGTAAGATATATGGTACTGGTAAACTACAAATTCTCCACCCTTGTCACTAACTTATAGTTCAGTAGTTTTTGACTTTATTAGTTATCAGACCTTTTACATGCCACATTTTTGCGTGCAGTGACGGTGGAACTAAAATTTTCTTCGCGATAGCGGTTACTTATTTCCTGGAATACTTAGATGGTCGCCATCAGTGATTTTATAGGCCGAAAAATAATTTCAATTTGTTTATCACTCGCGCGGGCGTCGTCCATGTTGGTGATCTGTTTCTAACATGGTGACGTCCACTAGGCCTATTCCTTAAGCACGAAATCATTGCCATCTGCGAATGCGGATCCATTGTTCGGATTGCCTTCCAAGAACGCTTACATTTTCCTAAAGTCTACTCAACTATTGTTTCGTCCATTTGTTGACTGGTTTTTTATTACGTGCCAAGCCAACTGTGTTTCCCTATCGATTTATATTCTCCTGGATCCCGGACATAGGATACGTTTCAAGGATCTGAGCTGCGCAATCCGGAAAGATATTGAGAGTGCCGATTATATTTTAGAACACTTCGTTCAAGCGCTCTGTGGGTAGTGCAGAGTATCCTTGACGTGGTTGAAGAATCAGCCCACGTTTCTGCTGCATAATGGACTGTTGAATCGAAAAAATGAGCAGTTTTTAGTCTGTTAGTTGATCGATGACACCCGAATGCCGCCCATACTGCTCTCCTTTTTTTCTAATTCCTCCTTCATGCTGCTCTCCATGTTCACTGAACGTCAAACGTACACGGCCTGTGTAATCAGAGAACCATCGAGTTTTATCTGTTCGCCTTTGCACCATGGATTCTTCATGAATTGAGTCTCTTCTTCTAACTTATGCGTAGCCCAGTCTTTTTTCCTACTTTGTTGAAGTAGAAGGACTGAAAAGACTATTGAAGTAGGACTTTCCTACTTTGATCACCACCTCTTCTTCGTTGGTGCTTCTTGAGAAAATGACGATGTCGTCGGCAAAACGAGGGTTTGATGGGAATTTTCCATCAATACGCATTCCCTTCTCATCCCAATCGAGTGGCTTCGTTGTACACTGCAGTGCGGCAGTAAACAGCTTTGAAGATATTGTCTCCTTGTCGAACCCCTTTTCCTATGGACATGGTGAGTGGTCAGTGAAGAAGCTGTATATTTGTGCTGCAGTTCAGATAAGTCAGCTATTGATCCTATATAAGACGTGTTCCACTCATTGATCGACGAGTGCTGAAAGGATTGCCGCTATCAAACGCTTTTTCGTAGTCGATAAAGAGGACAGATGGTACTCCTGACAGATTTTTATAACCTGTGATATGGTTTGCATGTGGTCCATGCAGCATAATGAATGAAACCTGATCGCTCAACTAGCTGTGCCTCATTAAAGGTCTCCCGTATGCGCAAAAGGATAATCGTTATGAACAGCTTGTAGAGTACACTTAACAAGCATATTGTACGGTAGTTACGAAGGCCCTTCACTCACTTTCTAAGGCAGGGTAGCCGTGCACGAGGTCCTCCGCTGATCCGGATTTTCTCCTTCTGGAGGAAAGATGTTATATAGGTTGCGAGAAGTATATGTAATTTGTGGCCAACAGCTATAAGGAAATCGGCAGTGATATTATCGGAGTGCTGGAGCTGTATTCCTCTTCATGCGTTCTATCGAAACTTGAACTCCACAGGGTATATTTCCGATCGGCTTTTCACCAGCGGCAAGTTCGGAGTCTGAGACGAGATTTTGGAGTGGAAAAGATTGGTGTAGAGCCCTCCTGTTATCAGTTCCTTATCATAGAGAATTTGTTAAATAGAGCGGATAGCGGAACATTATAGTCGCAAAGATCCCGATGGTAGTTCTTCAGACTAGATCGTTTTTGAGCTGGTTCCCATAACGTTTTCTGCCTGTTCCGATGTAGATCCTCCTGGAAAAATCTTCTATAGCTTACATTTATTATCAACCATGTTTGACGTGTCCAGTAAGATTAGGCTTTGGTGTCCTTTTTCCTAGCAACTCCTTAGTGGTAATGAAGATGTGGTCCAAACAACTTGTTTGAGGAACTGAAGCGAATTCGGCACAAGTTTCAAGTTCTTCGTTAAGTAGCAGGTATTCCATAGTCGAGTCTTTCTCCATTTGCCAGTCGATAATATCCTTATCATACGCGACCTGTTTCGTTTCCCTTGGACGATGACAAGAGTTAATTCTTCGTATTCTTGTTGAGCAAACGCGAGGTGTTAGTTTCTTTTTTATTCACGAACCAGCTGACGTTTCGACGGATTTCGCCTTCTTCAAAGCCTGGAAAGGTCAAGTTAACAGCAATCGATTCGGTCAAACACTTCCATAACCAAACAGAGAAAACGCTAAACCAAGATTTCAATCACGTTGAACACAGACTAGCTTCTTTGCACACTCACCGCTTTCTATGAGTCTTCCAATGAAATGTTCCAAGTCTGGAGCTGAATTCTCCAACAACGAATTTATAAAAAGACTTCTCGCTGTAGACGGGGCCCTTCTTGGTGAGTAACAGTTGACAATACTGACTTTTTCTGACGTGCAATTTGAAGACGACGAATAGCCAAACGCAGTGATAGGATTTCGTATGAGGTAACTATATGGTAAACAGATAGGCGTGCGATAAAGCCAACACCCCCGACATTTCGTAAAAGAATCCCTTCACGAATCACGATAGTTCTGTTATCTAATCGGTAGCCTGTTGGTCTTCCTGTTTTTACCTCTTCTAGGGCGACTGCATGGAATTTGATGCGACCACCAATCAAAAGAAGAGTATGAAGGACGGCGTCTGAAGAAACTGTTCTGATGTTCTAGGTGAAGAAGAAAAGATGTTTCTGTGGCATTTCGTTTTGTCCATTTCCAATGAGATTCCGTGCAATCCGAGATCTGGTCGCCTTTCCACATTTGTCTCATAACCTGATATCGTAAAACGGAGCTCCCAGCTTGTGGCGTACTCAGCCAGAAATTATGCTGGTTTAGCTACTGTGGTTTCCAGCAGTTCTGAAGTCAGTCTAGGTGAAACCTTCCTCAGGTCGCACCACCTTAGGCAGTCGCCGCCCTAATGGAGAGGTAGATAGATTTGCCACTAGTTTGATGCTAGGATGATGGTGATTCCTGCTATTTGTTTACTCTTAGCTGGGCTTCCAAATGGAAACGCCAGTTAAGGGTTTTGAAAACATACAAATACGTTGGCGAAGAGCCCAAATTACTTTGTGCTCGGATAAAACAGCACATAGTTGGGGAACTTAGATTCTAACAAGACACGCCATTAGGCACGCTCAGTGCACAAAGACATAACAATAAGAATTTTGAAGTAAAATTCACTGTCCTCATACCGGAGCCCAAAATATTAGTATGTGCAGTCATGAAGTATCTTGGATTAGTTCCTAGATTCAAAACTGAACCGCAAGGAGGAGTAATTTGTTATTACGCGAGACCTCGCGCGTAATCATACATCACCTGAGCAGCGGACATTCCTTACACAGTTAAGACAGTTCCACTAGTCTCCAACCACAACTGGCAGGTTTACAAAGAGCAAAACATTGAGTTTTTGAAAGAACCTGTTTCTCAAGCCAATTGAATTTACGTAGTGAGTTTGTTCTGGTTGGGTTACAAAAATGTTCATCCAAGTGGATTTTGTGTCAACTTGACCATTCCCCTCTCTGCAGCAAACGAAGCCGCTGAAACGTTAGTCAGTGCTGAATAAATCTTGTTATTGACAATCTCGTCTCTGCTTGAGAATTAAACGCCGATTTACCGAAATAATACCCGTGGAAATGGGTGTTTTAGAAAAACTCATGTCTCTGAAATTTATAGATCCTAAGGATAGATAGATAGGATAGAGCTCTCAGCGTTGATCAATCCCTGAGAGGTGCGCCATGCATTCAACTTCATTAAGCGTCGTTTGGAGGTGATCGAATGCATATCTGTCCTTTATGCGTACTCATGGTGGCTTACCGATGCATTGAGTCAGTGGTGCAATCCTCCTAGGCAAGTCTGGTATCAATTTGCTGATCCAAGAGGAATGGAGGCTTGGCGAGCCATGGGAGCGGGGATCGATCATACATGTGTTGCAGGGCGCCTCAGACCACTGCGCCACACGCACAACATCCTAAGGATACGTATATTAAAACAAAAATAACCACTTGACTACAGATGCAAACGGTGAGTCCTTCGCTTTGTAGTAAAGTGAGAACAGTGTGTACGTTGTGAAATAAAGTAGAACCACAATAAATTTAGCTGTCACTATCGAAGAAAGAGAAAATCACATATCGTAAGCAATATACAGAGTTTTGAAGCTGTGGTAGTAAAGTATTGGTGAAATCAAAAAGAGGAATGCGACTTTGATCATGAATAACAATGCAGGTGCAGAAAATCTCGAAAACTTCCATCGAAATCTGTCTTACAAATTTCAAACCTATCAGGCTTGAAATTGCGATCACACAACTTTTGAAAGAGGCGGTTTCAGCAAGTTGAGTTGCACTCAGATACTGAAACAGAATTCGACATAAAGAAATAAAATTCTATATATCTAACACAGAAGCATCTCACGATGACTTGATACTTCTAAGAAAAAAACAAATGCACATCCTTATCGCAATGCTTGCTTATTGTTGTTCTGATTTTAACCTCTCATCCTAAGAGAACGCTCACAGATGAAGCTGGTGTAGCTCCTGATGCTTGGCGATCACTTCCCAAACTTGATTTAAAATGCCCTGCTTTTTTGTTGACTTTTGTCTGCCAGTACCATTCTTTGATCAATGACTAGAATTTAAACTTCTAGTAGAGATGGGTGACATAGGCTACAGTCAGGCATATTCACCTTGTATGTGTCTCCGTCGAACGCTTTTGCATTCACATTGGTATAGGTTCATTCGATACAGTTAGTGTTTTCTTCACATTACCAGTACATGATGCCTCACTTTAGAAGTAAATTCATTGGATCCTGAAGAGATGAGAACTGCCTACGAAATATAGTGCAATAATATTCGGGTCGGTTGCTCTTGTGCAAACACTGTTCATACGTTCGTATTCCTTGAGGTGTTTGTGGTATTCAACCCTCTTCTCGATTACATAGCAGAGAGAGAGAGTAAATGCATTGAGTCGAATAGGATAGCGCGGTGACTCGGATCTGCAAGCCGACCCCGTCGAAGTTTCCCTTGTTGTTCGACCAATTCGACCAATCCTCGAAAATGTTGTAATACTCCATTAAACTCCGTAAACTCATATAAACTCGGTGTATCGCCTCTCCTTTGTGAATATTTGTTTAAAAGGTATTGTCGACAAAACATGGATATATGGGAATTTTTCATCAATGCGAGTAACCATATTTCATTCAATCACAGCCGTTATTTACTAATATTTGACCATGAACTCTGACGAAGTGATGCTATCTTATACAATTACTCTTCGAATGTTTGCACTAGGAGACGATGGAAGAGCGGTGTCGCTACAGAGAAGTAACCCTAGTCCATGGTCGTCCAAGAAAAATCGCAAGAAAGCAAATTCTCCACTGACGTCATTTGATAGGCGACTTCGGAAGATATACAAAGTGAACAAAAAACACCGTAGCCCAACCAGTACTGTAACATTGTGTGAAAGTTTTACTATACTCTATTTCTACTATACTTGCCTCTTAATACCGTGGTATAGAAGTTAATCTCCATTAAGTGATAAAAAAGATAAAGCTTTCAGCGTCGTTCAATCCCTGTGGGACGCATCATGCATTAGACCTTGGATGAAAGCCCGATGCATGGACTGAACATTATTGAAGATATGATAACCGCATTACGTAGCAAGTTTTCATCTCTTGAAAATGTTTCAAATTGTCCCTTCCTTCAATTCATCTGTGTGAAAATGTGTGTTTTTTAGCCCGAACAACTTAACAAACACCAAGGACTTCTTTACTTCTGTTGTAGTGTAACTAAAGAAAAACTGAAAACCATTTATCGATTGCTTCTTTACTTTCTTCACAAATGTGTGTGGAAGCTTGATTCCCTTAAATCTCACTTTTATAAGCGTAAATTTATGACTGCGAAGGATATTAGTTATGAAATTCATGCAGCCGGCGTTTCGCTGTTGTTGTTTACTTCCATCTATGATCCTCTATGGGGCAACGGATGTAATTTGACACATTCGCCACGAAGCTGGTTTTTCGACAATACCCCATAATTTCGTCATTAGTCGAACAGCAAAAGATGTGAGAACCCTAAAGACACAGAAGAGACTGCTCTATCTATCATGTTACAGGTACGCACAATTTTTGCCAGTCATCCTTTTAATTTTAAATGAGTTTGAGAATAAAACTCTGAAATAATTGAAAACGAAATTTGAACTTTTAAAACTTCAAGCATAAGTCGAGAACCGCAAATGAGACCCGTGGTTTTCCAGTCATCACAATGAAGTAAGAGCTTAGAGCTTCGTAGATCCACAGAAGAAACGATTTTCGATTTTTCGCTTTTTTAAAATTTTATTTTATATATGACCCCTCTTCAAATCTACGGTGCGGATCCCAGCACTTCTCACATTCGATTCGTTTCCTTGCATCCATTATCAACGAAGATGCTCCAACTTTTTACGTGTGGCTTCGGTTGCTGTTTGAGGACTTTCATTTCATCTAGAATGCAGCAGAATGCAGGTCGAGCAATTCTTACTGAAGCCCTGAGATAGCCTGGTTGGTGCGTTCCCAGTTAGATTGCAGAGAGTGATTTTTTCCCGAAATCCGGTACCAATTTCCCGACCTCGGAGAGATGAGAAGCTTGGTTGGCCCGGAGCGGAATTAGACTATCACCCATGCTCGTGATAACCGACATCACTACCACTGTGCTATCCGCCCCTGAAAATTTCCTTTATTACTATAAATTATGAATTATGAGTATGTGAACTGAAATGTACATAAATGAGTGCGTAATCGCCGCAATGCAAACAAGCACCGACGATACGTTGTGGAACACTATCGTGCCGTTCTGTACGCAGCCCTGCTTCCTTAACTGACTTTAGGTTCGAAATACGAGCCTCGAGGAAAGAACTTCTTTCGACTTCAAGGAACCAGAATGCCGATAGAGTGAGCGGATGTTGTTCCATCTTTCAGACAAAGACCTGCAGATTCGAGTGGTTTCTACTGAAATTTGCAAATTTTGCCATGAGCTAAGATATATGGGCCTAAAGCTGAACGCGGTAACCATTCTTGCGACAACGTGCACTGAATTCAATGCACATAGTTGTCCATGTGTCAGTATACTGATTTAACGCTTTACAACCAGATTATTTGCATTTGTATTCTGTGCAGTGATTGTTCTTCAACTTCTTATGTACCGCTGATGACTTCTTGTTAAACGCAAAAATATCACTGATAAATTATAAACAAGATTGAATTGGAACTTCATTGTGAAAACCTTTCAGCATTCCCATTTTCCCAAATTGCTGTCGTCTCCATGTGGTACCACCAGCTTCAATGGACAACAACATTTGACAGAAAGCATAAACTATGGCAATAAATGGCAAAGGATCGATGAATGTAATGTGTATGAAGCATGGGGTTTTACAATATTTGAGCACTTTGCTTCATTTCCATCACGTTTTAACTGTAATTTAAAAACTGTCAACACATTCCAACCAAGAGCTTCTACACAAATAAAGCGGATATCGCCCAAACGGAGTGTGTACGGTGTAGTGGTTGGAGGCATTCTGCAATACACACGTAGTCATTGGTTCGACCCGCCCAGGTTCCCCAAGTCCTCGACATTTCCGTGGTCGCAAAGTCGATACCACGCATATCTGGAATTAGTGTAGCGCTGACTTTATGCACTGGTAACCACCAGAAGTCACTGTATAGGCCGGCACCTCTAACTATGTTTGATGAACCCCAATAGATGATACACCCCATAAGTATGGCCCATGTTCAGCTTCGTTAGACATTTATCTGAGCCTTTTGAATAGACGGTACAGTTCGATATGTTCTATTACATTTTGTAATGATTTGGCGAAGGCAAACTTTTTTTTTCAAAAGTCACCTATCAGAGCGATTGGTCATCACCGAACGCTTTATCATTTCCGCTCCCATCGATCAACTACTGTAAGCGCAGCGAGAATTCCCGTACCCCCGGTGCTTGGCTAACAAGAGAGATTGCAAGTTGTCAACTCGGCAGTGAGAATGTTATGGACACTAGCAACCGAAGAAGGCCCTAATCTCCTAGAGGAGCTACCAAGTCTAGAACGAACATGACAGGATCTAAACCTTCTTGAACGAAGAAAGCTTTTTCTAATCTGATTCATGCCTTGTACTGCGACGAAATCTCCGGACACATCCGCTCAAATGTGTCGCAGGCTAGATTCCATTGTTCACCGTCGAAGTATTTTACGCATCACAAAGCGCTAACGTATTGAGTTCATGATTCTGATCACTAGGCTCATACCTGTATACCTCTTACAGAGCTGAGGATTTCATAGACAAGATACAATAACCAAACGATGCCTATTGATGGACATATTAATTCCATATATCGCTAACGACTGCTTTGCCGCATCCATTGATTACTGAGTACTAGTCAATACAGTGATCACGTTAAAGCAATCCACATATAAAAAAGAACACCTAGATGGCAAACGAAAACTAAGACAAAGTACCCCACTAGGCACGCATAGTATACAAAAACATAGCGGAGACGATTTTGAAGTAAAAGTCAACATCCTTGCACAGGAGACTAAAACACCAGCGCGAAAACTTCTTGAGCCTTTTTGGATAAGTGCCAAAAACCCTACAATGAATAACAGGGACGAATGCCCGGAGGTCATGCGCGACCTGACCCCGTATGTTCGCATCGATTTTTGATGTGAGATGGTGCAGTCGTCAACCACATACAACTATAATCAGCTGTTCTAAACTTCCTCATTGGAAGTCACGTAAAAAGCGATTTTTCGAAAAGCTGTTGATCATGTAGTTACCATAGTTTTTCGTTTATTTGTAAGCGTTATTGAAGCGTCTGGTCTAATAGACTGTATGTCAGTATACCCTTCCAGGCTCTGAAGAAGGCGATACTGCCGAAACGTCAGCTAGTGTTGTATTGTATTGTGTTTCTCTATGGAAGTAAATGTATGCTGTTTAACAACCACGCTATTGCTGAACAAGGAAACGACGTATTCATACTCCAATGCCGAGGTTAATAGGAAGTCGATCTTGAGAGCAATTGACATGTTCAAAGCACTTCTTACCTAAATTTTAGAATGAAGAAGATTATAGACTACTAACATTGAATCGCTACTGAGTTGGAAGAAACACAATCGCCCACCGGCATGTATCCCTTTGACATACAAGCATAGCGGCTCTATGCAGAGATCACCTGGAACATCCTAATGCTCCTATCCCATGATCTTAGGGAAAAAGGTTAATCAACCAACGACATAGGAGGATAGCAACTGAGCCATGCACGCGGTAACGATTCGTAAAACTGTGCCACTGTTATGTATATAAAACGTCTTCACTTAATCCTTCATTATCCAAACAGTTCTCCCAATCGGTTCGTTGTTTTGCACCCATCATCTGCCATGCTTGCAACCGGACTAAAATTTGGCTGCAACGTTAGGACTTTGTGCCCTCATCGATGCTTTCGGCGTTGGTCGAAAGTGATTCTTGTAATTCTTCCTGTAATCACTGATAGCGTTTAAAGTTTTCCCAGACCATACCTGGCAATAGATCCGGATCAGCAGCTTCAAGGGTGGTAACAATAGGCTGACAGGTCTAAATGGGATGCATGATTAGCTCGCAGAGCGATCGGATATAGAGGTCGTATTACACAGGACCTCTAGCCCATTAAGCACCTCTAAAAGACCTTCTCGGATTTTGTGTTAGAATTTCGATTTCACACAATGTTAACGGATACCTCCACCACTACCGCGGAAAGTCTGTGACCGAATTACAGCATACACTTTGCTGGTTGTAGGTTCCGAAAGACCACGTATTAAGGTCCGTTATTAAAGAAAGATTCCAACTGTAAAGTTCTCCCCATATTTTTCTATAACAATTGCAAAAAGTAATAACTACACACACTAACAACAAATTTAATGTGGTTTTTATATAGTATTTACAACTAACAGCAGAATAGAGGCATATGGTGTCTGCAAAGTGCCCTCGTCCATCGTATATGGGCTTCCAATGTGCTATGACAGGCAGGTAGCGTGGGTTTAACAAGAACCTCTATGCCCCGCAGAATTAAGCTAACTTCACCCTCAAAAATATAAGAACGAAGGTAGTTCAATTTGTACACCTGTACATCGGAACAATCTCTATGTAAGTGCTAAATAAAAAATGTAGAGAGGTCACATATGCCACGTAATGTAGAGAAAGGTCGAAATATAAAGGAAAGGAGAATGTTGTGCAACGTATAGTTAACGTATCAAAGATGAAGTCATATGAGACATGTTAAAAGTGTGGCAACAAAACACTACGGGGGAAATCCCTGCATAAATGGCGAAGACGAGGATGATAAAAAAAAAACGTAGGCGAATCAGTGTAGGCAAAACGTCTCGTAAACGGTGCCTATCCAAAACTCATCACTCCTAGTGACACTGTACAAATGTTAACAAAATCAGCAGAAAATAACCGAGCACGGTTTAAATGGTGATGAAACGAACGTATGACTGGGAAATAAAACTACATATAGAAATCTCATAAAAATAAGTGTTTGACAAACATAACAGATGTATACAAGTGGAAAAAAAAAACTACTCTTGCCGATCGACCCGAGACAGAAATCGCGGATGACATCGCTACCATCCGAAAACCGAGCGATAACCAATACGAGAGAATACACGCGGGAACAGAGGATTCGCAAGACATGTGATCACGGCGTAAAGTGATATAAATTCCCTAATGCAGAAAAGTGAAAAAAATTAGGGCAACATACAATAAGCATCAAGCAGTGAGTCAACTAAGAAATCTGCACAACGTAAATTCTGATCTTCCGATACCATTTTATTAACTAAAAAGCGCACGGCACTTAGTAATATTTAGGAAAAATCCATGTGCTGGTGATGCAGTCCATTATGGCCTTCAGGGCTGAAACCTGACTGATCCCACTGAATATCTGGACTCATCTGACTTCCAGCAGGAAGGTGTGGTGACGGATGTGCTCCAGCTTGAGAGATGAGAGGGTCTTGGCTGAGAAGTGGATTGCTGCCCTGAAAATTATACTGTATGTGGGTAAACCAAAAATTTCGCGTAATAACGTTAGGGAATCTCAATGTAAATTTAAATGAATGTCAAACACTGACAATTTTAACGACCAACTTACTTGTAATGTTGCCATGTCGTCCATTATCAAGTCAGGAAACGGCTGCTGCATACCATGGTCTCGCCATGTATGGGGCGTTCCTGAAAATGATGCGATATAGGATAGTCGTCTGGTCATCTAATTGCTAAACACTACAATGGAAAAGTACAATTTATGCATCTCATCGCAACCCTTTCCTTGATTAGAAGGTAATACACAAATACATAACTCCAAAATTCGTACCGAATTCGGGTGGGCTACTCGATCCAACAGAGAAATAACTCTCTGAGTGACTGGTGGCCGCCTGCATCGCCTGTCTACTCAGTGGACTTGCAATCTGCATAGCTGCCGTTCCATCAGATAGCTGTGACATAAATCCAGACGAAGACTAAAGTTAAAAAGTAATGGGAGATTAATGGAAGCACGAAATTTAAAGAAGATAACGGTGATAAGTTTCTTCATTCAAATAGATGAAGTGTTTTTTAACACTGCGAATGCTAATAAAAAAAACTATGCCGTAAATATTAACTTACAAGAGAACCACAAGGTGTATGATTTGGTGAGGCCGTGTCATCCATTTCCTGCTTAATTGGACGATCCAGACTAGCGAGTCGAGGGATTGGAGGCAAATGGGCTGGAGGTGGCTGAATGCCCTGACGAGTCATGAATTCTTCTAGTTCCTAAAGGGAACATTTAATTGACGTAGAAACCACTGAAATTCAGAAATCAATGAAATTTTTTAGCGCGTCACATTTTGAGGGCTAAGTTGCGAATAATCGTGTTTTCATGAATTCACTATGACGATAGATAGCTGTAAACTATACAACAATTTCGTGGGAGTTTATCAAAGATAATTTGTAATAAAAAAAATAATTTGATTACACAAATACACACAATACATAGATAAATTGAAAGGCGATGTTTCGAGTTATTAATATGAAGGCTGTTAAGCCCTTCGCTTTGATAAGCAATGAATTTTACACTACTTTCAAATAGCTTTCCTTTATCCTTTAGGAAATCATTCAAATTTTTGCATGGTATGGAAATGTACACAATATTATAGAAACCCAAGATCGGTTTTCTACTAACTTCGGCATTGGATTACAAACGTGCCGTTATCTTTTCAGCAATCGTGAGGTTGTTATTCAGCACACGCTTACATCCATACACATAGAACACATACAACACAACGATAGCTGACGTTTCGGCAGCTTCGCCTTCTTCAGAGCCGCCTTTTCATCTGCCTTCCAGCGAGGAAAAACAAGAAGAAAAGAATAGAAGCATTAAAGAAACCCATCCCAAAGTTCAAATGCCATCATACTTCAGATAACAGTCATAAATGGAATGGCAGAAATATTACCGACTATTTACCATGACATTCTATAATTTTACAAACCAACCCGTATTCGTTCTGCATACTGCTTCGCGACATTTTCCAGTTTTTGTTGATGAGCTTGCTGTTTGAGCATCAGCTCTCGGTCACGTTGTAGCTGGCGAATATAGTCACATGAAGCTTTCAGAATTGTTCCCTTATTAAGCTTCAGGTCTCTGGAAAATCAAACTGAGAATGAGCTCGACACTTCTCTTTCATCCAAATGACCACCTATGGAGAAATCAGGAATTCTCGTCGTCTTGGAATAAACTATTAAAAAGCGGTAACCATCCAACCGATTAAAGATATGGTGAGAGTATGTGGGAACGATCAGTGAACGTATTCGAAAGCTACGTTGCGAAATAAGACAAAAACTTACCCAACTGGCAAAATACCAGTTAAAAGCAAATATGGCTCGGACTCCACCACTCATAAAAACAGGTCTTTAAGGATTCTAAGGGTGTAAACCTTTGTAAAAAAAATCTGCGTAACTTACTCCGCTGAAGATTTTGGTAACATCATGCCAAGCTCCTTGATGCGATCGTTAATATTGTAACGCCTTCGTCGCTCAACTAAAAACTGTTCAGACTTTTCGTGGAGAATTAAATCAAGTTTATATATGAAGACTTTTGACCACCAACGTTAGAGAGCTCTTCTCTTCAACTTTGTCAAGTTATTTTCTTCGAATTTTTGTTGAGCAAACGCGAGGTGTTACTATTCTCACGTCTTTGTCAAGTTACTTTTAGTAAAGGAGAGTTCAATGATACAGAAACAACATAAAAACGCACTCATATTGTGTATATCTTTCTTCCTTCTATCACGATAGTAATCGTCTCCGTTAGTGGCCGATGGTGACTGATGAGTCGACTGCATTAACATCGCATCCATATCTATTGAACTTGTAGGCGCTGAACTTGAAACCACTTGACGGAAATTTGACCCAAAAGCAGCACCACCGATTGTAATTGGACTTCCGGAATGGCCAGAGCCTGCAAATTTTTCTTTTCTTCACATATGATAGCTTTGCCGCAACTACTACAACTTTACATGAAAATACTGGACTGAACATGGAATAAATAATGCATTATCAATCGAATATCCTCTAGTCAAGAACACAATAGCTTGGACTATTCAAATGAACTTTTCATAAAATGGTAACCAATCTCAAGATGTTTCGGACATACCGTTTTAAAACGACAATACCCTTTAAGAAATAACACAAAATATCTCTTACGGAAAAAATGTCTTATAACAACGGAATATTTTTAAACTTCAACGCTTCCTATTCAATTAGCAAAATAATTTATTTCGAAAAGCATACGTCAAAGACAACTCTTCGAAAACCTTTCCACAACTTCCAAACACATACCAAGCTGAAACCATGTCGATGGCAACCCAATAAACAATCAATAAAGTAGAAAAAATAAAGGATAAAAGATAAATGAAAAAGCGTCCGGCGTTGATCACTCTCTGAGGGATGAGCCAGGTGTTCGACGTGGTGTTTGAATGCATATTTGGCCTACGCCACAACTTGCGGTGAACTATTGAATTGCTGTTATCCTTCAAGAGAAGTCTGGTACATACTTTCAGAACCAGAAGAACGGAAGGTTTAGTGAGGCCTGAGCGTAGGATCTAATTACAGCCATAATACGCATGCATTGCAACTCTAGCCATTGCGTTACATGCGCGCATCAATAGATTAGTTAGGATAAAAAGTGTTGTAACACTATCTTTAAGAACGTCTCTAGGCTATGTGTTGCACTTCCATGATGATAAAAACTTAAACGTTTAACCAAAACCGACCGCGTGCCAGTGCTGAGATACAGGTGCATTCAGAATATGATGTGTGCTTCCACTGTGACGTTGATTTATACCTTTCTTAAACACCGTTCCATTCATGTGCACATGCAATGTTGTACCTATGTGTTTTCAAACTGCTCCCACCACCTCATGCCCAACTAGCAAACTACCATCCTGATAGATACCTCGTGACCTAGAGGGCCGCACAAGATTTCGTTATTCGTGAAGACAGTTCGTACACATAATTAAGATCGGTAAATCAATTAATAAGGAAAATGCAAGACCAGGTGACTGAGAAAGCAATCCTATCAATAAACACCGAAAATAAACAGCATCCCATTAAAGTGTGACGTTTTTCGTGCCGTGAAGAACAAAGAGGATAAAGCGTTCGCCGTTGATCAAGCCCAAAGGGATGCGCCATGCATGCTAGCTCATTAGGAATTATTTCAGGTGACTGAATACATATTTACCTTATACAATGACTTGCTGTGGAATTGAGTGAGTGTCCTCATCCTCTCAAACAAAACCGGTACCAATCTGCCGACTCCGGAAGGATTGAGCTTGGAGACCTCAAGGTACGGAATTGAACCAAAGACCAAGTGTCTATTGCACGGTACCTCTGAACACTGCGCCACACGCGCCCCTTTCGGTGCCATACGAACGAGGAAAACCTACTGGACAACAGCTATGCATGACGGGAATAACGTTGCCATTGTTACTGAATGAGTAGTAGAATTACAAGCTATACAAGGGTAATCTCATTGTACTCTACAGCATATGAAATATAGTACAGCACTTTAATTATTACTAGAATATTCGGCAGGTGAAGTCTTGAAAGAACTGTTCGTCCCAACCACAGACTATCACCTGCATAAACATTTCAATCTCTACATAAGACAACGTCGTCGCAAACTTTTTTGAGTGTTTCTTGGTTAGGACATATTTACTCCTGAATATTATTTACCCTTATGTAAATGTTCAAATACCGATAATCCAATCCGTTGGCAATAAATTTGACGAAGACGGAAGTTTAGGCAGAGTTATATGGTATACAAACCGTACAACTTTTGTGCCATCACATTCGAAAAGAAGATATGCATTGACGTGCAGCAGAATCCACCGCTTTCGATACATTAATGAAGTATTTTAAATCCATCTCTGCTAGAATACTTTGATTTGCGCGCAAACCTCTCAACCGTTTCATTTTCGCAGACATTGAAAAACTTTTAGTGAAGGACGCTCAGCATGACGGAAAAGCTCTACTGGGAAACGCCTGCCATACATCACTAAACAGCGGCCACGGTCTACCAAGGAAGAAAAATCACCTTTGGGATGCGCTGTGGCTTCTCCACCGTACACAGCCAATAAACTGAGCGTCGCTGATCGTCGCACAACATCAATTCTCATTCCAATCGATTGCTCAAATTTGAAACGACCCCTTTCGGTGGCACTCTGATAAGCAGCGAGTAGCAATTTTTTAGAAAGTGTCATAGTTTCTTCACGGAAATCACACACGAATTCCATGAAAGTTTCAACGCGGCACAGCATCAACTTTTCTATTAGTTAACAAACTGCTAGCCATAAACCCATTTCAACTTATCCCTTCAATCTTTAGATGTCAACACTAGGCTTTGGCCTTCTACTATATTTATTCGCGATGGGTTTACCTAAATATCAAAGTTTCAAATAAATAAATCGTTCGTAGATGACATGATCCCTAAATGAGCCAATTTTGCCTCGAATAGATGTTGTAGTATTACAACGACATTTCTTTATATACAAACGTACGCTGACATATCGATTTATATTGACACTAGATGAAATAATGTAGTTATTTACTTATCGCTTGACTCGTTTTGTTGCAAAGTTGGATCCCGTTATACCCAAGCGCATAACTGACTTCATAACGGGGATTTCTGCGCATTCGTTCAATTCGGATGACACTCGAGACCTTGTGAAGTTCATTTTGAACATCCAACTCATTTGAGTGAATCCAAAGAAGTTTCGCCTACATCTAATTCTTCCAGAAAGTTTCGCCTACATCTAATTCTTCCAGAAATTTCTCTTTTGCTCTTCATTTCCTGCGAATTTTTTTCTATTTTCATTTTAAAAAGTCTATCAAAACAAAAACCACATAAAAATTGGAGCAGAATCTTTCCCTTTCAACTAACATATGAAGCATTCGCAAATCGCTTGACTCCTTTTGTGAGCGAACTTCACTCGTAAGTATATTAATCAAAAGTGGTGAAAATTTCGTATTCCACAACCCGACACTTCATGATGAATAGCGTAACACAATTATATTCTTGAAAATCGTAGAATCTTGCGAATTTTTCATGGCTTTATCGGGTTATTAATGCTTCCACATCATGTGTTCGCACCATCTATGTTTCCACAATAATTTGCCGTCTCACCATGGCGGGATGAGCTAAGTGACTGAACAGTAATGGACAACGGGCGTCCAACAGCCACCATACCGAAGGTGCGGATGTGGGCATTTTTGTCGACAGGGATAGCTAAAAATAAATTCATGCTGCAGTATAGTCCCATGAGCTTCTCTTGGGTGTCTTTTCCCCAATAACAAAACAAGGAAATTCATTCTAAAACTATGGTGTACATAGTCTCCCTTCGGCGAGCAGAGTTCAATAAAAGGCTCTAGTGAACGAAAGGTAAGATAGCAGCTAAGTGCTGCCAGTAGCTCGAGTTATTCGATCGTTTACAATACTACGAGTTACAGACGAATCATCATTTATGTCAAAAAGCCAAGGCAGTAGATGTGCCACCTATTAAACATGTGTCCTTTTAGTTTTCCAGACACATTCCGACGCCACACGTTTAGTGCCCACTGACTATTCAAGCACCATCTGTCATCACATATATCTCGATTTTCATCCTATGAAAACGTCCAACTGGCAACTCCTTGACTAGACAACATCACTATTAATGAATGTAAACGCAGAAATGAGCGATGTATAGCAGAAAAAACTAGTTTCGAGAACATCTAGTGATCTGATGCCTAACCCAAATGAACATTTACTTGACTCCATTCCACATAAACATACTATAAAGAGAAACTATCCATGGCTGTAGTTGGAGATTTCATCCTAGTTTAGTAAAATAGCAAATAAAAAATGAGGTACCGGATGATTGAGCCCCAGGAATTGGCCGAGAATTCGAGAGCTGCGTGATGTTGTCTGCACATGAGTAACTAGCAGAAAGCTGAAAAGTTAAAATTAAGACGAATGAGACTACAAACAAATTTTGGAAAGAATCACTGTGCACTATACTGCCATGCCGCGTGCTCCTAACGAAAACCACTGTGTGCTAGCTTGTTGAGAATTTACGACATTTTCATTTGTGAATGAACTTCACTCGTAATTACTCTAACAAACATTGTGAAACTGAATACCGTTGCATGAATTGTTGTTCTAACACAAAAATTGTTCCATGGGTATAAAAGCTAAAGTGGTGTTTCCTACGAAATTTCGAGTTGGAAATCCATTCTCGACACAGTGCACGACGTCATTTCGATTATAAAACAAAGGATCAAAACCGTGAAACAATGATATTTAAGTGTTTACAACAATGTGACTGTACCAGAGAATGTAAACAAATAGAACAAAAACTATTCTAGGTAGTGCACCTAATAGACCATATGGTATGAACGCCTAAAATCTTTCACAATTCGTCTAATTAGGTAAGAAAAACTCTAGGGCAAAATCACACACAGTAAAACCGACAGATGGCAGATATTTTCCGTTCTATCAAGAAAAGCATATTTAAGCTAATTTCTTACCCAAGTGATAAAGAAATGATAAATATCACCTCGGGAATCGTTACGAGAAATGAAACCGGACAACGGATTGCGAAGTGAAATATGGCCCCAAAGCAAAGAAAAACAGAAGTTTTGATCAAAATTTGAACAGAAAGTAAACCTCTTTCTGAGAAAGTCGAAGGTAATCTAACATATTTTGGATAAAGTATCTACTTCGTTGTAGAGCTCGCTCGGTCCCTTGGGTGATGGCTATGCGATAACCATGGACAGACCGGCGGTTTCAGTGTTGCACCCGGTAAACACGGAGTGCACTATAAGTGCTAGCCTTAGGACGTCACTTCGATCTAATGTTTACTAAGCATTAAAGTTGAAAATGTACCAAACAGCTGTGAAGTTAAGTTCCCATCTCATACGGCAGACAAAATGTTAAGCAGTAGGTTCACACCACTAACATCTCGCTCAATCATCAGCTCAATAAATGTAAACACGCACCACATAACATCTCATGCGCCGATCGTACAGAAACAAATCGCGCTCAACAAATGACAGAGAGGCTTTCTCTCCAGTTACTTGAAGAACATGGTATAGATGGGATACGTATGAAAAGTCAGCATGCCGAAAAAGAACCTTGCAACAATTAAAAATTAAATTAAGGGTCGTATTACTCCAATTTTTACTAAACTGCTTCAAAATTAGGTGGTAATGCACATCACTTTCTTTCCTTACACCTCACATCAACTTCTGTTCAGTACTTCTACAACAGCTCTTTTTGACACTGTATGCGCGGTTTATGTGAAACCAATGATAATTCAACGAAAGCCAAAAATGTACTGCCGTGGTTGAAATGAGAAACGCAAGACCACAACAACATGTCAGCGATATCAGAACTTTCTTAACGTAGCATTCCAATGCAGCAGAACCCTTCATTCAGTGCGAAATGAAAGGAAAAGGGGAAAAGTCAGAAAAGCTAAATATTACGACGAACGCTATGTTATGCGTAGCAAGTAAATGTCTAAAAAAGCAGAAATCACCTATGTTTGCGACCATAAGCGACCACCACACATGAACAATGGGATGTCAAAAGTAACTAAATAGATCAACGAATGTAAAACCACACAATGCCAATTGTCCAATTAACCAAAAAAGAACTCGCAGGGTACCCACATGCTGTGATGCAAGTGGATATTCTGGATTGATACACAAACAACGGGGTTGGTTACACATCAGTTTTAGTTATGATGACACGATAAAAAAACCAAAATAACGTTACTTGCCTTTCTACTAACTGACCAGGTGCCTTCAAAACGCTTTTGAACGGCTGTTCTTGTTTATCTAACAACTTTTAACCTTCAGTTTGGAAATCTAACTAACAGTATTTCCAGTTAAATCCTAAGAATTCAAGCGGGAGTGAACGTTTAGCCCAGTGATTATAGATCCTCACCAATGACAGTGAAAAACGGAAAATAAAACTTCTGATTGTATAAAAGTAAATATTCAAACCAAGAAGAAATGGCAGAGTAGGAGAAACCAAGGGAAAACACTCACTGGTTGAGTCTTTCCGCTGGTCCTCCTCTGCTCGTCTTCAAGTGATAGAATCTCGTCTATGATCAAGTCGTCGTACAACTGAAAGCACCCAAACGAATCGCCTCGGCAAGAGAGGAAAAAAGGACAAGCATGCAACATTATGAATGAACAGCAGGAATTGCATGCAAATGGAAAATTGAATGATCTTTTCCGTACGAATTTTTGGAAAGGCTGTCGAAGTTGAAGCTCTGGCTAAAGAGATTCTTTCGAACAGGTTTCATAGGGACGTGTGTAGACAAACATAAGGCAAATAAATGTGAGATAGTCTAACAACAAGTGAGCGATGAGCAAAACTAACTAGCTTCACCCTCACGTATGTAAATCATCAATAACAGCTGCATTAACCATAGATATCCTATCACGAAATGTTATGCACTTCAAACACTGAGCATAACGAACTACCCAACCAGTCAGAAAGTGCCTGACACACCAATATCACAACCAGCGCTGTTGTTGCCTCTTCCCCTCTCGTTCTCATTCCCTCACATAGCTTAGAAAACGTCGACATTACCGATGTGCACAACAAATCCATTGAGGCATCCAGTTAATACAACGAACAAAAATACACCGATAATTACCCTAAATCGCTGAAGGACACGCAAATCCTCACAATGACAAAAGTGCTACCGAATAAATACAAACTACCAACCTCGCTTTGATTAAATGATCCACTTCGGGGGCTATCACCAAATCGATGTACATCAGGGCTCTTCATCGATGGAGAATGACGTTGACTCTGGAACTATAAAAATTCGAAGTTGGTTTGGAAAGAAATTCAGAAAACAGTATCGATGCAGGGAAATCAGAGATTCTAGAAAACTAGTTAACTCTGCTGAAAAAACAGGTATTGAAACAAAAAATATATATTCCAATTCACATCAGCAATTGAATCTCACTTTCATGAATCTTGCCCGAAGCACTATTGCTAGCAATAAATCAACACCAATGAAATTTGCTTTGAAAAAAAAGTAGTTTCTATATTAGAAACCCGATGCGCTTTACCTGCATAATCAAAGCAGACTTTCCTGTCAACAATCTATGTAACACGACAATTTTCGAAACATGCAAGAGCATTAATTTCGATAATTTTCTGATTTGGGGAATTTTCTCATTATCAGAGAGAGGAACTCTCGCCCAGGAAAGTGAAATAAACGGACGACGGGATGGGAGGATACGTCGATCAATATTGGTCATGCAGCTATGAAAGAGACGACGTGATTGGCGGATTGAGGAAACAGTATCTATTTATAGCTATGAATACAAATATGTGCACATTCATTAACTATCAGACGACTAGAACACCATGGAAGGTTCACTCTATTTCGGACGGAGGCGGGGCGTAGTCTACTCCCTCTCATAACCAGGACGGGAGCGTTAGCACCCTTTTGAACACAACTATACACACGACACAAAGAGATTATATGTATAGATATATATATATGCACATATATGTACTATATACACATGATATACATACACTCTTATATATACAAACGTATACATATGCATTCATGCACGTACATATGCATATATACATGCATATACATATATATGCATATATATACCCATACCCAAACCCATATCTACACTTCCATTTCTGAACGTTCGTTAACCTATCCGTAAGCGTCTACATTACAAAGTGGTGCCAAAAACCAAGTTTAAAAACATTTTGGTTAATCACCTCTCTTTTCACACTTTACACACAAAATGCGCAAGTGTGAGAAGTACGTTTTGAACAGCCACAGGTGTCGCACAGGAAGAGAGCAGGAGTCACTGAACATAAAACCGAAAATAGTCACTACCAATGGCTACGAAAAGGCGGTAGCCTCTTGGGATAGGTTTAGAAGAGAAACAACGCTCGTAAACGATAAGCGTAGCGAAAATAAGGTCCTGTTCATTCTGCTCTTCATTTCCAACGAAATAGGTACAGCTATAAAGTGCTGCTTAAAAAGGGCTAGTTTAGAGAAATCGGTACGAATACTACCGAACACGCCAGCTAATTCGTAACCAACGGTATGAACGCCTATGCGAAAGGCAAAATTACGTAACTTACACTAATGGCAGAGATAGCGACTGCATGAGTTTCAATACGGTATACTTAAACTCTTGTAAAGCACGCGGAAATGAATACACTGGCGAAACGGGTAGGCCACTTTGCGTCCGTAAAGAGTGGTTAAAATGGTAAAAAAAATTGTATACAAATTAAAAATTTCTTTAGGAGCTATTTCGATATGACCACATACGATACCCAACCTTACTAACTCTCAAACTAGTTTCAAAACATTACACTTCTCTGGTCTTCTATACTCAAGTGAATTACGGTTTGCGAAACGTAAACATTTTCGAATAACTTTTATCTCTACATAGAGATAACGTTTTATGTTTTGCGACCTGCTTTTTGGTATGATAGCAACGGTAATCGATGATTTGATGAACAACAACAGTTTTCCAGTTGTTCTTTGTACGCTGTAAACGAGACGAAAAGGCTATTTACCGCCATTATACGATCGAAAGCAAAAAACTTACTAATTCATTACATGGAAAATGAACGAACTAAATCGAGTATTTTAAAAACTAGCATCACATTAATTAAATTCCGTGTTTTTCTGTCTAATCACAGCGTCACGGAATAATAACGAATATTTTGATAATAAAGTAGAGAAGCAGAAAAGTTGCGGTGGTCAACCGAGGTATCAAGTTTCTATAGTCTCAGAGGTCCGGCACCAATCTGACGGATAGAAGGTAGCTTACTAGGTAGGTAGGTAGCCAAGACAGCTTACTTCACCCGGTGTACAGGACTGAACCAATGAACAAGTGTTCATTGTTTATTGACTAGGAAAAAGATTCCACCATATCCATACACGCCATAAGAATTCCCAACTCCGATTCAGTTTATTGAATGACTGGGCAAAGACTGTCAGTGGTTTATCGCATTGTGATGTGCAGTGGAGAAATGATCGCAAATGAATACTGAAAACCAACAACTTTTGAAGAAACGAGCTCGTAGTTCGACAAAGGAACAAAAGAGCTTCGTTGTAGCTCGTGCTACGAGCAAATTCCTTAAAAAAACATTACAAAACTGGATGCCTCCTCAATAGTTCAGGAGCATCATCGTTCTGGCCGACAACCAAATACGCCTAATTGAAAACCGACCTATTTTCCACGTAGCTAAGGAAAAACTATTATCTTCTGAGAGGAAGTAGAAGCCATTTCACGAAAACTTATTGCCCCATATAAATGCAGTTATGAGAAAAGCCAAACAGAACGCTACCAAATCCTCGTCAAAATGCAACATTTGTGTTCCAAATACGATACATTTCTTCAATAAAGAAACCAAGATGGCAAAACTACCACAAAGGAGTTGCATGGGAAATTGAATTTCGACTGGGCCGCAATACATCTCACACTGCACCCTAACGGTAAACATAGAAGATTCTTGAGTAAAAAGAAACCAACAGTGGTTAAAAAGGATATTGGAGGCATTTAAGAAAAGGACTAACCTAAAAGACACTAACCGGTGTTGTTGCATTCACCAGGAATCAATTACACACAATATATCAAGTATTATACAAGCAACTATTTTAGCAAAATGAAATTTGCTATGCGGCCATTAGGACTATAAACAGGACTACAGTCTAAGGAGACTATCATAAAACTTTATCCAGATCCATGCCGATTATGAGAGGCAACGTCATACATGAAGTGGTGCAACAAAGTGATGGCATCAAATCTATTGCGCGCAAATGCAAAGTAGTAGACAACGAAGACAATCTGCTCGATTGCGGTGAGAAAGGTACACACACTGATGAGAAATTCCTATCACATCTCAGTTCAAAACGAGATGGATAGCAGTGTACTCTGCTTTTCTCAAATAACTCTGAATAACAGACATATCGAGATGTTGAACATCACCTTTATAAGAAATATTCTTCAAATAATTTGCATATTTCAGCCACCGCCTTACACGAACACACTGATGGAAATGTCTCATCGAAGAACAAGGTACAAGAAAATGAGTTACAATTATTGTAAGAATTGCACAGCACTGGATTCCCCTATGGAAAAAAAACAACGGAAACAAAAGCGTGCAGATAATATCTCGACAGAGAACTCGAAATAAGCACAAACTGTTTTCAAGACCTCGGGCTTGTAGAAACGTTGGCTCTGTCACCGAAAACTAACCCGGTTCGTTTTTAAAGAAAACCTTGTCCGCTCACTTCATGTATCATGCAAAATCAGATTCTGCTTCACAATTTATTCCATAGCTTTCATTTTCTTAACGCTCTTAGTGTAAAATCCACGTGAGTGGAAAGAGTGACATATGAAGCAATTTCTAATACGAATTCAAACTTGAACGCAAAACAATGAAAACCATAAGCAGTATCAACATTTGTTTCACTGATTACAAACTCGTCAACGACAGTAAGTCACACGCTTAGCAATGAAAGTTTGGTGATGGAAGGTCATTACGGGTGGAATGTATGGAAAATCACACGTTGTTCATAAATCGAAAGGAAAATTCGTAAAAAAAAAAAAAAAGCTTCTCCGGTTTTCTCACACTCCGTAAATGAAATTACGAATTATTACTCTACAATCTGAAACCCAGAAAAAGAGCATTGTTGCCGAAAACAGTGAAGAAAGCGGAAAAAATCCAACAAGAACCGAAGATGACCAGTACGTTAGCACGTTAATACCTCAACATTTGACCTTGCGCCACACAACCAACACTTTTAGAGAAAAATCAGAATAAAGGAAAATTAATACACGGTGCAAATTCTATCTCACCAACGGTGTAAATGCCAAATTAACTGGAATATACACTTTACCAACACTTTCACGTGCACTGGATCATTCGCTAAACCCTCAGTCCTTCCTCAAGAACTCCGAAAACTAGTTACTTGTACAGTTTTCCGTAAACCTCCATTTTAAAGGATAATATGTGAAGACCGTGACGATTTCCATCTCTAATAATAAAGATTGATATAAGTTAACATACATGAATATAAAGTTAAAGGTTAAAACCAACAGGACTTCCGTGACAACTTGAGCTCTACTAATTTCCTAAGTAACCTGCAGACACGTCTTGATACGAAAAGGCGGGCTATTTACCAATGACCGTTCAGGATAGTTGCTTATTAACAAATGTAAGGCTTCTCGACTGATTACAGTGAATTGCCTTGTAACAACTTAACTTAACCTATGTTGGTTTATTTATGGCAGCGGATCTTTTTTCGATAAATACTCCTTAGATTTTAAATATCTTTAAACTTGGACACTGACAAGTTGTTCAAGCAAACACTACAACCGAAAACACCAAGACACAATAGGAGACACCGTCCTGGCCCTTCCTACGAAATCCCAACTTATTAATCACTACATCTCGTCGGCTCCAGAGAGTTCGATTTCAGTAATAGTAAAATTGGAAGATTTACATTTCACAGGCGAAATCTTGGTTCTAGTGTGTTTAACTCCATAAAGTTCACTATAAGCAATGGTTCACTTGTTTATTGAAGAGCACAATTTTCGGCTACGCTTGATTGTTTACAAAGCTCATTGTCCGTTATGGGTTAATGAATGAGCAAACGTTTGTATTAGAATTAATTTAACATCTAACATTTTCATGATTGCTTGTATATAGGATCCTAACAAGTTATCTCTAATTTGATACCGAAGTTTGAGGAATTTCTATGAGACGACGAAAGACAAAAAAGTATTTGATAACGTTTAAAAAAGTACAATGATGAAGTGGGAAGCTTGAACACACGAAAACAGTAATTTTCGCCAGAATATTATTCAACAAAAACTAATTCAAATAATGCAGAACAGCTGTAAAATACTCGATTGTGAATTTCTCTCTGAATTTCACATTCGGCTGTACTTCATGTTAGCAAGCACCCTCTCACATTATCAGGATTCCGCGATCAGATAAGGGATACAGGAACGACATCCTAGTTATTTCACGTCTCAAGCAACCACTGGATAGAATAAGATCTCAAAGATAAGCGCATACTAAAATTATGCAATTAAAACTGTTTTCCTTCGATACGTGTAAAAAATGGCTGAGAAAAAGTATATGTCCCAGATCATATTTCGTGAAGCGTGAATTACTTTACTGCACCCTAAAGTATATACAATTATAACAAGGTCAACCATATTTCATGAGGGTGCACTAACGAAGTCGGGAATTTACAATCAAACCACTGGTGAAATTCCACTTACTACTATATTCCCATCGCTGCTTTACAACACTCGACATGAGTTACGGAAACGCTTTCCAGCATCCTTATTTTAATCGAATGTATTTGAAAGAAACGGAATGATGTATGAATCCTCAACAGCAACTGTCCAAATGTCCTTCAGCACGTGGTGGCAAACAATGACGTTGCTGTTGAGCATCCAGTTGAGATTGAAAACAACACACGTCATAGAATTATAGTTCTGACTAGTATATTGAATTTTCACTATGTCAACATGTTATTGATGGGTACATTCTACAAAATGATCACTAAATTTAGTCCGAAGTCGTCTTGAAAACTCCCAGACACTGCCATCTACGCTATCAATCGCAACTGCTTGTTGAAGTGTTATCAAACTTTATCACCGCCGATGTAGAACGTGAAAAATGGAGAGGTTGATTTACACCATGAAAAATGGAGAGGGAGATACGAGGTGGGCAATAAATCAATCCGCGATTCTCTGTTGAGTTGGCTATTAGCCAAGTAAACAAGTTCCCGACAACGCCTCATCACCTGACTACTGCGACTTGTGCGAGACGGTGTGTAAGAGTTGTGGGATGAAATGAGCACAGAAAACGGCTGAACAGTGACCTCGAAATGTAGCGACGTTATCGAAAAAAATCGTATTATCGAGATTTGAAGTTCTGATATAACCTAGGACAATCGAGAACTATTTAAACAAACTTCCCAAATTTTTAATAAAGTACTCACTCCTAGTTCCATCAAACGTAGGGAATTACATATGCAGCTCACCATAGAATTCGTAACAAACACTGAGCATCGAAACAAATTTACCACATATTTCATTACGGTACAAAAAAAAACGAAATGTTTTCTCAACTAAACAAATGTGTGTCTAAAGAAAAGCATTGTGCTCAGTATTTGAAAAAAAACCCCTGGTGAAGAATAATAACAGGGCCCTATCCATTTGTAATAAGATTCGGTGTAATATTAAAAACAAGCTAAAAAGTGCTTTAAAATGTCCGGAAGCCATAATAAAGAGAGAAGCTGTGTAACAAACCGAGTAAAAATTGCAGCAATAAAGTAATCGTAAGCAATCAATAAACCAAAGTAAGACCAGTGATTGGAATAATCAATTCGACAAGCAGTTAAACTTTTAAAAGAGTCGAATAAACTACCTGGAAAGGATGCTGCATCTTCCTTGGCGTGGAAACATTGTTGGCCACTGGCGACGAAGCTGCAGCTATACCGTGAACAACAGTGCTTCCAAATGGGAAACTTCCGCTACTTCTTTGTGCTGATGCCGCTAATGAACCTGATTCGCGACGTTCCATCTAAAAACTTCAGTAAAAACTCCAATAACTACATCTTGATCTCTTGTCTATCAAACGAACACCCAATCATATTACTTGCAGTTTAGTTTACAGTAATAAACTTCACATCTAATGCTAATATTTGGTGGAACTATGTAGCAGATAGATGATGAATGTCTCATAAAAGCACTTAGTAGATTCGCCATTCACTAAAAAACTTTCTATTCATTGCTATCAATAAGCTACTACATCTTTGGAAGTACTCACAATGTATAGCGTTGAGAAATATACAGAATAAGACCCTCCAGTTGATAAACCCATGAGAAATTGGCAATTGAGCAAATTCCCACTTTAATAAACGTAAAAACTGGAGATAATCTCGCCGTATTTTATACTGTTGCTTAAGTTTCCACGACTACTAAACATCGTATCAAAGATACTTTGTTTCCCAAGGAAATTTCTGTCTAACAAGCTACTATATCTATACAAACTCCCTTCATGAGACAGTCAACGCGTTTTTCGATTCCCTACTTCGAAAGCTTTACCACCTTAGGCAAACTCATTCTGTGAGTTTTCTACAATCTTAATGGAAGCTCAATGTTCAAACTTCAATCTGACAATGAATATTCACCGCTTATTCGTTGTCTCCAAATTTCAAGAATCCAAAAAACGACTCCAAAAGAGAGATACTATATGATTATACACGATTTAGAACCACACCCCTACTAACTTTTTGATACGGGTGGGGTCACACCTAACGAAATAACAATGATGGCTTTTAAGAGATTATAGTTTGGGCGTCGACTTTTCACAGAGTTCTAGTGTTCACAGAATAAGGCTTCATAAAAACACCTATACAAGCCCTGGAGAAAGCCAAGTCAACCTGAGATTAGCCATTCGGAACCAGAAACCGTGTTAGCGACATCGTGTCATCTCATCAACAACAGCTCATAGCATCAAAATACCTTCATTAATGCCGAGGTTTATTGATAATCCGCTTTTCGAATTATTACGTAAAACAATGGATCAAATAAAACTAAAAACTCGAAATCAATATTGCATTGTATTTTTGATCAGTTGAAAGTTATTTTAAAAAAATGTTGGAATTTCTAATATTATACGAAATCGTGACTGTGACCATCGTTTTCTCAGCCACCAGGGCAAAAGTGCACTTGACGATGAATGAAATCGATTTTTTCCTGGACTAAATTTGATACCTTACGAAACGAAGCACGATGAATGGATGAATTTCACCGAAACACTTGATAACCATCTCATTATGTTATCACATTAAAGAAAGACACTACCGTACTCTTAGTTTCACGTAAGGAAATCCAATTACTATTCGGCATCTGAATGAGAACTTAGTTCCACTTCCAATAAGGTTTCGATGAACTGCGTGAAAACATGTTTTCTGGTTAAGATGAACGTTTTCCGCCGAGATAATGGTGAGGTAACAGAAAAATAGATTAATCACACAACGATCTCGTATGCTAAGTGCTGATCAAGCACTGATCTGAGTGGTCTCTGCTACTAACGTAAAGGATGTCCAGTGAGGAGGAGGCAGAGACAAGCAGATAGACAGTGATAGACAGGGAGAGAAAGAGAGAAACAGCGAAAGATATGGGAACAGAAAAATTAAAGAGAAGGTGACTTCCAACAAAACTGTTTAACATCTACCGCTTAACAAAACACTAACGAAACCGTGCACCCGCAATTAACCTTAGTGAGCAACGAGATCACTGCTTCTTAAGCATCCTTCACCTACGAAAACCAGTAAAACAGAGAGGAGGTAAAAATGTGACTCACTTTCGAATGAAGACTAAGAGCGTTCGCCTCGTATGGTTCATCATCGTAAAAACGTGAGATGTTCATAGAAGTCTGGCAATGCTCTCACCACGATACTGCCTCGTGGTAGTGGCGACACGATTAAAATACACGCTGACGCCAATAGCGAGGAACGAAAACAAACAGCTGATAGAATGTATGAAGGGGGGTACTGGGGGCGGTCGGTCGCGACCAATCACTAGAGTCCACCGATCGAGCCGGGAATGACGCTGAAGTACGATATTGCGAAAAACTCATCCTCAGAACCCTCAACACCCAATGCACACAGAACTCACTAGTGTTGCCCAAAATCGACAACATCTGGTATAACTTTCTGGTAACAACTCGGAATTTCAGTTCCAAATCCGTTGCGCTGAGCAGCCAACAAAATGCACCACATACCGAAATATATTCATTACCCATTTCGCAACTAGTCACTACTATCGCTGTCCTTAATGTCGCTACCCACCACACGACAAATCTACTCCTTTGAGTTGATGTCACGACAGCACAGTTGCCACATCGATTTCACTCTATTACGCTTGTCTTATCAACCATGACTAAACGAAAACGTCAAGGACACGGCTATAAATTCCATACCGCCGTCGACCTACTCAAGCTTACATGAAAACATGAGCGAACTGGACTTTTTGATGTCCACAACTACAACTATTTTGGTCGCCAAACGTTCTTCCATCGAAAAAATCGGATGATGTTCCCACTTTTGTTATCGCTCCATTTGTTGAAAAAGTAGCACTAACGACGCATATAAATCCTGGTTCTGAACTTCGCAGATGGCTAACAGTAAGACCACAAGCAGCAACGGAACAGCTAGTGAAGTCTCCATTCGAAAAAGAATCCAAAAGAAGCCGGAAGAAAAAATGCAAACAAATGGCTGTCACCAGTCCCACGGTTTCACCCACTACTAACATTACACTCGTCCTATTGCTATTATTTTCCAATGCCTCATTAAACTAAACTAGAGAGACGGAAAAAGAAACCCTAGAGAAAAGTTCAGAAACACCAGATTTATCCTCCAAAAGCTCATCTCTGCTACTCATAAACTAAGTAAACTAGTTAAACGAATATGAATAGCATTTTTTCATTCAAATAGAGTTCAAAGGCTGTGGTCAACACCAATGGACACGTTGCCGTGTAATGCCAGAAAAAGTGACTTGGACATTCTATGAAAAACGTGCCACGCAAGTATTTGCTGCTGGTTATCGCAGGATAAGGCTATCAAAAGTCTAAGCTTTCAAAAAACATTCTTTATCTAAGAGTTCGAGGATCGAGCCAAACCGGTGGTATGAGACTCTAATAACAAATGTGATAAAAACAGGGATACCTTGGCAGGATCGAGTGAGTATTTGCAGTAACTGTTTCCATTCCACACATAACTAGGAGGTGACGGTGCTGTGGCGCCTAACATATCACTCCCGTACGAGAAAAACGTGTGGAATGCGTGAAACCGGTATGAGGAAAAACTCGTAACAGACAGCGAGATTCCTCGTTTGAATTTTAACACTGAACCGAACTTAGTATCGTTTGTGAACCTCTGCCTGAGGTTGTCCTAGGCGGGACACGGCCGTGTGATGCCCCCATGTGTTGGCTGTTCGCCAAAAGATGACGACGGCCGGCTCACTCCGGCCAACCAACCGCCTCTTGCCGCCGCACACTGCATCGCCCGCGTCGCCAGGCAGATCCGTCGGGGCGATGGATGGCGTCACGCACCGCTCCGGGCGGCCCTGTCGGAGCGCTGACAGAACGACTGCCTTGCCGGCGACTGCCGAGAACGGCCACGGCCAGCGCCTCAACCCCTCCGACCACCAAAGGCGAATGACCTCAGGTAACAGAGAAAAAACGAAAGCCGATTTATAGATGAGCACTTTGTAATCGATTAACCGAAGCATGCTTCACAAGTTTAAATATTACCACAACAATGATCACTGTTGATAAATCCAAAGCTAGGGTTATGCTAAATCGCATAATTAAAAAACGCTAATTCTTATTAGGTCGAATTTACCTGGTAACGTGAAAAATCATTCGAGTTGGTCGTAATTGCAATATGTGGTTTCGGGTTAAAGACAATTCCTTGTCAATAAACAAGCACCTTAAACAACTACTTACTTGGACACTTGGACGCCTGTCCTCACCGGTTCTGTCAGCCCCAGCATATTCTCCACTTTTCAGAGTTCTGCTGGTTTAGCCATGGTGTTTCCGTGGAGTCTCGAGATGGGCCTGGCCAAAGTCTACCCCAGGTCGTCATCGTCACAGGCAGTCGCCGCCCTTGTGGATCAGAGGGGGATTTGCCACCATACCTTGATACCAGGACGGTAGTGGATCCGGGTATTGTTCTACACTTAGCTAGGCAATAAATTACGTTTATTCTAGTCTGATTCTTTGAAAACGACAGTTCGAAGAGCACTACAATTCACATGGTGATTTGCTCGATTCCGCGTCCAGGGCTAATCATGAGTTCTCACTCTTCTAAAGTTTTAATGTGCCTCCGAACTTGTCTGACAGGACAGAAAACAGAGACTTGATATGTCAGAAGGTCCATACAAGCCATTGTTTAGGGAAAATAAGCATTCGACCTGTACTGCACAATGTTTAGTGGAGTCAAATACCTGGCGCAAAGGATGAACCTATAAAGACCACTCTCTATCTCGTACGGAATAATTCTTAGCTACGTTTTTAGCTAGCTACGTAGCTACATTTATCTCTCTAGCATAGATTTACGTGGATCCTACGTTCACCTGCATCACCTGTAGTCCCGTTGATCGTCGAGTGACTCGAGCGTGCACCAGTAAATTTTCCATTTTTCCCTGTGGCCTGCAAAAGTAGCCCAGTGGGTTCTGCTCGCTGTAGGGACTCGTCGAGCATCATATCTTTCTATTAGACTCTTCGTAAAGAACACTGACCATCGGGTCCGTGGTCTTCCTGCTGTGCGTTTAACTTCCCGAGGAATCCAGTCTCTAACGCCTCTTTTCCATCGTTTGTCATTCATATGCATTACGTGTCCCGTCCACCTTATCTTCGACTGTTTGCCGTACAGAACGGCACCTTTGATTCTTGATCGTTAACGTAGGTCGGAGCTTCGGATCCCAACCCTTACTTATGTGAAACAGGATACTCCTAGCATCCTCCTTTCGTTCAGAGTTCTGCCAATCCTGTTTAAGATGACTCGAGTGAAAACTTTGTAGACGACGGACTGCAAGTAGATTGAGCGATAGCTGCTGATAACGTGTAGGTCACCTTTCTTGAACAATAACACGGTCTTGCTGGTCTTCCACTGAGTAGGAACCTTGCATTCAGACAAGCAACGTGTGAAGAGCCGAGCCAGTGTGTTTACGAGGACTGGTGGAATGTTCTTCAGGTGTTCTGGTTTTATCCGGCCCGGACCTCGTGGTGTTCGATTTTTCACCGACGAAATGGCATGTCGGATCTCGGAAGAGACAACTGGTGGCACAACGTATCCATCCTCCTTTATTTCATATAACGGAAGGTGGACGTGGCTGTCGAAGCGACCTCAGTAGTAATCGTGAATGATTTCCCACATTGCCTTTCTGGACGTTGTAACTGATCCGTCTGGGCGTCGGAGTTCAATCATCTCGGTCTTCTAATTGGCGAAGCTTCGGTGGGCGTTGCGAATGCTTTTCCGTGCCTCTGCAACTTCGACCATTACTGCTGCTCTTTTCTCTTTAATAGCTTTTATCGCTTGCCTGCATTGTTTTGCAAGTTGGATCGTTAGTTCGTGGTTCCATGCAGCTCGTGCGATTCTACGCTGGCGTATGAGCTCGAGTGTTTCTGCAGACAGACGTCTCTTTGTGACTTTCCAACTCTCAGCTTTTCATTGCGCTAATATGAAGATATTGAATGAGTCGATCGCATTGCTCGTCACATCTTCCCAACAGCCGTCCAATGAATTGAATAGGTCCCAGTTTACGGTGGTTCTGGGACTTCGGTTTTGGAATTTAGTGGCTTTCAACCCTTTCCGCGAGAAGTAGAATCTTGCCCGAAGAAGACGATGGTCTGATCCCGTGTAGAATTTTAGAACAACAGCGACATTGGCCAGGTAAAACCTTCTATCTACTGTGATGTGGCCTATTTCGTTGTGGCACTGTCCATTGGGAAACTCTCACGTCCAGCGTCGAGGGTGGGGCTTCTGGGACTGCAAATTACCATGAATGGTTCTGGTCGCCATGATAAACTCAGACAGTTGCTCACCCTGTTCGTTCCATTCTAATCCGTGGGTCCCAATGTGATGTTCCTCAGACGTTCTTCTTGGTCCAATCTTGGCGTTGAAATCTCCAATGATGACGTTGAAGAATGTATGGTGTTCTCTGCAGAACTTCTCCAAGTCCATATAGAACGCTTCGACTTCTTCTTCGTCATAGTTTGATGTCGGCGCGTAAACGACGAGGATTGTCAAAGCCGGTATCGATCCACATCTTTTTAATCGTAAACGTCTGATTCGGGTTGTAAACTGTTCGAATGATTCGATGTTCATGGACAAACTCGTGTTGACGAGAACGCCGATGCAACCGACTCCTCCGCTTCCGCATGTTCCGAGGAATCCGAGGAACATTTCTTTTCCGGTGTCATAGACGGTGTTGAATGCGTGGAGTCGTCTCATCTCGGCGGCAGGACGATGACGTCGTACCTTATCCTTCTTGCCTGCATGAGCAAGCATTCTATCGAGGACTCGGATGCAAGTGTACGTGCATTATAGGTACGGATCGTCACCATAGTTCTTTCAAATCCAGGCAGCTTCCATTGGCCCTGATATCTTAGCAGCCTCTCCGTACTCATCTTACCCAATGGTGCGAAATTGGAGGCTCTTTCGGGGTCAAGAGAATGAGACCAGTTTTTTTTTTTACTGTGTTTAGCACTTTGATACCTACGTATAGCTTGCTGGGCTCTCCCAAAGTGGACATCGACTTTATTTGTTGGAGGCGACTCCTAACCGCCTCCCATATACTTCCCAGTCACTTGATTGCAGGCTTTTGGCCGAATTGACTCGTAGAATACAATCCGCATAAGCAAGAACGCACCCATATACACATGCATGAATACACCTAGCAAATGCAGAAAGTATATGCCAAACCGGCGCAGCAGAATCAGGGTGTCCATCCCTTGGGTCCACCTGCGTCTCGGAGAAGCAAAAGCAATAGCTTTTGGTCCGCGATTGACCCTCTATCCGCCGCCCGGGGACGCGCCACGTAACCTCGCTATTAACCGGCTCGAAACCCCTCATACGAGGGAGATCCGTTGGGATCTTACGTTATCTACAGGTAATTCACCAACCTATTCTCACCCAATGTAATATCTGTCGAGTTTTTTCCATGATCTGTGGAGCAGGTCAAGACAACTTCTCCATGTTTCTAACTTCCACCTGGCGCGAAAGGCCCACGACTTTCCTTGGGCTTGTTGTTCGTTGAAAGCTAATAGAACATACGAGGATCTCCACCACTCTTTTCATTCATTCTCTTCATTAGCAAACACTCAAATAATGTTCACTTCAGTATTCACACTCCTATATTATCGACGTATTAGAATCATTCGTAAATCCTCATTCAATCGATTACACTTTATTAATACGGTTTTTAATTATATAGTAATTGAGTAATTACACATTATTTTATGTCAGTAGTATTGCATTATTTTATTACTTATCCAAAAGTTCAATTACAATGATTTAAAATAAGGCATAAGAAATCCTACGTGGAGAAGCGTAAGAAAAGGATCATTCCATATCGAACTAACTGATCTAAAACTAATGCTTAACGCTCTATCCATCGCCGTTTTAACCCTCACAACATTTCGAAAAAAAACACTACGCCACAAAAAAAAGACAAGAATTTAGTATCAGATCGAAAAAATAACCAACTCCAAATAAACTGCTTCGACATAGGCGACGATGTATAAGTGGCTCTCCTCAATGCATTGTCAGACGTGCTACGTGCTCAAAGCACAGCCTCTTATTTTTAAGAACTGTTTCAACAAGAGTTTAACACTCCGCACTCCGACGTAATCACAACGCTGATGGTCCATTTGAACCCAACAAAAGACTGGATACTTTATACTAAAACAAAGGCAGCTGTGAATGGGAGGTTAAATACCGATATCAAGCCGACCAAGTTAAGGAAGTATATGGAATAGAAGCAGTGCTGTCTCCACAGTATTCGACTTGATGCAACCACAAACACCCACATCACGACATCAACCAAGCTGTGGATTATCGACTCGGATCAATGCGACTCTAACGAAGGCGAAGGCGCAGAAACGATAGCCCAATAAAAGTGTTTTAAAATACCAACCTCGTATCAGCTCAATCATTTAGAAAACTGATTATTGTTACCGAGATTTAATGAAAGTTGGTCTTTAAGGTATCAACAAAGTATATTCGAGAGGAAGAGAGAATCTCGTAGCCCTGAAAAAACGGGCACAAACCATTGATAACGTAGTGCTAAGCGCTACCATAGCGACAAACTTGACTTAGGCGCTTCACTTGTAAAATCAAAAAACCACGCCAATCACGCCGCAGATGCGAAATCAACTTCGTTTTAGCTACTTCGTTTGCAGTATCAATCATCTGATAGAGTCCCGCCAACATCAAAAAACATTGCGAAAGTGATGGATTCGACATCGGGTGGTGAGATGACAGCTGTACTCTCAATGGCATTTCAAGATTCCTTTTCAAGAATCAAGATTTCCAACAAAAAACGTAAGCCTTTGCTTGAAGTTTAAAATGTTCATTTCCACTTACATTAGTATACCTCTGAAAAGTGTCGTTTCAAACTCGGCTTAAACAATACAATACGTATAGTTCGAAGATGAATTGTGATCCAGAAAAAATTTTAAAAAGCAACGTTGATTGTGAAGAAAAAATTCCAAAATTTCATGACATACACCAATGTTGACCACGAAAATTGTTCTTTTCATCCTTCCTCCATAATAATAAAATGTCTGTTAAAGCTCTCCAATCCCCGAAGATTTTAATAAATCTTAAATGGAGCTGAGCATGGACGATAACAGCTCTCGCCCACCAGAAGTAAATTTGACATCAAGTAAAGCCTAAGCAATAGATCTTGTACGGACATGATCGTGGGAGCATACATAAAAAAGTGTAATTTGTTTTGGCCTAATAACCTTCTCTTTACTTGTTAGCAGCAAATAGAAAGTTATCGTTGTGACTTCGATTATATCCTCAGCTTAACTGTGTTTCATGGCGATTTATGCTCCCCAGAGCAATCCCGCTGATGGATCATTGTTGATGGCATTGGTAGATAGAAACTAGCTGAAGAGAAAGCGAAACGAAGGACTCGCATGGTGTAGTAGTGAATGCATTAGCCCCGGAAAGGATAATAACGTTTGATCCCCACCCCATTCACCCACGGTCCGGAGTTTTGCAAATATCTCAGCACCATTGCACTTATTTCACGATGGCCAACGTTTCTGTAAAATTTGCTTCTATCAGAACCTACAAGGAACAAGCTGATGTACATTCTAGTCAGCCAAATATTTCCATAATCAAAAAAGAAAAATCAGAGCCCAAATTTCACTCATACTGGAAGCGACCGTTTTGCTTACATGGGTGGGTAATGTACCACTTCTATGTCAAAAAACCAGTCTGAGATATTGCGCGACGCGTTGTATCAAGACATTGCTCTCCGTTGTCCATCTTGGACATTGGAATTTTATCCAACAATCAAAATTTTGTGCGCGGACATCTATTGCTGGGCGGTGATAAACTCTACTACAAAAAAAAAACTCCATTATTCCCACAACCGGCTCTCTATTAACCTCGGCACTGATCAAATACTTCTCGATATTCTCGTTGAGCAACCACGAGCTGTTACTTATTCTTTATGCCGTTAAAGCTGACGTTTCGGCAGTATTGCACTCTTCAGTCCATTATCCTCGTGTATCATATGCATGCATTGTGTAGGATGTTTTTTTAATTCTAAGTTTATTCTCCGAGTGTTTTTCTATACGGACAACGAGCGATCTATCCGGTTTGCCAACGTATTCGTGGCCATATGTTTCATAAGAAATCATATACATCATTCTTAATCTCCATAATGTTGGAGCAATATTAACGGAGAAAAACTTGCTGAACAGAAATAACCATAAAATGAAGGCCAGAAAACTGCTTGGTGATGTCACCGCGTAACGATTCCTTACAATCTTGGCGAACCAAAAAACTACTGCGAAATTCGTAAAAAGGTAAATATTTGCCATAGCTATCCGGACATGAGGGACGCGTGCAGCACAGGGGTCAGAGGTGCCCTGAAATTCACATGGGTGCCTCAGACCCACCAGTCCTTCCATTACTCCGGGGTCGCTAAACTGGTAGTAGACTTCTTTAGGAAGATGGCAGCACAGACTCGATATATCGGCAGACCACTGCGAGTGTTGTATAGGCCAGATATGCGAATGTATGGCGCATCCACAAGGGATTGATCAACGCCTAGGGCATGATCCTAAATCCTTTTATCCCGAACTGAAGGTTATTTCGACTTTCAAACATTTTTCGACAGGTATAAGAGTATGAACATGAAACATGATCTCCTCCACCAAATTCATTAGCCTTCTTACCCATCGACTATCATCTTTTCATGTACGCCGAGCTGTTGAAAGTGTAAATTCTGAAAACCTGAGCAGTTACTGGGAATGCCTTCCAATGAACTATTCTAAAGAGTTTGATCTATACTTTAGCATACGTTCGGTATGTGTTGCATACAATGCTTGACTAAAATGCATATGATACAAGAATAGTGGTGGTTGTCAAATTTAAACCAACATATCTCAATTTTAACTTATTATTTACTGCCTACTCTTTTTAACAGGGTATATATTGCGAAATATAACTTCAATGATGCTGAAATAATCTTAGCCTTTTTATTTACTGGCTATTCTTTTTAATGGCAGGGTATGCTGTTTATTTCGCAATATATACCCTGATGTTAAAAAGAGTAGGCAGTAAATAACAAGTTAAAATTGTGCTTATAACTGCGGCCTCAGCTTAACTGGGTTCGTTGCCGATTTGGGCTCCCCAGATCAATCCCGATGACGAGTGATTGCTGATGGCAAAAGATCGATAGAACTAGCCGAGAGACAGGCGAAACGAAGGACCGACATGGTGTGGTGGTCAACATATCTCAGTTTATATTCAGTTTTATTAACTGGAATGAAAATCATTAGAATTTGTAGATCCTTGCCTATAAAATGCAGATACGGTTATTGGTTATGTTTCAACACTAAATCTGATTTTCTGGAATCAAGGAAACAAGTTTTTCCATGTTTTTTTTTGGTGGGGCGTTTGTTTTGGACATGCCAGTGAGGTTTTCAAATCCTCAAATATCCTGATGATCGAGACAGAATTGTCAGTTTTAGAAATATCAGGTGATAGGGTGTTATGTGATATACTGAAATAACGACATACCACACTGAAGACTGCGATGGGTTTCATTCACGCTATGCTAGGGAATGAGTACGGATGCAACCAATCTACTTTTAGCACTTGCAAAAAAAAAGATGTTTTGAATGCCTAGAGAAAGTCTCTCTTCCATCCAAATAAGAAAAACAATCGCAAAACAGAAATACACCAAGAAAAGACGTACCTTAGGTAGAAATTGTTGCCGGTGTGCTACCTCACTTCCATCGACTATTTCTTGGTCGAAAACTAAAGGAGTAGAAGCAGCGTGCTTTCCATGAACAACAGCTGATTCTAAACAGCATAGAAATCAGTACCTGTGAACACCAGTGACATTGGAATGACTTTTAAATACAAAATTATTCCAGCACGAAGCCATAAATATCCAGAAAAAGTTACTATAGATTAAAGAATGGTTGGAAAATCACCCGATGTGGTTCGATTTCTTGCTGATTTTGAGTTCATTGCTCGACTTGTAGCTGCAGAAAACTAAATGTTAATCATTGCACCTTTTGTGAAAAAAAGAGAATTACGAAAAGACACAAGAATGACCACAACGACAACTACAACGAATTGTAATGTCAGTAAGTCAAAATTAATAGATATAACCAGTTTTAAACTCACAAACTGATGTATGGGGGCGACTGAATTCTTCTCCATCATGGCTTCCAAATGAAGAATGGGTCTTTGCTGAACTGGAGGACTATGTATACACCGGACGGAGGACTGCTGTGAAGGCTCCATCCATACAAAGAAGAAAAAAACGCTCTAAAAATATAAACTTAAAACAGCTTTAGCAATCCTTAGCATCAGTACATGATAGAAGTTCCTTAACACTGGTTCCTTCCAACAACGATATGGTAGTAAAACGGATATCACCTAAGGCTGTGCATTGCATTGCATGCATAATCAAATAATAGGATTGATCAATGATAACTTTATCTTTAAAGTAACGGGTCAGATTCGCCAAGAAATCAGAACATAAGAGGCAAAGAAAGAAAAGAAAGAAAAGAAAGAGTAAGAAGAGAAAAAAGGACTAAACACGCGGCTTTGTTTTTTCTTCAGTAAAAATGCAACGAAAAAACATAAACATAGAAAGAAATCGTCGCTTCGTCATTCCGACTCCAAGGCCTCGGTATACATTCTTCAAAAACCTATCATACCTATCAACGTCAATGAAATAATCAAAAATCCCGAAAAAACCCGCAATACGGAGGAAGACGTCTCCAATAGTCCGCGCAGCCGAGCAACCTCTGCCTACGCGCGCGGTCGCGTTGCGTGCCTGTCAGGTAAGACAACTCGTCCTGGCGCCATCCTCAGGGTGGGCGCGGAGCCACTTAGGAGCTGTGGAATGGTGAAAACTGTTGGGGAAATGTGTGCTGGAATCTACATGAATGTGCTGCACTGGTTTTCATGTGGGCGACAACGGAGTTCTAGCATGGAGGCGAAAGGGATGTTTTACTCTGGTGAAGTACTGAGAGGAGCATTCACTTTGTGGTAGAGGACAGAGGAGGCAAAGACATTCTCTAACGATAGACTAATCCATCTGATATGCTCGTTACAAGGTCGTGGGTCGATTGAACTTCACAGACCGGCTTTGTGGACTAATAATTCGGCCCGAACATGGTCAACATTGAGATTCCATTAATGCTGTTTCCTTTCCAACTGATCGCATTCTACATCTGATTTCTCCACTACCACAGTGCGTCCAACCTTGGAAGAAAATGGTTTGAATTCGTTTAATTACGGCGAAATCAGTAAAAAATCAATTGTGCATTTGTTATTAGAAGGTTTTCGGGTACTGCATGTCTACAACAGAAACGTCTGTCATTCAGTCGTTCGCTAAACTTGTTTAAGACCTCAAAACCAGTTAGTTATCCCCAGCCCCTTATCAATTGTCTGTGGTGATATATTGATTTCAAAAAAATGAAAAAAATACGTTCACGAAACGCCATGGAGAATAGTTCTTGCTCTGCATTTACAACACCAACATAGTCTCCTCAGACGCCGATCATTACGTTCTTCTTGAGGTTACGAGTAGCACAAAATTTTGTTTGAGTGCTTAATAGCAAGCAAGAGGCAGCAGAAGAAGATCAACAGGTAGACTGAAGTCTTAAATGATGGGACTGTTGTTATTCGTGGAGTGAAAATTCCGTCAAGGAATGATGTTGAGGTACGATTTTTTGCACACCACTCCGTTAACCATCACTTGGACTCATGCGAGATCCTATAACCTGGCTAGACGATTCTCCATCTTCTGGCATCGTTTGCAGGAATATATTCAAACAGAAGATGGTGCCTCTATGGCATGCCCGTGTCCGAGCCTATGAAGTCAACAATCTGGACTGAATCGTTCCCTAACTTGACAGTTAGATTAAGGGGGACTTCACCCCAGAGTACAATCTGCTCGCTGGAGGAGTTAAAACGAGAGCCGAGAATGCCTTTAAGCAAGAACTCCAGAACGCAAACCTTTTGCTACTATGGGGTTGTTCAAAAACAGAAGAAAATGGAACTTGATCGTGTTGCAAGAGACCAAACATGACTGGTAGTAGAAAGCTTCCATAGATTATGTTAGCATGAGAATCTATACAAGCTGAAACAGAAAAAAAAGATGATTGCTGGGATCTACGCGAGTACAATGTTCCGTTTTCGATCCCAATGAACGAAAAAGGGATCAGTGCCACCCGTCATGGTATGGAATGAATGGAAAACTTCTACATCAATCTTCGTTCCACGAACCCCATTCTAGACCACGAAATCCAGGAAGAGAAAAAAGCCGAATTCCTCCCTCTGATAATCGAATTGTTATAGAGATTATGAAGAGAGGGACAGCTTCAAATGATGCTAACTTTCTAATATACTTTTCTAGATCTGGAAATCAGGAACTAAATGCGTTTGCTGCCACCGATGTGACAGCCTACCTTTAAAAGAACGGTATGCCAGACCACTGAAGGACCTCAAGCTCGATCATCTCCAGGAAGTATGATCGAAAATACATCCCCAACAGTCTAATTTATTTGTTAATTGTGATCCATAAGCCATTAAGCAAGATTATTCCATTGCGCCTATCAAAAAGACTTGATAGAGCCTGAGAAATTAGAAAGTAAGTCCTTATCAACTCATTATTGTAGAAATGAAAACAGCGTTTTTGAATAAAGTACCAGTGAAGCGGAAGCTATGCTCAAAGTCGCATTGATTCGAGTTGCTGTTCACAGGTGGTCGTTCTCGCGAGGTGGTTGTTGTCGCATCGAGTGGAATTCGGTGAATTGGAGCATTGCTTGACCGAGAAATCTCAGTTAGTGGTGCCTCCTTATGAAGGATGGATGTTGATCTAGCTTCTAACACATACTTCTCCAAGACGCACTCCCACCAAAGAAGCGGATCATACTGGATGGAGGTCGTGGATAAAAGGGGCATATGAGAGCACTGTATGAGAGGGCACCACCGAGATTCTTCATTGGATCGCTACTGTATTTCACTGGATTCGACTCGATGCGACAACAAACAAACACCACGAGAACGAACACCTGTGGACCATCGACTCGAATCAATGCAGCTCTGAAGAAGAAGAATACGTCGAAACGCTAGCCGAATAAATCTTTTTATACCAACCTCGTGCCGGCTCAGTGATCCAAGAGACTATTGATTATTTATGCAGAGATTAAATAAAAGTTTCAACAGATATGCTCAAAGAGCTCAGTGAAGTAGAAAAATAAAGTTCATGGGATGTAGTGCAAAAATAAAGAGTTCAAACTGGATGGCCTCGAACTTTGTTGATAGAGGCTCACATTGCATATATACCTAGAACGCTCAACATTGATTAGCAAACCGCATAAAAGATGGATTATAGAAAAGAAGGACAGCAGCACGAACTGCGTTCGGACCTCTCAGAGGAGCCATCAGTCCACTTATGAATCCAAAACTCTGAGCTCAGCGTTTTGACTCAACAGTTCTCATCCTCTCTATAAATGAGATGTGGGCTGACACTTCAACGACGTCAGGAGAACATTCTGCACCAACAACAAAGCGCTTGAACGCTGTTTTCTGAAATACGTCAGGTGCACCAATACGCATAGACGAGCCTGTCATGTAATGAGAAGAGACTGGAATAACGAATGAGAGCAGAACGATACAGTGCATCGGAAACTATTCAAGCTTCAGTTATACCTTCAACACGGGAGGGCAATGTTTGTGCCTCCGTCGATATATATTCGTGGCTGGATTAATGTCTATTTCTAGCTGGAGACGATTATAAATAACGTAATAATACTCGTAGAAGTCACCATAATCGAAATTGCCCTCCGTAATGGATGACAGTTGCAAGGGATTGAGACGGATTGATGATGCGCTGGCGCTGAAGAGCCTCGTAAAGACGGATTATACGAGGTTACAAGTATGCGCCAGCCACTCTCAATTAAGGTAGAGAATTCACATAATAAACGATTGCGGACTGAAAATTCATCTATGGTTCTCTAAAATGCACACGAACCTGGGTTTTATATGCTCGACGAACGACGCAGCGTGTAAGTTCATGTCTACTTTCTTCCATAGACGAATTTACAACCAGTTCATCTCTTCCCATTGACAGATTACTACAGTCACATCAATATTGATTTCGTAATCGCGTTTCTCACTCTTTTCTCCCGAATATCGATCTCAAGTTTTTTTAAACACACAAGCTTATGAAAAATGGTCGCAACCCATCATAACTATCACTTTTACTTATATAAAAAAGTGATTCTTCTCAGGACTCTACTTAGATAACATGTCAGTTATATTTCACATTTGGTAAATTCTTATTAAATCCCAGGACTGAAGAAGGGAAAACCGCCGAAACGTCAGCTTCTGTGAATAAATTGCAAAAAACTACTTCTTACTACGTTGTTGAATTAGTCACCAAAAGTGCTATGAATTCCAAAACTGCGTCATAAGCATCAAAGACCTGTGTAAAAATTACGATAAAGGTCGTTCTATTGTGCGAAGGAATCCCATTTTCTAAATCGGAAGGGCAACAGCCATCAGTGGTAACCGGCTATGTTGTGAGAACGCGAACCACGTCTTGAATGATGTCCCTATGTGAACAAAACAAAAATCGCAGAGAAGAAAAGATGGTGAAATGTCTTCAACAATTCATAAGGAAATAAAGCTCACAAGACAGACACAAGACAGTTGAACTCCAATGCTCAATTGAAAGGATCAAATTTCTTGGAAGAAGTACTGTTACTTGATTACTTGAACACTGAGTTAACTTGGAAACGGGCGAGAACAGCCGAATATATCAACACCGATATTTAAACCCATAGTGTAGAACCATTCATCAGACCGCGAATATATCAAGGCTGCCCTAATCAGTAGTGATATCACTATTTCGTTGATAACAATTTTATCATAAGCGATCGATATTCTGTGATAACCATTTTACTATTCTCGCGCAATTTCATGGATTCACGTTACTTCATTATCGCTACCGAAAGGGTATACTTGGAAACTTGGATAACTGGATGGCCCATTCTCACTGGTTGTGAGGACCGCAGCGTAATCTCCACTTTTCGGAGTTTTGCTGGTTTAGCCATTGTGATTTCTTGGCATCCAGAAGTCAAGCTGGCCAAACTTTGTCCAAAGTCGCCACCACCCCAGGCCGTCGCTGCCCGCCCTTGAGGAACGGAGAGAGATTTGCTACCATGTGACTTTGATACCAGGACGGTGGTGGATTCTGGTATTCGTTTACTCCTAGCTGGGCTTCCTGATATAAGCGGAGGACACCTTCTCAGCTTGGGAGACCCTGCTGGGGACAAATCCACCCGCTGTACTTCATCGCTAGACACCCAGGAACACCCAACTACGATGAGGTGGTAGACCGTTGGGAGGCGAAAGGGTATAACGATGAAGTAACTGAAGCATCGTCGAGGTTCACTGAGATAATCCAAGTTAAAACTCCAGACAACGAACACGGTATCCAACAATGACAACAGTCGCTGTTTGTCCAAAAAGCACCGATCGTCATCTTATTATCTCTGTCCTATGCTAATTATAAATTCAATCCTTTCTACTTTCTACTTCCTTCTACTTCTGTTCAGCAAACACAAGGTGCTATTTTCTTTCTTTATTTACGTACAAGCTGACATTTCGGCGGATTTCGCCTTCCTCAGAGCCTTAAAAGGTCAAGTTGATAGCAATCTATTCAGCCAAACACCTCCATAACCAAACAGAGAAAACGCTAAGCCAAGATTTCAATCACATTTAATACTGCCCTGCACACTCACCGCTTTCTATGAGTCTTCCGCTGAGTACGTCGCGTGAAGACCAACCGCACACAATTCACATGGAAGCGTAATGTTTCCTCCCATCAGAATAACAGGTTTATATACTGTCCGATATCACCCGTGATAACGAGGCATTCTTTCCTGTGGTTCATTTTCGGATTTCTGGAATTAATCCGGAACGCCTCGAGAGTTTTTCGCGCCTGTGTTCTTGATTCGCGTGCGAGGATCGTGACACATACTTCGAAGTCGTCCCCGTTATGTCTCTGGGTCCTATGCGTGCCTAGCGGGGTATTTGGTCTATTTTTGCCGGCTAGGTGTTCTTTCATGCGGACACAGAAGGATCTGCCCGTTTCGCCAATGTATTCGCCTCCGCACGCCTTACAGGAGATCAGATAAACTATACCCGAGCTCATACAATCACCGTCTTTACCACTGGAGCAAATTATGCAATTTTGCGTTGCACATAAACTGTCATTTATGCGGTTACGAACTAGCCGGCGCCTAGGATTGGACTACGTTTGGACAACTAGCCGGAGGACAACTACGTTTGCCGAATTCTCTAGACCCGCCCTTCTTAAGCAGCGTTTTATAGCTGCACATACACCATTTAGGATAAAGGGTGGGATAAATAGGACCTTTTTATCGATAGAGCTGTCTTTTGGAGGCCTCCGATTTTCCCTACACCTATCCCGAGCTACAGTTTCGTAGCCATTGGAAATGGCTATTTGCCGCGCTAAGTTCCGGGACTCCTCTCTCTGCTCTCTTCCCGGGCACACGTTGGTTGCTGTTCGAAACATGTTTCTTACAAGCGCTCTTTTCATGTGAGAGGGGTGAGCAGAGAGGTAATGTACCAAGATATTTTTACTACTTGGCTTTCGGTACCATTTCGTAATGTAGCCATTTTCTGACAGGTTAATTTGGACGTTCAGGAATGGAAGGTAATTTTCTTTCGGTTTCTCTCGGGTGAACTGATATACTCTGACTGTTTATTCAACAACTCGAAACATTTGCCCATCTCCTTTTGTGTGGAGCAGATAACAAAACAATCATCTATAACCCTACAGTAGAGTAAGGGCCAGAGATCGATTACTGGTGCTTCCACTTCCGACATAAAGGCGTAAATAAGTGCAGCCATAAAACGTTGCTTAATAAGGGCTGGTCTAGAGAATTCCGTTAAAGTGATAGAAATACCATCGGACACTCTAAAACGACAGCTAGTTCGCAACCGCCTATATGACCGTCTGTGCATGACAAAAAGCTGCATAATTCGCCCTAACGGTAGAGACGGTGATTGCATGAGTTCGAGTACCGTCTATCTGATCTCTTGTAAAACGTGCGGGACGAATACGTTGGCGAAACGGGTAGACCGCTCTGCGTCCGCATTAAAAGAACACCTAGTCGGTAAATCTAAATTGAAACCAAACACTCCACTAGGCGCGCACAGAATGCAGGAGCACAACGGAGAATATTTTGAAGGAGGAGTCACTATCCTCACGCAGAAATCGAAAATATCAGCACGTAAAACTCTTGAAGCGTTTTGGATCAATTCCAAAAATTCGAAAATGAACCGCAAGGAGGAGTGTTTTGTCATCACGCGTGACCTGGCGCCATACCTCAGGCTGATCCAATGACCTGACACAGGCACAGTCTTCGCCCATGTATTACTTTGTGCGGCTGCTATCCATCAACTAACTTAAATATTTACAACAAATAAACGGTAGGTGTTTAATTGAAACTGTTTATTATGCGAATGCAAATTTATTTCTTAAGTTTTATCTGCTGGGGTCATGAAAGTGTTTGGTTGAGTAGATCGCATCTCAATTTGACCTTTCCAGGCTCTGAAGAAGGCGGAACCGCCGAAACGTCAGCTATTGTATCCTAATAAGTTCTATAATAACAGCCTCGTGTCTGCTTATTGAAGAAGAAACAGCGAATTATTCTATCAGTGCCGAGGTTAATAGAAAGTTGGACGTGGGAGTTACTACAAATTCAATATTTAATATTCCTTCGAATTATTCGAATTCTTCGAGTTGTTTTTGAAACACTGAAGTTTCCCTTTTACTTGGTCACAGTAAGTACTACTCTATATAGATGAAAACGCTATGGTTCTTTCAAATCTCTTTATTGACCCGTCCGAAAACTTCAACGTGGGTGGTCTATCGAAACGCGTGTGTTACTTTATAGTTTATCCTCATAAGATGGTCACCAAGGTTATGGACCAATTTGACATCTGCATCCAGAAGCTAGACTAAGATTTGTGAAGTGGTTGCCGTACCAGAAAAAAAATGTAATATCAGAACAGCAAACCTCCCTCCAACAAATGAGTTGGCGATTGCTCGCAAATTCGGAACACACAAGTACTGCAGTCTTGATGCCCTGTTAGAAGAAAAAGATTTCTGAGATCAAGAGATCGTGGATCAAATAAGACGCCTTAATCCTTCACTATGCAGCGCCGAAAACAAGCCTACTTGTGTAAGCCGGTATGGTATGTTCCATAATTTAGTAGATCAGTAAGTCCACTTGGGATGGAAGGTTTTCACTACTCAAACCGTATTTTGAACACTTTATTGATTACGTTGAAACAATAGGTCCGCTTAGCATTGCATGGGCAACAGTCTACAATTTTCTAAATAATCACGTATCATCGGTCCCTTATTTGGTCTAGTTTGAATAGCCATTCGTCACAAAGTGGATTACTTTCAGTATAACTTTTATTTGACTGATATATTGCTGATTCGACAAGGTTTCTTCTATGAAGACTCGAGAAGTTCATAACAGCCAGCACATTCCCTAATCATCACCGTAGGCAAGCTTGCCCGCCAGTGTGGTGGAAAGATTTGCCAGCGAGCAGTTAGATTTACTCCAGGACGGAGGTGATTTCCAGCATTAGTCTGCACTTAGCGTGACTTCTACATGAAATGTCGAAGCTATTTTCAGTTTCTGTGATCTCAATGAAGAGTGAAGTTGCTGCAGTGCGCAACTGAGTTCGTTCTTCGCAATTACGAGGAAAGGTTACGCCCTTAACAGACCATGATAAGTTATGTTAGATAAGAAACAGCTAACTGACTTCGAGTCATATGAAGTTATGCGGAGTAAGAAAAAGAAAGCTAGAAAGACGAAGAAAAGAATGCTAATACTGGCAGAAGCTACAAAGACTTCTAAAAGTTTCTAAATGCCTCTTGATGGTACGTTCTCTTTTCAAGGGAGTTGCTAAGGATGATCAGGAATGATCGAGGCAAATGGCCTGTCAATAATGTGCAAAACTGACATTATACAGTAGTTTATAATGTCGGTCAAGCTTTCTTTTACAATAAATGGTGACCTTCTACCTAAATAGATGCAGTGACAGACGCCAGTCTAATGTTCTAGCTTAGGTTCTTCGAACATTAAAAGTAAATATGATTCATCTGGTCTTGATCTATCCCTCAAGGATGCTTCGTGTATTTGGTCTATTTTGGACCTCAGATGACGTAGGCTCTCAAAAGCTGCTTTGGCCGCGCATCGTTACAACTCAAAGGTCTGGTGCCGATCGATATTTGTTCAAAAAAAAAATCAAGTGATTTTGCAGATAAAGATTATAATCATATTTCAGCAGTCTACAAAAGCTTTTATGCGTTGACACCTCCTCCGTCCTAGCTCGTTTCAATGATATTTTATCGGAGTCTCCTTCGAAATAGTGGGAACTGGGTCTTCCATTCTCGTCGTTAGTGCTAGAGACTGGATTCCTGCTGTAACATACAGCAATCAACTATGGGTATATTATAGCATACTGATATAGGAATTCTATGAGTTGGTATATTGTAGAACTTCCAAGTTTTTCTCTACTTTTCGAATTTGTCGAAACAGAACTTTGTTTGGATTTACAACGTAACCGTTATCTTCATTATCATTTGATTCTAATCTCCAGAACTTCCTTGAAAAAAAAAACTCCAGTCGCAATATTAATATTTCAGCTTTTGTTACGAGTTTGCAGCAGAAAGAATGCTTCATTGTTGGAAAACCTCCGATATGTCTGCGCAAGTTACGGCTATACGTAAAATGTGGAATGAGTTAGGAGCTGGACGACGTCGGCTGTCGACGAAGCGCCAGTCATACGGTGCCCAAGTGTGGTCGTGAAAAAGACGAACCTTATCACCTATCAGCCGCTGCTCTAATAGCAGTCAGTCAGCTGAAATGCTTATTGTAGACGTTCGTATCGATATCCTCATCGCCTGACACTAGTAAAGCGTGCAGCTCTGATTCCAACAACAGCACAGAACCTCCCTGGCTAACATTCTGCTAAGCTTGAGGATGCAGCATTAACACATCACCTGATAGTTTAAAAACTCCACTTTCAGCGGACGCAGCAGAAGACTCAGACCTGAAAGGTTCATATATTCAGAACTCGGTGCCTTGCCCAAGTAATGTCGTGTTTACTAGGATATCATTTCAATGTACTTTAGTATGTTCAGAAATGGTGGGTAATGATAACCAGCTACTTTTTTCAATTCGCTCTCAGCTGCGCCCAGTTTCTATTCTACCTTGTATTGCAGCTCAAGCTGGTGCATGGCTGAGTGATCTTTGCTACTATGCTACACGGGTTTCCAAGTTCTTTTTCACGACAGCACAGCGAAACAATCAATGAAACACTGTGGAGTTAAGCGTGGTGCTCTCGCCTTCCGCGTTAATGTTAACATCTTAGATATAGTACCAATCAAGTGTTTACTCCTAGTAGTCCAGCTCCCAAATTTCATCTTTTTCACTGTTTTTTAACCCCACCTCCTAGAAATCAGTATATTCTTATTGTTCTAAGTGGAAAACTTGTACGTCTCACAAAATATCCAAATATAGCGTGACAACGAAATATTTGGTGGAGCTTATAGAGCAGTGGTTAGAGGTGCCCTCTTACATTCGTGTGGTCATTGGTTCGATTCTGTGGCCTTGGCTCACCATACCCTCCATGGCTCCTGGGTCAGTAAAATGCTACTAGACTTGTCTGGGACAATAGAAACACTGGTTTGATACATTGGCAGGCTACCGTAATTCACTTTTGTAGGCCAGTTACGAATTTTTTTTTACGAATTCAATCAGTTCTGACGGTGCTTGATAAAGTCGAATGCACTGCTCATCCCACACAGTCGAGCAACGCTGGGAAGCTTTATCCTTGATTTTTATACATGGTGATTCTGCACAACTGTCTTCTCTACACAGGGGCACACATGCAACATAGCAGATAACCCGTCATCGTAAATTTCTATTATGACATTGCAAAATTTGGACAAAAGGATAAGAAGAACATACAGGGCAGATCAATTTTTCTTAACTCTCTGAGATATACGTGCTATTTCCAAAAATGGACCACAGGAAGGGATTGGAAGAAGGACGAACTTGAACTCCTGCACTGACTATAACTGCTTACGCACATCTTGGCGGAATTCGCTGTAATGCTAGAGTACTGTAGCACGTCATCAGCTTATCAATCTCGCGTCGAAAAATTTGTTCGATGTAGAAAGCAGTGCTTCTTCCTTGACGTATCTTTGGGTGGCTGTAGTGTTAGAGAAGTTTTACACTATCTTTAACCTCAGTGAGCATTCCCGCCTAAGCAAAAACTGTCTCCATTTCATCTTTATCACTTCAGTACCTGTTCTTCAATATCAATATCAATATCTGGTTGCAATATTGTAAAGAAACCGTAATATTCGTGGCTAAACATGGTGTCCTTGTAGAGAGAAGTTGAATACAAAGTTCCAGACTCTTGCAGCACCCAAAGATAGCTTTCTTCGACTTAATATAATATTGCGAGAACAAAAAACAATAGACATTACTCTCCTTCATTTACAAATCAATATTTGACAATATGAATGAGCAGACTGAATGCACAACAAACGAGTGAGCGTCTCTGCCAACTATCCTCAAATATCAAAGAATAGAGGAGCGAGCATATTACAGGCGTTGATGTCTTCTACGATTGAAAACCACCTTGATTCGTACACCGAAATGCGAGCACGGGTACCAGAGCTCTATAGCGCCACATTTTCATTTGCTGTATGATGCACCCACGAGATCACACCGAAATCAACATTCGTAAGTTCCATTGATGAGTAATTGTTAATAATGACAGGAATAGGATGACCCTACAGGAATACTTTTAGGAAAGTAGGATCTCTAATAGGACTCGTACGCAGATCAATCACTTATAATAATAACGTGTAGACAAAATGGAAAGCAACCGTAGACACACTTCTCTAAAACATCACAATGATTCTGCTGATGATATGTAGATGTATTCTTAACGCTTTCAAAGAAAGGCAAGAAAATTAAGAATAGGAACCACCTTAGTATAATTTGCTTTTTAGACTCTGTTTAGAAACCAGTCACGACATAGGCCTGAGACGATCTTGTAGGTGCCGTATTTAGCTAAAAGCTTCGCCGTAACGTGGTTGCCTTTGTTGCACTTTGAGCGACTTGTAGGAAAACATCATTGAGGTCGAATATATCACGCCATCATCTCGGACAAGAGTAATAGGCACTTCTGCATCGTCGCCACCAAACTCCCATCCCGACGCTTCATTCTTAACAATTGCGTGCGAAGGCACTTGGCAGGTTAGTGATTCGTCTGACCTGGAAAGACTGCATTCTTCTCTACTTCTCTTCATTTTTTTCAAAAATTCTTGGTGCTTTGCACCCTTTCTAAAAGAAGACTCGACTGGAAACTTGCTCAACTTTAAACATAAAATCTACCCAATAAAGAAATATTTGGAGCGCCTTAGCGTCCGTTCGCTTAACTTCCGACTGTCAAGAAGTTCCAAGTAGTTTCCATTAAAACAATTTCATAATACATTGCGATGAACCTGTATATGGTTTCCACCGGTGTTGTTCCAAACCAAATTTTGAGATTTGGTTTCATGTTATAACCAGTCAACTCTACACGGGCCATTGAATCGCTACCAGTGATGTCCAAACCATTGACTACAGGAACTGGCGTTATCGGTTGAGACACAGGTCCCATTGCTTCATAGAACCGATACTCCGCCTATAAAAACATCTAAGAGTTTAAATATAACGGCTCGAAAAACTTCCAAAACAGTTTAAAGAAGTTGAAACTGTGCACCTTATCAGTAGAGATGATCGTCCAGGCAGCACCATCACTTATCTGGTGATGAGTGGCATCTATTATAGTGGCCTTAAGAACATAACAAATAATTACATCCTGTATCACAACATATGATACGTATCGCTTCAGAGCATTAGAGTTGAATAGAGAGGAAAGTAAATCAGCAAAGAAATGAGATATGTGAGAAAATGGCCAGCCGACCCGGTCGCGCGGATAATGTATCGAGTGAGTAAACACCAGACACGCATGGATTACTGTAGCGACGTGCAGGAGAAAATCAATGAACGTCTTGAAGACATTCGCGACTGTGCTGGATTTTCGATAACTACACATAGTCTCTAGACTACTAAATTAGTTTAAGTGATAGTTTCACACGTCTGCAAATAAGGCTCTTTCTCTGTCGCTTTAAGGGAATATGTCATTAAAAAATATTCGCTCATTGTTTAAATGCGTTTACTTACTTGATACTTGATAACTGAATGGCCCGTCCTCACTGGTTGTGCGGGCCCTAGCATAATCTCCATTTTTCGGAGATTTGCTGGTTAAGCCATTGTGGTTCCTTAGAATTCCGAGGTCAGCCTAGCAAAAGTTTTCTCCAGGTCTTCACCACCACAGGCAGTCGCAGCTCTTGTGGATCACAGGGAGATCTACCACGATACGACTTTGATACCAGGACGGTGGTGGACCCTGGTATTGGTTTACTCTTAACTAGGGTTCCTGATGGAAACGGCGGACTCGTTCTCAGATTTCTCAGATTGGGAGGCTCTGACAAGGGATAAATCCCTCGCTGAACATCGCAGTTCGACACCCAGGGACACCTCTCAGCCACGATGAGGCGGTAAACCTTTGGGAAGTCAATGCGTTTAGAGTGAAAAATTTTTAAAAATTGCAACTTAAATTCTAGCCTAAAGTTTCCAACGCAAGCACAGCAATGTAGACTGGTGGTACATTGGAGAACACCACCGTGTCCTTTTCGACGGCGTATAGTAGGTGCAATTGCTTTGAAGTTCGAGATACGAGCCTCGACGAATAAAACAGTCGAAAAAATACGTTTTGTAGACTCCAGTAAACTACAACGTCATCTTGATAGGAACAAGAAGATTGTGCATTGTTGGTAGAGCCTAATGATTTGTACTTCAACTAACAAAGCTGAAATGAGAAGACATAGGTTGGGTAAAAAACAAAAGCGTCGCGGCGGAATTATCGTGGTTGCGAATGTGTTAAAACGCCTTGAAAGATATGAATGACAGCAAACTTCCTGGAAAAAGTAAAGTAAAGCGCTGAAAGTATCTGAAATGGAAATGATGAGGACGCTTTATTTGATTTCGTATTTCGTCGTTCTTCAGACAATGATCGCAACGATAACGCACGTAGGTCTATGGGTAATGGTTAAATTTAGTGGTTTAACAAACTCCATAAACGTTGAGTGCAAATAGGGTAAACGGATGGGCTTCAGAGCTTAGAACCTCAGATCTAACCTGATGCTGAATGATTTTGTCATGACTGAGACATAAGTAGACAGTTTCGTTTTCAATCATTTGGAACGCACACTTGTGCAGTTGGGATACAGGTTCTTCGTTAGTGGTGGCGTCCAAGATAACATGTTGCTTGTCCACCTGAAGGAGAAATTCTTGTGTCAGAAAATGACTCAGTGGTTCTAAAAAATCATCCCTAATAATTAATTAGAAAACAAGAGACGTACTTTTCTAATTTTCAAGCGTGGCAATGCTATACCCGTAACACTATCAATCAGTTTGACAACTGAACCGTAGTAAACGAAACCTTCTTTGACGGTGAAGTTTTCAGACTCAGGGGCTGTCGGTTCGTCATCGACTTAACAATGGATCAGACTTAAAGTCATGTGAACGCTAGTACAAAATAAGTGGACTTACATAAATGGATGGTGAACGCTCCCCATTTCGTAGAGCTGGCATGGAATGCGCCGTTATCCACATGGAGGTAACGAGTACTGACGGTTTGTGAGCGAAGTCGATTGAACAACGCCACCTGGACCAGAATTCTTAGATGTTTTAAATGAGTGGATAAAAAAGCAAAGTTGGAAAGTCAGTCATCTTTATTTTCCACCGCTGGCAAACTTGTTTAGTACACTATGTCGATGACGGCTTGAGCCAAGCGAATTTTTATACCCACGGAAACAAATGTAAACAAATTTTGCAAGGTCAAAAGGATAAAGCTCTCGGGGTTGAACAATCCCTAAGGGATGCGCCATGAATTCAACTTCATTAAACATCGTTGGAGGTGATTGGATGCGGTACCAATTTAATGACCCTGCAAGGATGGAAGGCTTGGTGAACCTGGGGCGCAGGAATCGATCCAATGTGTATTGCAGGGCGCCTCTGCGCCACACGCGCCCTTATTTTGGAATATCTTTCGTTAAACATTATAAACCTACCTTAGTACCAGAAGCAATACACAAGTATTTACAATCTGTATTTTTCATACTTTGTTTCTTCTTAGAAGGTTTGCTGATTACCTAAAAGGAGTCGACAACTATACGAATAGCTATATAGAATCGTGAGCAAAAGGACCTACTTTGATACGTTGTGAAAGAAACAGTCCGATTTCAACACCACAACCATAGAAGAACTGGATTGACAATTCAAAGTACTTTCGTTTATCAGAATCACTGATGTAGAGTGTTTTAGCTGCGCAGTAGTCCTAAAAACCGTGTAGAGTCGCTTGAAGCTTATCGTTTCAAATGGCGGTATTTTAAAAAATTATTCGACATCTGATAAGTTTTTGGAAGTATAGAGCTTAATAGCCAAGCTACTATAAAAATTTCCCTATATGGATCTTTTAAAATCCGGGGTTTCCAAATTGTCAGTCATTAGTAGCACAATGAACAATACTCCAAAACTAGTTTTAAAAATATTAAAACATGAAAAAAACAAGGTTGCATTCTTACATGTGGGGCAATCGACCACATGAAGATGAAGAAACTCTTAAAAAGTCTCACATGCCAAATTTTGCGCTAGCGTTATACATTAGGCCAGATATTACTACTGGTACGCTCCCTTAAGAAGTAATATACGTAAGAGAAATCAACTGTAGGACAATTCAAAAGACCGACTTTCTAAAAACCACGGCGTAAATCATCGATATATTCATTTGTGTTCTTTTATGGATTGATATTTGTTAAGCTGATGCAATTTTGGTATAAGCTGTTGATGTTGTTGTTGATCGATGGCTGACGTTTCGGCGGTTTCGCCTTCCTCAGAGCTGTGCTGTGACGAGTGGGAGTAGCACTTATCACTACAGAACGTCAACTAATACCAACACCAGCTCAACAAGATCAGTTCATAAGAACATATAAATATACGTAGGAAGGGTGTTTCATCATAATCCTAGACTTTTAAAGTTATGAGAAGACAATGTTAGATATATGGTTCACAACTTGTCTACAAATCTAACGATCCAAGTTTTGAACTTAATAAGCACCTTATAGAACCAATAAAACTATGCTCTTATGAAATGCTAACTTTTCCGTTAGAAAAATCCAACTGCTGTCGCTCTTGGTCAGACGGAGCCCCAATGCCTATAAATGCGCACAGCTCGCTTGCTTGTTGTTCCTGAAAAACGCATGATCATTTAGCGGTATAGCAGAAAAAATATTTATTACACCGCAGTGATTACTCGCACTTATGAACTCACGGAGATTCGCTCGTGCTCAGGACCAAGCTCCGGGGCAACACCCATTCGTTTTTGATGTTCTTTGAAGGATTTGTAAAGAGACTCTACCTTAACGATCCACATCATCAGAATATAGCGAATAAATAGCACAAAGCAATTATAAACCCACTCGGTTTCGCTTTTCCTTCCATCCCTCACCAAGTAAGTAGATGCACGGAGGAGGACAAAAAAACCTGAATTGAAATTCTTTCCAAAGCTAAAAAAATAGCAACAAATGTAGTACATGGAATTAGTTGGAAACTAAGTATAGTGTCCTTGGTTAAAAACGAGAAAAATTAGTATTTAATATGTTGATAACAGATCGCCTAATTAGAAACGTGGGAAGTTACCGTAACCGACCGTACACCAAATCAATCAAGTGGCATGAATTGTAGTTAAGGAAATGCACTAAAACCCCACTTTACTAAGGAATGAATTAAGAAACGATGCTTGGTAAATCAAAAAGAAAGCTTAGCGAATGAAAAAACAGTGTCGAAACACAAAAACGACGACCCAAAATGAAACGCTCGATAATTACCGTAATCCCTATCGCGACAGCGGGAATGCATTATTAGCCAATTACCATCAATATGTTCCTTTATTGTGAGAATCCGGCGCACATTATCTATTCTATTCATATTCATATCCTGCACCAATAGAAGAATTTTAGGCAGCGAAATCTTTAAGACAGTCAGCAGCAAAGTCAACGAGTTAAGACTTAGCAACGAAAAATACGGTGTTTAATCGACATAAGCATCTGAATTTTGAGGTAACACTACTCAAAACACAGCCGTAACCATAAACACGTTCGTCTTAAATTTCATGATCTTAACAAAATAACAACACCGCTTCTATGCCTATTTAAAATATTCAGTGGGAAGCGAATATACATTCCGAAAATACAACGCTTATACATTTCTAATGTCTAAAGCTCCGAAAGAACTAATTTTCTAGGTCGGATGAGCATGTCTCATTCGTGTAGTGTTCTATTGAAGAACATCCGTTCCGGAGATCAAGAAGACGAACAACTGTGAACCATCGACTCGAATCATCGGCAAGAAGACCAATAACTGTGGACCAACGACTCGAATCATCGCCTCTGATGAAGATGAAAACGTCGAAGCGTTAGCCAAATAAATCTATTTATCGACCTCGTGTAGGCTCAACAATTTAAACACATGTTGATTATTTTGCTACTGAGATTAAATGATGGTCGCTTTGAAAACTGTTCTCTAGATGACTTAATCAAAAGCAACAACTACAAGATTGCAAAAAAAGCAAAAACTAGGAATCCTAGCATGCGCAATATCAATTTGAAAATAGCGTTTGAAATACACTCTTTGCACTGAGTTTGTCACGAGAGCTCTAGACTACGCCAGTTTGCACACTTTCATAGATGATTACATCAAACCAGGTCTAGTATAAAAATTTTAGATAAGATATGTAGGATTGGTTTCCGTTTAGACAACCGTAGCCAAATTCACAATTCATAGGACTTACTACTTACTGCATTCTTGTAATGATGTGTTAAGAATGTTAATGGCCTATGAACAGACGAAAGACTTATCGTCGTCGTCCGTATTTAAGAGATCTGCGTCAATTAGTGAGAATGCAAACTCGCGCAAGCAGCAATCTGCGCTTGCTCGCCGTCGTTGTATGTTAATTGAGATAAGCCGGTGTGCTGGAGATTAGTGTTACGTCTCAAGAAGCGACAGCTGACAACACAACTGCAGCATGCGGGAAACAGTAGCGTTTCTGGAAACATCACATACACCTTCCTCTTACAGGCAGGTGCATTCGTCTTTGTAAGATCTTGTCCAAACCCATTTGATATTGGTAAGATGAACCACAAACCAACTAATCAAAACGATGTTTAGAGCACCCGAAAGGTGCTTCCACTAGAAAATTTATGGAAATCAAAGCTTTTGAGACAACGTTCATCTCAATAGAAAAAAAAACAATTCTGACTAAAAAATGACAAGAACGAACTACGAAGCGCTATATTACGAAAGAAATAGAAGTGATTTTATCGAGTACTACATAGTTACAGCAAAAATATAGTGATACAAGTCGTCCAAAGACGAATCACTCCCGTTTTCTTGTTAGGTGTTCAATAAACATATAAGTATTCATAACTTTAATACCGCAGTACTAAAGGGTTCGATGATTTCCACACTTAGATCTAAATATAACGTATATGACTTTCCAACAAACCTTTTCTCATTGCCATATGACTTTTGGGCTACTTTGGCGTGAAATATAGAAACCACGCAATCGTAATGGTCTCTGTTGCACAAGTATTGTGCCATTCGATCGCTAAAACACAGTCTTCGAGGAATTTCGTACGTAGCGAAATAGGTAAAATTAAACATTACCTAGTTAGCGGCTGTGGAACATCACCTATCGATAACTGCAGAGGCGAGGAGTGCATCATCGGATGAATGAGCGACGAATAAGGTGTAGCCGAACCATTGAATTCGCCGCCAAGAAACGATGAAGAAGCTGACACGTTGTAGAATTGATCTAAAATAGGCGCGTATTCGCTTTTCAATTGAGTAGACTCGACTGAATGTAGAAGGAATCTCGGTCGACCATTTGAACATCGTTTCCCATAGTTGGCGCTCCTTTGTGCGCCACCACTATAATAGAGTGCCCAATGTCCGGTATCATAAAAACGAGGTGCAAACCGTTCCTAATGGGCTTCATAAAATTTGAATTCGTGGAGAACTTTAAGCACTACACATACCCATTCCGCAGTGAGCAAGACCTTGCTGGCCATAGAGCAAATGTCGTGAGTGGATCTGAGATGGCTGTGGTATCGACGGTGCTTGGAAGTTGCACGGAAACTGACCGATATTCCACACCTCGGTTGGTTGCGGTGGATAGTAGTAGGCAGTGGAAGAAGAGATGTCCTGGACGGGGAGGTGATAAGGCAGATTTCTACTAAGCAACGATGCATCCTCGCAGTATTGGTGTTGGTCAACCACTGCACCGGACAGTGGTGCTGCTGACGGAGGAGGGGCTGTCGCTGCGACTGAGGATGCTGTCTGGTAATCCATGGCGAGAATCTCCCGTTCGGCCGACACAAGAGTAGTGTGGGATGGGAACCGTTCGCACGTTGATGCTGCACACACGCAGACTTCGAAGAGTAGATCTAACTGTGGGAGACTCCCACTGGCTCCACAACTACCATCCACAAAAGCCGGAGGGGCGGGACCAAGCCGCCACGACCAATCAGCGTCGCGAGGACAGCCAAGCGCAGATCAATGCAATGCGCTGAAAACGGTATCACCGCGGCGAAATCTCAAAGCTTTGCTGCTGAGGGATTTGAAAAATCTATTCGTTTCATTAGAATCCTTAAATCATTCAAGATATCTAATTTTAAAGTAGAAATTAATGAGACCGAAAGCCCTAATAACTGAACGATGAATCACCACGCATTAAAGAAATAAATACTTTCGTGGGAAGCGTAAGTAAGTGTGCAGAGGCACATGTGTTTCATGTAACATATTGGTCAATAATTTATCATAAATCGCTCTATTGTTTGGAGAGGGCTCATCTTGCCACCAGATGATGTCTTGAGTGACCTCGTTCAATACCGTATCATCGCATCGAGATCTTCTTCATCTATTCTTCTATACCTATGATTTTATTGCAGGAGATAGGCAAACATTCAAAACTACGCATTAGAACTAAACTATATGAAATATACTGCTGTTCAGTTCGAAGATTTTTAGATTCTATCAAACATATTTTTTTAAGCATAAACTTTCTCTAGTAAAAACAAACACTGTTTAACTAGTTGAATGCCCCAAAGGAATAAATGAAATAGCTAGAGAATTATAATGGGGAAAAATTTCAAAAAGAAATAATGTGACAACTGAATAAAGGAATCCTAATTATTGTTATATTCGGATGCGACTCAAGCCAACTACCGTAATATCATTAGGAATGCTCCGGAAAAAAAGCGAAAGCAGTGCTAGATCACTGAGTGAGACGGCAAACACTCGAGAAGTCATGGGAGGGTGGAAATAGCCGCACATTAGAGCTCTTGCCTTTCTTCGATTGGGATCACCGAGGGTTCGTCAAATTTAGAGATCTCCCTAGACATCAATTTGTATAACAACAATATAAAAATCCAAAATGTTGAAAAAAATGTGAACCACATTTCCTATTCCTCATTAAACTGAAATTTAAAGTTAAAGAGATACTGGAAATATAGGTTTGTACTACAGTAATAGTCGTTGTAAGTTCAAGGCCGCGAAAACGTTTGTTGTACGATAAAAACGAAACACTGATATGATAAACTGTTCCCACCGGAAACGAAGTAAGCTGAAAAGTTACAGCTTATCTGAACGCTAAAACTTTACTATGGTATGCCAATACGACCGTGTTTCATTGCCACCCAAAGCTCAATTTCTTTATATTAGCTTACATTTTAAGACAATGTTCAGTTTACTCCCGGAGAAACAGCGGATCATGCTGTTTTTTTAACCACTGTCGTGAAACTCTCGATAACGAAACCTTACAGGCCAACGGAACAGGCTTTGGCCCATTTACATAGGTTTTCCTAGCATAATTTCCGTCTCTTCGGAGTTTTGCTGGTCTAGCCATTATGGTTCCCCGGAGTCCCGAGGTCAGCCTGGCCAAAGTCTGCCCAACGTCTTCACTACCATAGGCAGATTAGAGGAAGATTTACCACCATGAGACTAGTTTCATATTAGAACGGTGGTGGACCCTGGTAATGGTTTAAGGGGTTTACATAACTGTTCTAAACAATTAGCTCATTTTTACAACACTTTGGAACTAAAATTTACAGAGGAAGCAAAAGTAAGATTCGAATATTTAGAGCTTCCACTGCAACTACGACATCGGCAAGCATCAGCAGCACATTCAGGCATCCTGTTCTACGAAATTTCGACTGCTGAATTGCTATGGTGTTCAAAAAACCAGCATTAACGAAAATAGTGAAAAAAACGTTACGAGAGGTTCACAAAACCATGATTTTTCCGTTGTGAAAAAAACTCATATCTTATTGGAAGGATGTGTATATGCAAATATTCTTTAATTCAAGTAATAAAGTTCACTATGAGTTGCAATATTTTGGTTTAGCACACTGGGATTTTTCTCGCCAGATCGGTCACAAATTTCGCACCGCTTGTATCGAAATCAATGCACAGTTCCTTAAATACTGTCCTAAAATAGTAATAAATAATTAAGAAGAAAAAACTCTTGAAATTCCCGAGACCGCCTTTCTATTAACCTCGGTAATGATTGGTAATTCAGTGTTTTCTTCAATAAGCAAACATACCAACCTCGTGTCTGTTTACTGAAGAAAACATCGAAATTGTTGAAAATTGTCTCTTACTTTTCGTCTATAAAATCACGTTCTTAAAACTGGAACCTCTTTTAAGAAGGATGAACTCATCGATATAGCACATTACTTATTCCCATTGATTACTGTGGGAAAAGGCGCCGCGAGCAATCCAGCCACCACACCACTGGAATAAATTCGTCTTCACAGGAAAAACGATGGGTGGGGAATGGAATGATTTCAACATCAAGGGAAAAAATGTGCAGAAAAAGATGATTAAAGTGAAAAATTAAAAAGACTACATTTGAGAAGGGTTAAAGAAGTTTTCCAGGAAAGAAAGTCTTTAAAAACGAATTCATAGGCGAATGCTTACGGCAGTGTTCCTCAATGGTAGTACGTACCAAGATTTTTAATAACGCAGCACAAGTTTGTTAGAAGCTTAACTTCATATTAGGTGACTGCTTGGTAAATGCTACTTTCTTTGAACTCAGAAAAGACGACATTAAACGGCGGCTTATTCGGGAAAACTCTTTTCACCACACAACAGAGGGTTCTAGATCAAAGTTTCGATCTCAATAAAATCTCAAAAAATTGCTAAACAGCTCTGTTAGTGCATTCTCAACATGACGCAACATTACCTGATCTGCCCCAAAAGCCAGATGGGGGCTGCATTACCTCAGTAACCAGTTATCCAGTCTTTCTACTATTTGTGATTGGAAAATAGTGATCATATGACAGGAAACAAAAGCACCATATCGGAAAACTGGACAGATTTCCTAAATTCTTTAGTTCAGAAGCTGTTGTAGACATTTCTAAGCACAGAACGCGAATTATGTAGGTGAAGAAAAAAGTAGCTAAAACAGTAGATGGAGAAGTTGGTACATAAAAAAGACATCGGTCACATTAAAAATTCTATATTATCGGATTTCGAGAGTTCCTTCATTGAAATATTCTGATATGGATAGTGTAGAGTAGGTGCCTCATGCCGCACTGGTGCTTCCGTTTACACGTAATCACTTTTATGCATAAGTGCGGTGTGCTAACGTGAACGAGGATTCTATCTCACAAATACATTACTCCAGAATTAACCCAAGTAAATCGGAAATACATAGAAGGTTGTTCCAAAGCCTGGCCCTAGGCGTACTCTGTGAAAGCACGGAATGAGTACACCCAGTTCACACGATATGACATGACATCCGTAGATAAATAGTAAAGAAGCAATAAAAATAGAGAGATTCATTCTGCGGATCTCAAAATAGTCTCCGATACTGTGGCATTCAACAGAAAGCTACCAAAACCTCAAGGCCTTCCTTGGATGCCAAAATGTAGAACTGTGGAACGCATTTGCATTTACAACCAACGTATCATAACATTAATAGTCTCCACCGAAACACTTGACAATTCAAACTGCAACAAATACAGTATTATCAAACAGACGACGACAAAAAGAAACCACCAAAAAATGGCTGTGGTGCCTCCAACAATATCGGCTTGGTCATGAACATCAAAATCGACGATCCGGATCGAATGTTTGCAATAAAAAGCTGTGGATCACTGCCAACTCTGACAATCTTCTTAGCTTGTGGGTCAATATCAAGTTACGAAGGAGATGTGAACGAGGCATTCTAAAAGGAAATGGAAGAATTCTAGAAGAAAGGTGCACCTGCTATGCCACAACTGGTGACTTCAGGCAGCACCTATAGAACATAAAAACAGTAGCAGAGTGACAGGATGTTTCACGTAATCACCAGAATCGACTAATAACAACCCGAAATTCTAAAAGCCCATAGCCCAATGTCGGATGTCAGATGAAGTGCCCCATAATCAGAGTTCGTCACCAATTCAGGTTTTGCACGACCAACCTTTTCGTTTTTCGAAGGTTCTATTTGCTAGAGTCTGGTTTACTCGTGTTTACTCTTACCCCCCCCCCCCCCTCCAAAAAAGGATACCAAGAAGCAAATTTCGAGAGACCAAGTCTTAAAACTGTCATAATTAATAATCTTCTAGCTTTCAGGCTTGGCTTTGGGGATAGTGTTATCGAAAACACCGATTAGAAAGATAACGGCTCAAGCAATCCCGCCATGATAGTGGTAAGGATGTGCGTTTGGAAACCATGAAGAGAAGAATACCTCTAAAAACTGGAAATCAAGTGTAGAGCCACACCAGCCAAGCCACTACGATGTCAGTGGTTGCAATGCTTCTCAGAGAAAGGACCGAATAGTACTTCAAAAACAGAAGAGCAACAATAACAGCTGAAGCTGCAGAGGTTGGTAAGAGCCAGCGAAGCGTATGAAGGGACTTTGTCAAATACGAGACTGAGGTGACCGCACTTCCATGTATGGACAAAACATTCATTGTATCTAGAGAAGAATAAAAGGCGCCAGGAACTTCTGTTTCGATTTCTTCGAGAGACTCGTATATTAACCCCTATTCTACAGGGTACGGATATTATGTATTTTCAGATGTTTTCTTTCCAAATTACGACTTGCTTCTTCTTTGGCAAAGCACCGGAGAGCTTCCAGCGCGGTGTAGATTGCGCTCATACATCTACAGAACCTTCCGTCAGTGCTCTCCAACACAATGGTCTAACGTATAACGCTCAGAAAGGAAGCTGACTAGTCTGTGGAAAACCGGGGTGCTATAGCGCAAAAAAGGGAAGCCTAATGAAACAAAGTCACCAACACCCGTCAAATCTGAATGCTGTTCACCGTCCATGTGCCTTTCACCCATAGATTAATGCAACGACAAAAATAGCCATACAAGTGAGCAAGTTTTTAAAAACGCTTAGTTCCACAGATCATACCCACTTGGTTATTATGCTTCCACTCCTTCACCCACATTTTCCCCGATAAAAAATGTTCCCCGTTCTATTGAAAAATGAGCGGTCATGGAACATTTAACTACTCTTAGCAATGTTAATATGAAAGGCTCATTGACCATTTAAACAGCAATTCGACAGCTGGAAACTTGTCATCTTAAAACTTTTGTGTGAAGAAAAGAATCCAACATACCGATCAAGCATCAAGCAATTCAGCGCCTTCACATCTACATTTCTGACAATACCGTGCTTATATGTTTAAGGAGTATGCAGAAAAGGCGCTGTCCAATTTGATAAATTGACGTCAGAATACTTTTCAGTAGAACTTAAACGCAAAAAGGAATGCTGATTAAAACTAAAATTTACGAAGAATTGAAAACAAGATTGAATTCTAAAAATTTCCAATGTAGTCGCAGATGATCAACGACATATTAGGAGACATTGAGTGTTCCGTTCTATGAGATCTTGATTGTTCAGTAACTTCGATATTCGATACACGAGTTAAACAAAGAAAAGTAACAAAAAAATGTTCGTGAGCCTTAGCAAATAAGAATTTGTCGTGCTAGAAAGCTTGCCGTGTTGGCAAAGATCTGTAGATTACAGTGGTTTGTATTTAAGCTAACAATGTTCAATATGAAGTGAAATGTGTCGAGTTTGAAGTTGAAAACGGTCATTACTTCCAAACCTTATGCATTTAAATGAATGCAAACCCATCATGTGTTAAAAAGTTATGTTCGCGAGAGGATTTATCCTCCCTAACCCACAGTCGCAATCAGTAAGATCTAACATTTATCAAGTGCTATAGGTGATAGAATTTGGCTCCACAGTTGAGCAGCAACAAGAGCCTATTGGAAAACTTATTAAAGCATGGATAATGTGAACAAGCATGTAAAGAACATCGGCCACCATGTCCACCCCTTTAAGTTCATCATCACTTGTGGACCTTGGAAATATGGACTTTCAGGAAGAAGTATGAAAGTGGGTTGGTATAATAGAACGTGTTAATAATAGAACGATGGAAGGATGTCTCGCACCCGGAAAGTTATAAAGAGAATGCGAAGTACAAATCCACGGAAATGAAGAAAGGTCATGGACTCTGTTGTACAGATCAAGGTGTTTAAAAAATATTTGGATCACATGCAATATTTCATAACGATAACCGCTGAACTTAAACCATTTATGATTCGATTCAAGTGCAACACGCTCACAACAGGAAGTTTTGTGCTCCTTTAGTTGGCCGGTGGGTCCTTTGAGATGCCCAGATGCGGTCGGGCTGCTCTCCTTCTTCTGTCTAATTCCTCTTCAACGCTCCTATGTTCATTGAACGCCCAAGGTATACGTACAAAGTGGTCTCTGCAATCAGAGAACCATCGATTTTGACCTGTTTGCCTTCGCACTATACGTTTTTCATAAACTTAGTCTTCCTCTGATTTATGAGTAGTCCAAACTTTTTCCCCGTTTCGTGGAGCTGATTGATCATCGTCTCTGCTTCGTTGGTACCTCTTCAGAAGATGATGATCTCGTCGGTGAAACGAAAATTTGATAGGAATTCCCCATCAATACGTTTGCGCCTTCTCGTCCAAATGACATCATTACCCACTGGAATGCGACACTAAAAAGCCTTGGAGATAGTGTGTTGCCTTGTCGAACACCACTGTTTATCGGAATGGTAAGAAGTCGATGGAAAAGCTGTATTTTTGTGGTGAAGTTCCGATTACAACCAGATAGCGATTTTTTGTAAAGCGGGTCCAACTAGTGATCTACAAGCGCTCATAGGATTACATTCCTGTCAACGCTGTCAAAACGCTTTTCCGTAGTCGAAGAAAGTGAAAACAAAGGCACATGGTACTCCTAACAGACTTCTATGACCAGGGCTATGGTTTGGATATAGTCCATGCAATAGAGTCCCTATCGCAATCCTGCTTGTTCAACTGATTGCAGTTAATCCAAAGTCCTTGATATGCGCACTAAGATAATCTTCTCCAACAGCTTGCGGAGTATTCTCAACAGCATATCGGACGAAAGGGACGAAAGTTATGAAGACCAATTCGGTCACGCTTCTTGAACATTTCCAATAGCATGCGATTTTCTCTTTGGAACTAAGTTGTCATATGGTCTTCAAAACGTACATTTAGATTGTGGCAACGAGCTCGAAGAAAGTCGAATATAACAGCATCGAGTCCTCGAATCGTCCTTCTATTCAAGCTTTTTATGGCAACTTGAACTTCAGACCGAGTAAAGCTGGTTGGCTTTCTTCCGATGGGAATTTCAAAGTTCAAGATGGGGATTGAGGAACGAAAGAGACTGGTACAAACTTTTCGTTATCAATTCCATAGAGGATAAAGGATGAAGTTCTCGACGTTGATCAATTCCTGACAAATGCGCCATGCCTTCAATTCATTAAGCATCGTTAGAGGTGCGTGAATGCATATCTAGCATTTACAATGACTCGCGGTGGCCTACCGATCCATCGAGTCAGTGCTGTTATTCTTGCAGACAAATCTGACACCAATTTGCCGACCCCGGAGGGATGGAAGGCTTATTGAGTCTGGGTCACGGGATCGCGCCTATCAATTCCATATCATGTCATAATGTGGTGGTTGTATTATTTTCGTTCATGAGGTTTGACAGCCGGACGTTATATACGAATAGGTCCCGAAAGCGCTTCATCAGACTAGTTCGTTTTTAACTGCATCCAGTAACTTTTCTGAAACCACCGATTTAAGTGTTCCCGCAACGATTTCCTACAAATCGTTCTCACTATCAATCATGTTAGGTATGTTGCAGTAGGACCAAGCTTCAGTTTCTTAATTCTTTCGAGACGAAGACAGGAACTCATTGAAAATATTCTCTTCACGTGGACCTTGTCTCGTTCTTCTTGGACGATGAGAACAGTTCAACATTGTTTTACACTATTCAGTCGATATGAAGTTAACATAAAAAGATGTTTATTCAGCTAACGTTTCGACGTCCTCGTCTTCTTCACAGCTAGAGTGATTCGAGTCGATGGTCCACAGGTGGTCATCTCCGCGATTGAAGCCTTCGATGACGCATTGAGTCGAACCCAGTGAACTGGAACACCACTCGAACGAAAGATCTCACACGGCGGTATTCTTTTATATAGGACAGATGTTGATCTATTGCCGCCGTCCAATATGATGATTTTTTTGTGGTGATCGATCCTGCAGAAGTCGGTATTTGACTGGCTGGTGTATAGAGCCCGATGACAATAGTTCTTCTCCAGTTTAAGGCTGGATCGAACCTTTGCACAAAAAAGTTTTGGTCTGGTCCAGTATAAAATGATCGAGCTATGAAAGGTGTGAAAGATGCTCAATCTCCTGTTCGTCAGAATGTGATTGCTCTCAGCGTAGGGTGAGCCGTTAGGAGAATCGCATTTTCTTCGGTGACTTTCTCTCTTCCTAAAAATCAACTCCCACAGAAGAAATATGCAATGTATAGGAACGCTCTACGACGGGTCCCATTCGTTTCGATGTACTAATCCGGGTTTTCCGTTCCAACCTGTCATTATCGTTGGTCATTCCTATTCTGGCATTGATACCTCCAAGAACGAAATTACGGAAGGATTTTATGTTGTGGATTACTTCCCCAACCGGTTGTAGTAAGCATCCAGTTCGCTTTGATCAGTTGAATAGTAGCTGATGATACTAACTTTCCTCTTCCGACGCAAGAAGGAAGAGTGGTCAAACATGGTGATAAAATCTCGTATGAAGTGACCTAATGGAAAGCAGATGGGTGCATGATAAAGCTGAAACGATTTAAATTTCGCAAAAGAAATTTCTCCACGAATTACCAGGGTTTCACCATGTAAATGGCCATGTTGTCTCCCGTGGCGCGGTCACATGAAACTTTATGCAACCCTCGACCTCAAGAAGACCGCAAAGATCGGCGTCTGAGGAGACTGATTTGAAGTTTTAGGTGCAGAGTAAGAGGCTGCCTTCATATCATGTTATTGCTGTTTTTATTTCGAAACCGACTTTCCTTGAACCTCGGTGTGACTAGTCAATATGTATTCTTTCTTTGATGATCTTACACGAGGTTGATAACTATATTTATTTTCGGCTAACGTTTCGACGTCTTCGTCTTCCTCAAAGCCGATGGTCCTCTGAGAAAGACGAAGACGTCGAAACGCTAGCCGAAAACAAATATAATTATCAACCTCGTGTAAACTCATCAAAAAAAGAATACATATTGCTGTTTTTGTTTAGTCCGGTTCCAATGACGTCCTCTGTAACCCAAAATTCGATCACCTCTGACTGGTTGTTTCGCATCACGACGTCATAAACAAGAGCCCCTGTATGCGTAGTACTAGAGTTGGTACATCGCAGCTTGATCCACTTATGTTTCCCTGGAGTCTCGAGGTCGACCTAGCTGGAGCCTCGCTCAAATTGTCACTAAAGTCGCCGACCCTTCTGTATCGGAGAAATTTGCTACCTTGCGACTAACTTTATACCTAGACGATGGTGATTTTCGGTTTTGGTTTAGTCTTTGATGAACTTCCTAATGGAAATGTCGAACCCTTCTCAGTTTCGAAGACCCTATCTGGAGATAAACCCTCGCTGTACATCGCAATCCAACACCCAGGAACACCTATCAGCCAAAATGGGGCAATAAACCATCACCGGGTTAAATCATTTATAGTAAAAAAAAGTTTTCAGAAATTACGAAAACGGATCGCCAAAATTACTCCACGTATTAAAGTTTAAAGTGCATTAAATAAAACACTACAATCAATAACAACCTGGAGCTGTGAAATACTCAACATATATTATTCAAAATTATACAAAACACCTCCACTTCGAGCAAGATCGAATTAAGTTGGGACTAGGATTATTTATTGAATTGTTTTAAAGTAATAAGTATTCAAAAAGTATCGCAACTGAGATTGTGAATATAATCAATCAACATAACACACGATTACTTGAATATATTTTCGGTTCGCTGCTTAAAAAAATGATCGTGTGCGAAGCTCTGAACTAGTATAGATGTCTTTTGTGATGATGTAACATCACAGATGTTTAGTAATAAAAGCGTGTGATGACGATGGCATCTAGTCTAAAGAAAATGGAACTGGAACTGTTTAACCTTTGCATGACCGTGGGTATTTTCGCTTGTCGCACACGTCGAACCGCGTGTCACTGAAGTCTAGTAGAAGGACGCACTGAAATCAAGATGTACGGCTCGAACCCCACATCAGGGCACGGGTTGAAATCAATGCACACCGTCGTGAAAGGGTTGTGAAGATGTTATGAGATCAAAAATCAGTGTATCTACGTGAAAATATTAAAAGAGCAGTGTTGGTGCACTGCATAGTTGTGAAAATACGAAAGTTTCCTGAAAAAAAAGTACTTGAGGTGGTAATTTTACGTCCCATAGGGAAGACTAATAGTGGAACGTTGAAGCGCAGGATAATTCTTCACAGAGATTCGCTTTTGAAATAAAACGAATTTCGTACATCCCTATACTAATTTCTCAGATCCTCTTTATAAGTACAAAATTTTCGTAAAACTTTGTGACAGTATTTCATTTAGAAACACTCCCCTTACAGCGATGCTGAACCATGGAGGAAGTGTGACTTCTTTCTACGGAATTTTAGGCAAAACGAAGGCTGTTCTCCAAGTCTACTCAGTCTCGTTGAAGTAGGTCCTAATCGGACCATACGAGATAATATGTATAATGAAATGCAGTAATTAGTGAAATCCCTTCCGTCGAAAGGTAAACACAGTTATGAGGTCAGAATTCAGTTTTCCCACAACATTACGTAATAAAAAAAAACAACTGAAAAATACACTACATTAGGTGTCAAAAAATAAGATCTTAATCTTAACCTTTTTACTTACTACCTATTCTTTTTAATTGCAGAGTATGTTGCGAAATATAACTTCTATAATGCCGTGACATTTGCAAAACTTCGGATCGCAGGTGCCTTCGGTGGGGAACGAGCGCGTTATTATCCTTTCCGGGGAGTAACGCGTTCACCTCCACACTATGCGGGTCCTTCGTTTTGCCTTTCTCTCAGCTAGTTCTACCGATCACTGCCAACAGCAATAACCCGTCAACAGGAATGATCTAGGAAGCCTAAATCGGCATTGACCCCGTTGAGTTGAGGCTATAGTTATAATCACAATCTTAAGAAGCGCATGATTTGCAGAAGTCGTCGGGCACAAATCAGATCCATAAAGCATTTTACTTTTTCCTTGACAGCTATCACAATCCCTGCTAAGGCACCAAGAGCAGAAGAAAACTTTATTCACATCACAAACTACATACCCCATCAAAAAGGAGCTTAGAAATCTTCAAACGCATTCGTGCCAACAGCTAACCTTGCATGGCGATCGCATGGAGAAGCCACTTAATTTTTGTCGGCTCCTGTGTATTTTTCGATAATTGATGGACTCAAGTTGAGAATATGAAATTCAAAAACAGAAAAAAGACTTCTTTGAGCACCGAAAAATAAAATTGTACAGCTGCAGAATAAGAAGAGCTGTCTTCCCAGGAAGGATGTATACATTATATCGGTTCTCTATTTAATCAACGGAGTTTACAGTGAGCTGATATGTTTCTTTTAAAATTGAAAAGCGCAGCTATTATCTAGCCTGCAACAATCATCCATGAACACTGACAGTAATCATGTCGTCAAGAGATGACGAGAATGATTTAAGGAAAAACAACCATGAAAATAGGTCTTGTTCGTTGCCTTAAAGTATGTAGTGTAAGATAGATTCTTTGTGACGGAATTCGCTGAAACAAAATATAAAATCGACAACTTCATGGGTGATATGTGGGAGAAATGACGAATAGAAATATCATAATCGATTTATATAATCCGAAAGATAGGATGGGATATCAGAACAAGGAGCCACCATTACCACAACTACCGGCACAGCTAGAATCACATTAATGAAAGAAGCCCTTGATACACTGACGGCCAGTTAAATTTAATGAAATCCGAGTGCATAGAATAGAACAATGATTCACACAGATATGATTTTTACTTAGCGACCCATAGATATTAAGTTGATATGAGATAAAGGATGAAGCATTTAGCGTCGACCAATTCCAGTGGAAATCGCATTCGACTTCATCGAGCATCGTACAGGATAGATTGAATGCATATTTGGTCCTCATAATAACTTGCAGTAGCCAACCGACATATCAAGTCAGTGTTCCGATTGTCCTAGACAAGGTGGATATTCCTAACCCGGAGGAATGAAATGTTTGGTAAAGACCTCTTCACAGCTTTAATGACCGTGCTGGGAGACAATAGGCTTGTATTTTGCACTACAATACAAATTATGTCAAGACTAGGCCTTCATATAGAACTCTCTCCAAATATCTGAAAAATCAAAGTAGGTAGCATAACTCGAGGGAATTTCAGAGTTCACACATTATATAAGGATATCCTGCCATCATCCACACCTCACAGTTTTCATCCATTCTAACAGCAACAATTCAATTTTCAAGTTACCTAGCCAAAATACTGCTTCACAGCAAATTCGAGAATTTTTAACTAAAATCGTAACTTATATTAATAAAACAATGACAGAAAACACAAAAGATAACATCATCTTTACGCAAATACATTGATAAATTTATATGACGACAAAAAATGGCCCAACGTGTCCATGAAACTAACGTAAATAGACGAAAAAAAACTCGCTTTATTAAGAAAAAGAAAAATACTTAGACGACCTAACCTCACATGTTGTACCAATTCCAGCATTCCCAGTGGCTTCTCTAGGCCAGGAGCATTACATTTGTAATGAAGGTGGGACAAATATATTCAAATATATCTTCTCTTATTGGATACCACCAATACATATACCCCAACAAGCATTTAGTAGTATTTACGACAACGAAGAAATATCCTAACCAGATATTCCCACTGGAATAACGAAAAAAAAACTAAGAGAACACTAAAAGGTATAAATAGAGCACCTGTTGATTGTGACTGAATACACCTTGGTGAAGCGTCACTACGAGGAGAGTTTCGCTTCGGCTGAACTTCTGTTTGAGACGAGTCTTCAGAATCAGAGAAACATGGTCGCTTGGAGGCAGGAGACGACGTGGTAGCTGTATTCGTCTGAGGCACTGTTGGAGAAGAGACCTATAATAACAAGTACGAGTAGCAGTGGAAAACGAAACGCAAGATTTCTAGTAATAAAGGTTTTCCTTCTTTCTCATACACTGAAGGCATCGAAATGTTTACATACCGATGATTGGTAAATAAAATTACTTCAAAAAACTTTCAAATCACTTAGCGGTACATATGAAAAACCATATATAATGCGTAGCATGGTATTTTACTGAAAAACCACTATAGTATTTTGTACGGTGGCCTAGTATTTAAACATTCGTCGACAGACTTCTCTTGACTTTGGAACTTAAAGAAACACCTTCAGTTCAGTCTAAAGGGGATGAAAATAAAAGAAATTAGGACGCAACGTTTAAGTCATAAAATGACGTCCCTTAAATGAAATAATCAAAAGAAGTTTGACCACCAAAACAATAAGGCGTTCTAGTTTCCAGTTATCGGCTAAAAAATTACTGGAATTCATCCCCTTTTCGGCTCAACATTACTACATCATGAAAGATTTGGAGGATTTAGATTGTAAGAAATGCTATTATAGTCTCATATATCAACTTGTCCAAATTCGACTTCTCCAAATTCCAGTGCAAAAGATCCTACTCACTCACCTCAGAAAAGATCAGCTCATAATGTTGACTACATAGTTCTCCAGACTCAAAAATATAAATATGAACATGAAAGCGAATGTGTGTTCAGTAAACAGATATGCTAAACATCATAACAGATAGGAGATTAATAATGATGTTGAGATATTTGCAAAACTCCGGATCGCAGGTGTCGGCGGTGGAGAACGAACGCACTATTGCTCTTTCTGGGGGTTAACGCGTTCACCGCCACACCATGACGGTCATTCGTTTCACCTGTCTCTCACCTAGTTAAAGATATAAGACTCTTCTGACATAAATCACTTCCGTAAAGAATTTGTGACATACTAAATAAACATTACACGTAAAAGTTCGTAATCTCAAAAACTACCATGCACTCCAACATTATAGTATAAAGGTACGTCTATTTTGTACGGCTACTGATCAACGTGTGTAGCGCAGTGATCGCAAGCGCCCTGAAATACACGTAGGGTCGATTCCCGTGCCCCATGCCAAGCCCTCCACACCTCCAAGGTCGCAAATTGGTATCAGACTTGTCCATGGGGATAACAGCACTGACACCATACATCGCTTCGCGAGTCATTGTAAAGGTTAGATGTGAATTCAATCACCACCAACGATGCTTAATGAAGTCGAATGCATGGCATATTCCTCAGTAGTTTATCAACACCGAAAGCTTTATCCTTTGTGCTTTTACTGGTCAACGCTATAAGACGTCTTCGCAGATTAAAAGCGATATGTAGTCATTCTTACGTCTTAGAACTTGTAGTAAACGATGACGAATAAATTAGTGATATTAATCAACTATGCAATAACGTTCCCGATCTTTAAACAAACAGTTGTGACAGATCACCTGAGAACCTACGAACAACGCAGAACATACGCCAGCCCTCCCCCGCTAGTTAGTTAACGAAATTCTTTAATAAGTTAACCTACACGCATTCCGTGGAGGTTAAAAAGCGAATTTACAAGTGTTGAACATATAGTTCGAGCTAAGCAATGGGAGCCCATTATTTGAAAACTTCTGAACCTAAGAGATGAGGTGTCTTAGCAACCATGAAGATAATAAGATCAAAACAAAACAAAACAGAGAAACACACTAACCGAGACGGATGAGATTTTACTCGTAATATTGTATGAGGCAGACACATGAGCAAGCGAGAAGGACCCGTTATTGGATGAGTGTGGTGTGCATCCTGCAGTGGTACGAAGATCAGACGACTGATGTTTGATGACCGCATGGTTAGCAGTCGGAGCCACAGCAACTTGCAAGTAGCTCAGAGACGGCAGTTGTTGCTGATGAAGGTTATGAAGCATGGTGATCTGCAACAGAAAAAGTACTGAAGTGCTGCTTCACCGACATTAATAAACTGTTACTATACAGAGGTTGCAATATGATATAGAGGTTCACTAAATGGCCTAAGTGAAGATCTCTTAAAACTTCAAGGTGTTTGGGATACACCTAAAAGCAGTATTACGCTTGTTTAACTACACGCTTCACGAAAAATGATGGGACAAGAGTAAATGGTTCCTGTGAAACACAAATAAAGTGTAAAAAAAAATCGATGCCTCTCTAGAGAAGGTACACGTTCTATAAAAGCTACTCATGAACTAAGAGTTTGTAAAACAGGTAAACAAAGGACAAACAGAAGATTGAATGCAACGGACCTGCTGTAGCAAGCTGTTGTTCGCCTGCGTCTGTGATGCAGCGATGGCGGTGGAAAGAGGGCTTTGCCACATCCCCTCCGGGCTCAGCAAAGCGCTTACTTGCTCGATAGTGATGCAACTTGACGAAGAACTCAACTAAACACTCAAAAACCTTTCATAAATGTCATTGTAGCGACGAAATAAACTGCCATACGTAAGAAAAAAAAGACTTTACAAAAAGACTACTTATCGGCACACTCCGCAAAAAAGCAAGAATTCAACGGCCTCATAAATCCCCGGCTTCAAAATCATATTTCACACTGAAAACTTAAAAGTGACAAGCGCACAGCTTTCGGATAATCAAATATAAGCGTTCGTGTTGTCGCTTGAAGTGTTGTAGTGTGAAATTGTGGTTGCAGTACTTCGTGAGAAAAATGACCTAGAAGGTATTAAGAAATTACATAATGGATAATTTCTGGGACTTAGTAACTCACTGTAAATAACGTGGACCTTTTCCTTACTCAGTGCAAGAGTTATAGAGGGTTCGGATCACGATCGTTCCCGTGACTGGGTCCTTCGCTTTCACTAATTGATGGCTAACGCTTAACAATGACTATGCCTCGTATGCACCAAGAAGTACTACTATCACTGTACAGGCTATCCGAAGCTCAACTGATGAAGAAGGTTGGGAATTTTCGTTTTACCTTAGGTTCAATTACCACTGGATGGAGCACGAGACACGATGCAAGTGATCTTACAGTTGTTTCTGGATCTATACAAATTTGTTCTAGGTGGTGAAACAAATTTGAGCGAATAGTTATGAATCGCGCAAGTGGTGAAGGAGATAGTTCGGTTGCGTTATGACCAAATAAGTGTAGATGTGAACATAGTTGAGGACGATGACAATAACGTTGGGTTGCAGAACAGGAAAGGCTCGGTCTAAGGAATGGTATGTGTCTATGTCGTCGAGAACGTTGAGATTCGCACGCCGCTCGCATCTCCCATCCATTTTTTGTTTGTGTGGGAACGGCGGCGAATGAGAATTGCGAACAGAAACGACCGTGGGAACCGGCGAGACGCCCGCCCATACAGCGCTGCCTGCCATCACGGCGACCAACCTTCGAGGTCATCGCCTACCCCCACCAAGAAACGTTTCTCTAAATCTTCTCATTCGTGTCGATCATGTGTTACGGTCTTGAATTATGTAGAGAAGAGAGCTACATGACGAAAACGTATGGAAAGTTTTTTCTGCATGATACAGTAAACAGTAATGGATCACAATCCTAGGTAGCCCTCGGACAATGAAGGTTTATGTGGACTACAGTTACTTAGTGATCGACGAGGCCTATTGATAGCTATAACTACCAACGTTTTCAGAATCGATGACCATCATTGCAAACTAAACTATGGTTTGAATTAACTAATTACTACAGTTTTCTCACCAATCGGCAGCTGGTAAGCCATCGACTTTTGCATTTAGCGGCTTACGTCTTTGTGAGGCACGATTATTTGGCAGATCTTCTCTGTCAGAGTGAATCTCACTTGATTCTAATGAATCCGATACGTCTGATCTGATTCGATCAATTAATTGCAAATACATCTGGGAACAAATAGAGGATCGACTGTGGTTTGGATGTTGACGCACATTGGTGGTAAACAAGACCGGGTCGCGTTGGGTGAATCACAAACCGGAAGTTTGATTCATAACTCTTACAAAATTTTCCCGTGAATTTGAGCTAACTAGTATTAACACACAGCGAATTCTTTAGCATCCTTGAAATGAATGGCGTGTCGGCACGATGAGCGAAAGCACCGAGTTCGCAATGAATTGGTTTCACCGGCGGATTCCAACAACACCACGAAGTCTTTCCTTTCTGAGACACTGGCAATTCAGGCCTGTCTCTTCATTTCTGCGGATTAGCTATCGATACTGAATCTGAGTTTTACTTCAAATAATCGATATCATGTCCCTACATTTGGGTGGCCTTGTATTAAGGGCAACTATCGACTGACTCTGTCAATCTTTCGCGTGTACCATTTTGGTCGACTACACATCAGTCGTGATAAGTAATCACTTGACTATCACACAAAATATAACAACCCACAGTGACTAGTGGTCAGCAGCGTGCAATACTCTTTTCTCTTAGACTGTTTCTCTTAGAAACAAACAACGTTCCAAAAAAAAAAAGGAATTCCAATGCTGAGAAACGCTAGAATGTGCTCGCCGTTCTTTCATACATTTTCTTCTAGGCGATACGCACACAACAAACTGCCGATTATTCTCGCAAATTTAGTCCTCACAGGCCGTCGAGTATTCGTAGCGAAGCAGAAAATCGAGCTCAACGTATGGAGGATGAGTTTGTGCTTTCCCACGCCGATTTAGTAAGGCTTGGCACTTCACATGATGAGATAATTACTCACCTCCGAAGGCGTGGGAATGCCACCCGTGGCTGGTCAACTCATAAAGAAATCGACGGACACGTCACCTACGAGAGATCGGATTTGAATAGAAGAAGAAATCGTTACAGAACTGGCCTATAACGGTCATTTAATGTCTCGCACTTTTTCGAACAGGCCTTTATTGTAAGTATACTGGGAATATTCGACTTCTTCTCATCAGTTCTGTCCTGTAAAAACTGATGGAAATCTGGTCTAGAATACGTGGGAATATAAAACACTAATTAAAGTCATTAAAGAAGTGCGTGTGGAACAGCGGTTGGAGACGCCACTGTGACACACACGTAGAATCGACCCCCGCACCCATGGTCCACGAAGACTGCCATTCTTCTGTGGTCGGCAAATTGGTACCAGACTTATCTGGGAGGATAGCAGCACTGCCTCGATACATCAGTAGGCCACCGCGAGTCATTGTAAAGGCCAAATATGCATTCAGTCACCTCCAAACGATGCTTAATGAAGCCGAATGCATGGCGTATCCCTCAAGGATTGCTCAATACCAAGAGCTTAATCCTTTCTTTTAATTGGAGTCAAGATCAACTAGACTTGCCTCGCAAGCATTTTTTGCCAGCCTGAAATCGCACAATGGTTTACTTTGAGGCATTCTGGTTAAAACAGTCCTCTGCGTAGAGAAAAGCGGTGACGAAAGTTTAGGTCCGTCAACTCACGAAGCAATAAAATTTTTGCATACATTTATTACAAGTAAAAGTCTTCTTGAGATAAATGGAAAGAGTAAAATAAAATAATGGATGGCATATTTGTTTAATTTAGTAATTTAAGTATTCGACGAACAAATCGGCACTTACAACTTCTTGAATAAAAAAGTTCACTCTTATACGTGTTCAGCTTTCATTCTAATACCAAGCTAGTTCAACAACATCTAATAGGCATTTATTTAACCTTAGTGTCATCGAGGCTAGCGCTAAGGTGTTTAATATTGAACTACATGAAAAATAAAAAGTGAATCTATCAAATATTGACTGGACAGCTCTATTCTTCCAAGGCAGTCAGCGCTGCCAGTCGTCCTGGTGCTCCCGTCACTCCTCCGCCTAAAACATGTAGTGGTCGTTGGATTTTTGCAACCGACTTCTTTTTTGTTCTCGTCAAGCCTTGCATTTTTTATAAAACATGAAACGATTTGTCAACTGGCAGACTTAACAGAGCAACGTGTTAACAACTAGTCACGCAATTCATATTTTGCAGCTATTTTATCGATCGAATAAAAAAGCTTAGAATAAAACCTGACAAGGGCTTGTTACCTGGATGTGCACCACTTCCACAAAGATATAGCTCTCGAATTGGAGTGCGGAAGCTACTGAATTGAGGTACGGGACGGGCGAAATAGAGTTGGTCAAGCGTCATGGCGCCGTGGAAGATATTCTAGAAATGATTTTTGCGAATCAGGTGATTGGAGGAAACAAGAGGAAAGTAATGACTAGAACAGAAGTTTTAACAATTCCGTACTCCTCCAGTCAATCCGAAAATCCTTTCAATATCTGGTGGTGGAAGAACTTCGTAATCAATGACTGAGGAAGAGAAATTCGGAGCGTAGGCGTCAATTTCACTGAACACTAAATAGAGACTCGTAGTGCTGATACACCTTCTTTAGTCAAATTTGTTTTGCAAAGGCTTTAGGAGAGATAAAAACTGTTGGTTCAGCATTAACTAAATAGAAAAATCCGATCGAACGGTTTCCACCCGATAGTCGAGTCTTTCTTTAGTTTACCCACTATCTTCTAGTCACATGTCAACAATCAAATTTTCGAATGATCTGGATTTTCCAGTCAAGAACGCCTATTCTGTTTGGAAAATGTTGTTTCTTCTTCTCTTGCAACAGTAATATTCACAGTGATCGGTAACGGAATTGGTCAAACCCTTCGAAGACTCCCCCTCTTGGAAGGCTTCGCTCATCCTCTTAGCTCACTCTAGTCCTAAATTTGTGCTATTTAATTGAGTAATTCGAATATTCTTGAACCTAGAAAGTTTACATGCAAGGTTCTCGCCATTATGTCTGACCGTCGAACGTCCTGCCACTTGCCATCGCGCACAGTCCATTCGACTACAGACCCTCCTAATCGATTGTCCTTCAAACTAATCAAATTGCGTATAAGACCCTCTTAATGGTTAACGTTATGCCTTCTGTTTATTAGCGGTATCACCATTCTTTCTTTCTCGGTTCTAAAAGTTTTACTTTGAATAATCGGGATTAGGGGCGTTAGAAGCGAATCAGGGTTGCCGTCCAATTCACGTACTATAGCTACCGGTCAGAGCTCGACCTGGATCAAGTTTGTCGCCAATCCCTCAGGCTCAGCAATTTGATAGTAGCAGGCTTGTCTCCGAAAACTTCCTTCTTATCCAGGAAGACCAGTTGTGGTGAAGGCTTCGAAAGACTCAACTAGAGCTATTCCAAGATTCCAGATAGAATGAATTCGAACAGCGCTCGACGACACTCATGAAGCAGGCAAAATCCTCAAGTAGCAGCAAAACCGACACGCAAATCTAAGGATTTCCGTGGATGCAGGACGCAAGGCAACGAACCGAATGAAAGAATTTTTGGAATGAGCAAAGTATGTAGTAAGGAGTCGTGCGAATAAAAATAAAAAGGGTTGCGATATCGTTCTCTCGTCAATGCATTTGTTCCGTCGCTCTATTCTTGATCGCTGTTCCACCTCGTTCCACCTACTCCATCAAACACACTCTCCCTCACTGTTTCGGAGTTGATCAATTTGTCCAGACTTCCTTGCAAATGATACAGCACTAACTTCATTGACTGAATTTGTGAAGGATCTTGAGCCAACCAGGTCGCTCTTTTATCGACAACATTACGGACGGCGTCACTTTTCAGTGGCATTGATCAACGCCATGGACTTGGTCTATATACTTTCATTTCGTCCCTTATTAGCTGAATTATTTTAAGAACTAGAATGTTCGCAGTTTCTTGAGCGTTAAAAATGATAAAGCTGTCAGCGTTGATCAATCCCTGAGGGATGCGCTATGCATTCGACTTCATTAAGTATCGTTGGAGGTGGTTGAATGCATATCTGGCCTTTACAATAACTCGCGGTGGCCTATCGATGTATCGAGCCAGTGCTGCTATCCTCCCAGACAGGTTTGGTACCAATTTGCTGACCCGGAGCGGATGAAGGGCTTGGTGAGCTATGGGTGTGCGGATCCATTCCATGTGTGTGCTGCAGTGCACCTCCGACCACTGCGCCACACGCGCCCTTTTTCAGCGTTAATAATTGTTAATAGGTAGCAATTAAGAGAATTCTTGGTAAGCTCCTAGTAACAATATATGATTTGTTCATTACTTTTCTGCCGCTGAAAAAAACATTTTGCAGATTAATCGAGATCTGAGGATATCCTGATTCTTTTCTTATTACAGTATTTGTCGCCATGTTTGCACAATGTCTAGTTTAGAAATATGAAATCGTTTAGATTCGAGTAGCTGAAAGTGGTGCAGACGCCGTCAACCGACCGTGTTTGGCGTAGCACTTCTTGGTCTCGTCCGTCCACTGGCCTTCCTTTAGTTGATACGGGGTGTACTGTGTGAACAGTGAGATTACATGCGACGAGTCATCCGCGACCAACGATCGGTCGATCGATGACGGAATTGTCATCTCGATAACCGGCCTCAAATCGATATTTTTCATTACTTCGTAAGATGAAAGAACATTATTTGTGAGATGAAACGTGAAGATAAAAAGCAACAGTGTACACATCACTAAGTAGCCTTTGAAGAACTAGAAAGCAGGCTGTGGTAGCATGGAGTTTCTATGAAGAGTTTTCCGTTCACAGTTTTAGGTCTCACTGGGTAGCGAGTAGAAATCTAAGAAACTTGGAATTTTCAAAAGAATGGAGGTGATGAAATTCATAGCATTTCTCTACACTCTGGCAACTGGTTTAGTCTACCCTACAAAAGGCATACCTTCGGCTCCAATTGCCATTCATAAAGTCAGTGAACGCGCCGTGAATAGTGTCCATGTGCTCACAGTTCATATGAATTGTCGTCTGATGATGAGGCAGTGGTCGTTTTCCAGAGTTCGGATTGCACGTAAATGAAGGCAGTTCAGCGACAGCCACTGTAAATTTCAGTGCATAGCTTCCAGGGCATTATGATATGATGTCTATTTATGGGACTACAAATGTGTTTTATGATCAGAAATTTTACTAAGCACGCGAAGCAAGGTTTGTTACCTTCCATGAGGCTAGTGGCAACACAACGAAGACCTTACATATTCATTTTACTGCCCTCACTAAAGAAACACAATAGCCCATTCCGATTTCTTTGAAGAATTCTTCACAAGCTAAGTAATGGTCTTTATCATATAGAAATAGAAATGAGTTCAGAGTGAGAAACGTTATGGTGCGAAAAAAATCCGAGCAAGTGATTCTATTGCTTTTATTATTTAACACATTGCATACCAACCATTTATTTTTGTTACGGGTGAAGTGTAATCTATGGATTGCACGGCGCTGAGGAACTCTTGAGGAAGGTTGGACTGAAACCCGTCTATTAAGTAAGTGCACAACTTTCAGTTTCTGTTGATCAAAGATTACCTAATGGGTAATGAAGCTCCAAAAATTTTGTGCAGTTTCATGCTTACTTTAGGCAACAGATCCTCGAAGGTGATCTTCGGTGTAGCGTTTGAGAACACCATTTTCGCGTGAACTTCTTTTCCATTCGACAGGAGAACTCCTTTAGCACTGCCGCGGTCTACAAGGATCTCTACCACTTCCTGAAACAGATAGTGCAAGTGAATCCATAGTCATCTTGGGAAATTATTCGGAAAAAGTGCAAAAATTACATTTTAGACGACAACTTAGTAGAGAGTTTCCAACTTGAATTAACGAGAGAAGCCCCACTGCTTTGGCATCATTACACATAAATCATTCAAAATAATGTTCACATAATGAGAAGAACAGACGACATATGGACGAAAAGAACTGTAGAGTGGACTCCACGAGAACGCAAACGTCCCCTAAGGGGCGGACGTGTTCGTAAACAAAGTTAATCAGCTGTACCCGCAGCTGCAGTTATTTTGCAGATCACGGAATGTGACTCGCACGCTCCACCATGCTCGAGTAAAACGAACAACATGGACAACGGTTGCGAGAGAAAGAAACGAATGGCAAATGTGCTGGGTCCGTACAAATCGTGAAGACGGACCATCCAAGTATCCAAGTAGGTTTAAATCATTTAGTTTCTCAAAAAAAAACTGGTAATTTTAACCGTGTAGTTTTCGTACTATGTTCCGAATTGATCTACTCCTCATCTATACAAGCAAATAGCTCAACACTACAGCGAACTTAATATTTGGTTAGCGCATCAGGATTATTGCTTGCATGAAGATAAACCCATGTTTCTAATTAATAATATCGTAAAAAACGCCTTGAACATAAAAGTGATGTACCTGACCAGTGAAAATCTCAGCACCATGCTTTCTTGCCGCTTTTGCGATCGCCTGAGACACCTAAAAATGCGGGTTTTGTTCTCCTACACGAACAACAGTGAAGGAAATATGGCGAAGGCTTTACCTCTCCCATGCCACCTATCACATATCCCCAAGCTCCTCTCCGATTGTCCAGTCCTCCCAGAACATGGTGGAGTAGAACATAACTAGGTTTCAGTTATTACTTATATTCTTTAAAATTCACTAAATCATCCCGCGTTTTGCGCATTTATCACGTTTGACAACTAGCCAAATTGGGCAGCAGGATCATGATCACATCTTTATGATGGTCCCCTCAGCTAACCAAATTCGTGGCCAAGCTAGATTAACGAATAGCTAACTAACCACTAATGATGAGTAATAAGTGCCAGCATTTCCCTGTCACGTTGGGTTCAAAAAATAAAAAAAAACTGAAGGTGAATTCAGGTTTCTAAGGAAAAGCCATATGCTGAGGGTGAGGAAGTCTATCCATTGTAAATCATAAGCTGAATGAGGAAAAAGGAAATGTTACTCCGAACGTATCAAATTGTTCGAATCTAGATCGGTCTAAAATATACGAGTGTTGAAGGCCTGGAAAAAACCGGTCTACGTATTTGAACAAAAAATTGCAATACCCAGTTCCGGCATCGTAAGGACTGGCTGCAAATCCTATGATACCATCAGTACCCAGAGTCGCCTTCAGCACATCGCTCTCGAACCACTTTTCCATTACCTTAATGAGCAAGTGATATGAAAGCAGTCTACTCAGGCAGCTTTGCTCCTAAAACAAGCTAACCTTTGCGATTGGAGCTGTCATCAATTCGTAAAATTCGACGGCGTTGTTGGCACCAATGTGGCGTACTGTAATAAAATTAATGAGTCGTTTCATCTCTGGTAATGGAATCATACTCTTTTTACCAGACTTGATCATTTCACGTATTTTCCACCTATTCTTAAGCAATTTCCATTTGGATTTTTCGTGAAAATTGTGTGGGACGTGGTCCATGTGTGACTCGAGAGCGTACACAATCCGTTCGATAAATTGCTCATACTTAGGAAATTTCTGAAAGAAAATATTATGAAGAGTTCGGACTAGGCAGGTCCATAGAACGAAACCTCATGTTTCTTAACGGAATATCACAGCCACAATAATGCTATTGTCACAAATTCTTAGCACCAAATTTTCGAGAATGTCCTATAGAGTTTTCTGGCCTAGATAAAGTCGTGCTGAGATAAATCAAACTGGTTATTCACAGATTTTCAAAGTCGATGACTTTAGTGAGTGGAAGGGAATTCATTATAAGGTTTAGCATAATACCGTTGCAAGGACGCTCCTATTTGTGGATGTGTAGAACAGAATCGATTTCATCCCCTAAGCTCGATACAGCTTTCAAGAGAATTCGATGTGACCATCCAGAAGACCAAATAAAATCGATGTAATGTCAACAAGTGCCATCAACTAGGAAAAAACTGAATCGCTGAGTAGTAAATTTTCACTAAAATCACATCAGGATTCACAAAAGAGAAGAAATACTTTCTCTTCCAGAAACTATAACCTTACTACTGGCGGCGCATCTATGATGGTGGGTTGGAGACAACTGTGGAGGAAGAAACAGAGGTTTTATTAAGACCGAATAACAATGGGAAGTTGAAAACCCGTGATTATGAAACTCACGGGGAAAATGGGATCGATGCAGAAGGGATTAGAAAAGTTGACGAAATAGTGAGCGTTTAAAAATAAAACCTTGCTTAATCTACACAAAGAATCGCGATAGATGACGGATTTTTCTCCCACAGATTTTTTAAGAACAAGCGCGTAGCGACATTGAATTGAGACACCACTTCATGCTTATTGGCACAATCTACAGAATTCCTCAAGAAGAGCAACCTTTTCCTTTCGGCTTCGTTGCATCACCCTTGCGAAGGAGTAAACGCTCAGCGGTTTTTCAGCTAGTCACTCAACTTACGTAATAAGGACTTACACACAGTATTCACAGAAAAATACGCTGTTTAGTAATGAAAAGCGAATATGGCGGTACATCAAAGAGGTCCATCCATGAACGGCTAAAAATTTTTTTACGAATCAGCTCACAAAAGAATTCTTTTCAACCTTCTCCTCTTTTCCATCTAATCGTAACAATGCATCATTTAACTGAAAGGGGATAACACTTTTCATGAGTCCTAACTCGAATCACTAACCTATCGATGAGCTTCTGAAAACTTCAAAGGAAGGCAAGCTTTTTAGAATCGTATGAATACTATGCGGAACATTATACTCTATACTTCAGCATCACGTTGAGAAAACTTTGCTATTTGCTTGCAGTTTTCGTTCATGTCCAATCCAAGCAGTAGACTTTTATTAGAATCACGAATTGGCGTGAATGAGGATGGATTTCTGACGTGATAGCGGAGTCCATGTTCCTGCAAATCGCTAAAGTTACATTAATTGTGTTGTTTGAGTACGGTTTCTTTGAATTTAGCATGAATTTATTAGACAGTGTCTTAAAAGGGAAATGGGGCTGTGTGCAAACAGCAGGAAAGGAGAGCAAGCGCTAAAAATATCCCTTATAGCTCTTACCTTGAGTTTGAGGTCATCTATAATAACAGGCCGAAGCAAGCTCAGTAGATAAGATGCGCGAGAGAATTTAAAACCTGGAAAAACTAAGATTTAATGCATACCAAGAGCAAAAATATCTAGAGCCACAATAAATCAACTCTACTCGGCACAATCTCTTCAGTAACTGCTGCTCCTCCTAGCAGTGTTCTTCTTTCCAGCAGGCAAACACGTTTTCCAGCACGAGCCATGTACGCCGCCTGCATCAAAATCAGCTAGCGGATACAACATAGAACATGAAGCATCGGAAGCTATTGGCAAGCCAACTTATATGAAGTGTGTGCGGATTAACGGTTACAGGGTGCACTGTAATACAAATATGGCCTTCGGTTTGATTCACTTCAGTCGAACCAAATTCATATAATCTTAACTCTTTTATTTACTGCCTTTTTTCTTCTTAATGGCAGGGTATGTTGTGAAGTATAACTCGTATGAAGTGCTGAGATATTTGCAAAACTCCGGACCCGGATGGTGTAGTGGTGAAGTGCGCTGCTCTCCGGTAAGGACAACAGCGCGTGGTCGTTCCCCACTGCATACACCTGTGGTCCGGAGTTTTGCAAATATCTCAGCACTTCATACAAGTTCATATAGTTCCAGGGTCGGAAAATCGGTAGCAGAATGGTCTGTGAAAAGCTCCTTCTTATACAATGGCCGGAGGATCTTGTGGGGAAGGATGCCGTAGCTGGAATAGACCGGGGCTGGAATTCAGTGGCATTCATGGAGAATCCTTTTCGCGAACAACTTCGTGGATGTCGAATAGAAGAACACGCAGTGCAGAAAGCGGTGGTGACAAGAAGGAAAAATATTTTAATTTTCGTTCCCCACCATAGACACCTGCGGTCCAGAGTTTTGCAAATATCTCAGCAACGTTGTGGTTGTATTTCGCTTAGTAACCTGCCATGAAAATTATAGAAGGCAGAAAACAAAAACGTTAAAAATATTTTGAATTTTTTCGCAGACTGTTGGGAGTGAACTCTTGATGTACATCGCAAATCTACATCGAGGGACACTTCTCAGGCACACAGTAAAGAGGGAGGTGGTGGAGTGAGAAGGGGAAACCATTGGAGAATAACGATGGTGATAGTAATAAAGAAACGGTAATTATTGATGATGATAGTAACAAAGAAATGGTAATTATTGTAACCGCTAGTAACTGCCAAGACCGACTTTCTATTAACCTCGGCATTGACCAAGTGATTTTCTTCGTATTTTTGTTCGTATAATGTCATTATACTTCCACGTGATTTCTGTGCGGTTGGTCTCTACGTGACATACTTAGTGGAAACCTCATAGGAAGCGGCTCTGAGGAAGGCGAAATCCGCCGAAACGTCAGCTTAATCGTGAACAAAGAATTGTAACCGCTAGTATTCTTGCCCCTATCTTTACTTTGAAGAGTAAAAATCCACTACTCCTTAACCCACCAACTTCGAGAGTTTTAAACATGATACACTACTTAGTAGTCAAAAAGTCTCTTCATTCACAGGACCATCCATTTTCACTTATTCATCTTCGACAGGTTTTTTATGAACTGGGTCTCCTCTTCAATTCATGCGTCTCTTACTTACAATTTTTTTTGCCATTTGTGCAGCTTCTTGAGAGCAGACTCTGTTTACTTCAGCTTTTTTCCAATACACAGTGGTCGAAGATCGCCTATAGTGGACGGTGGAGCAAACATTTAGAGGTTTCTATATATAAGATAAAGATGAAATAAAACTCGTTACCGCTGTTAGACCGTTATGACCACCGCCAACGACCACGACGTCATAGACGTCTTTGGGATGCGTGTAGAGTGTTCTAAGAGCAGTGAAACGTCCACTCATACTGGAATAATTGTGCAGTTTCGGTTGGTCCAGTTATAAGTTAAAATGCACCATTGTCTAATGAAAGGAGTGAAAACTTCGGCAGTGAAACCGTTAAAGTTGTACCAGATCAAATATTGTAGAGCTGACAAACTAAATCCAACTCTAGTTTGAACTTATTCTCTGCGTCGAGGAACATCGATGCTTCTATGGAATCATTTACAGTGAAATTCAAGATGGCATTTCGAAAACCATTCCCGGAAACAAAGGACCATGGTAAGACTGCTTTGTGTAGAGAATTTTGGCGTTATGAGATTCTATAGGACTTTCGATAAAAGTTGAGTACTAGGTAACTCAAGAAATACTGAGCAATTGAACCTTTTAGTTTCACGCTCTCGAGTAATATTTTATGCTGTTTTGATTGAAAGAAAAATGAGAGATAATCCCAGAAGGAAGTTGATGATCTACTGGAAAATGACGAAAAGTCGAACATAGAAGACACATACGTCTTATCTGGACCAGTAGCACACACTTCAACGATAAGATATGAGCCGAGTGTCGAAAATACGCAGCTATAAGCCGCCTTATTTATCGACCTCAGATCAATACTGTAAGAATCAATATCGTGTGGAAATGAAAAACACGCAAAAATCCTATCGAAGAACTCATGTGTGCAACTGTCACGAGCTTTTTCTACTTTTCGAAGTAAGCTCGCCGTTTGCGTGGGCGTAGGATTCAGTACAATGGACTACGTCTACATAATAACACGACTCATCGAAGCATTACAAGAGTAGAAGAACCGCTCTGCTTCATTTCGTCGATTTCAAGATAGTTTCTGATCTGGTTGAGATAGAAGCTGTCACGGAAGCTCTGGATAGCAAGGCGCCCATGCCCAGTATATATATTATTCATGAGCTGTGTAAAAGTTTTACAATTAAATATCACCCACCATTCCACAACGATATTAACACCGATATCAAAAGAGGGGTTAGGCAAAGCGATACCATCTTGCTATAATTATTTACTAACCCCTTTTAAAACATCGTGTGAACACTGGAATGGTACAACATGGGAGTGAAAATTGATGGTCGGCAATTACAAAATCTGATGACATCGTTCTCATATCAATAAACATTAGCTAAGCGGAACAAATACTTGCCGAGTGTGGTATAGCCCGTGGAAAGATTGGTTTTCGACTAAATCTAACAAAAACAATGTTTATGAGAAAAAAATTAGTTTTCATGCCCCATTCATCCTCAACGGAATGAATATCTCCGAATGCTATAGTTAAGCTTATCTAGGTCGGGAAATTAACATGATGAACTCAGCACCAGAGTCGAACAGAACGAAGCGAGCGACTTTGGAAGCTTTCAAGGCCATTGAGGATGTAATGATGAAAACAGAGATTATCCGACTCCACGCCTACATCTTCATCTCCACAAATCTTCTTGCCTTAACGTATGCGTCAGAAACCTGACCGCTAGGTAAGCAAGATGAAGGATCATTACACGTTATTGAACGCTCAGTCGAATGTTGAAAGTCGTGCCCCATATCACCCAAGTGATTGGCATCCACCTACGTTAACGATGAAAAGTAGAAGATGCTATTCTACACGTCAAATTGTCGAAGACAATGTTGGACGGAGACGTATTTCGCATGAACGACAACCTGTGGACATGAGCCGCTGGCGATTTGCTTGGGATGTCAAACAAAAACCGGGAAGACCACCAACCCGATGTTCGTAGTTCTCGATAAGAATCGTTGAAGGAAGGGTCTGGCACGCAACGGCGAGAAGTGGAAAGTTAACTGATGCCCGCTTTCCAGTCACTCAACTATCAACGGGACGACGAGTGAAACAAGTGATAGTCACGAGGGTACGTGGCAGAGGGTATTTAAACTCAGGTAAAAAAAAAAACTTTACGTATACGGTGGATGCAACCCTTAGACGGAAGTGGATTTAAGTCATAAAACTTTCGTCGTTGCTCTGCTGTTTCTGTGAAATATATTGATATGGCCTTGTGTCACGGTGACTTCATATTCCTCTTCATTGTCAACTCCACCTCCAACCCAACTAGTCTAAACCAATGAAAACTCGAATATGAACGAGTTTATAAACCAAAGGCAAACGAGTCATTTTGTTGATGAGGATCATCAGCACGAATATTTTAACTTTTAACCTTTATGTATATTACTGACTGATCTCGTTTAGTGTTTGATAGATTCCATCATCAGGTAGAATGCTAGCAAGCACAATACTTTGGGATCATATTGTCCTTTCTTCTTGGCCTTGAGCCCAACACTGAAGACCAAGCAATATCTAGTTTCCTTCCTTAATTCGTTGTACACGCACTAGATGTAGATATGTTAACATTTACACCACGGCGTGATCCCCACCCCATGAGAACTATACAGAAGAAAAGTAATGGCCTCTTTCAACATTAGGACAACATATCGGCTTCCAGTGGATTTCTTCAATTTCAATAAGAAAGCTATAATCGGTAAGCTATTTTGTGCAATATGAGAGTCTTCTTATTTTCCCACGATGAAATTTTGATTTGCCTGTACATATATTTCCTCCAAATTATTGCTTCAATTCTTTATATTCTTGTTGACTAACCGCTCGACTTCGTCCAGAAAAACATTGTCGCATTTCTCAATAAACCTTTTCTGTTTAGAGCTGCTGTCCTTCGGTTGAAACCTTTAGAAACTTAAAGTTCGGTATCAGTTTTTGAAGAACTTGAAACCTACGCATATTTGAATTGGAAAGGGTAAGAAGGTACTCTCTATATAACGACCCAATATGCGATTAATGCGATAAGGCAAAGTCGCTTTAGTAAATTCGTAGAGTTCTAAATTCCTGAAACACTCTATTGATCACCGACTGTATAGCTCTAAGGTATTAAATAACACCTAGTGCTTTACCAAGATTTCAGTGGTACTGATGCAGTTCAGTAAAGGTAAGTGTTCGGTGTCTCAACCTTTCTCTAAGCCCGCTAAACGTCGCATATCTCCACCAGTGGCGGAAACTGATATCTGGGATCAGCTACCTTCATCCAAACCGCAAAAATTGAAGAGTGTTTGTGACGAGGATACGCCTGAGCACGTCTATTCCAGGATTTCAGTGAGAATAGATTCAATTATCATTAAATGGCATGAGAAAGTACCAAAGGTTCTCAAGCACCATGGACTTGAGTATGAAATCCGAACAGCCTCATGAATAGTAGTTGGGAGGAAGCGGATCGAATACGGTGATTGCTGGGGTCCGCAATAATAACTCGAATTCTGTAGGCACTTTTTTCTCGCAAACATGCGATTCTTTAAATATATATATATATATATATTTAACTTTCCGTCAGTTGTCGTAAACACATTGGTTTGGCTCTTCACATGTTACCAGTCTAAATGCAAGGTCTCTACTCAGTGAAAAACCAACGAGATTGTGCTATTGTTCAAGTAGGATGATGTCCACGATATCGCCAACTATCGCTCAAACTGCTTACTGTCTGTCGTCTATAAAGTTTTCACTCGAGTCATCCCAAATAGGATTGACAGAACACTGGACGAAGGACATCTACGTGAGCAAGCATGGTTTCGAGAAGGACTCAGTATGATGGTCCACATCTATACGGTTACAACATTCATCGAAACGTTACGAGAGCACAAAAGACCGCTCTTTCTCACTTTCATCGCTATAAAGAAGGCTTTTGACTCAACTGAGATAGAATCAGTCATGGAAGCCGTGGACAGTCAGTGACTCCCTATTCAGATATATTCTTCGTGAGCTATGCAAAAATTTCACAACCAAGATATCACCATTCAACAACGACATTAACATCGACGCCAAAGGAGGAGTTAGACAAGGCGATACCATCTCACCAAAATTATTTACCGCCACCCTCCAGAGCGTCATGCGAACATAGGAGTGGGATAATATGGGAATGAGAATCGACGGTCGGCAGTTACATCATCTTCGCTTTGCTGATGACATCGTCCTTATAACACCAAACATTAGCCAAGCGGAGCGTATGTTTGCCGACTTTGATAAAGCCTGTGGAAAGATTGGTCTTCGACTAAATCTCACAAAAACGATGTTCATGAGGAACGGATTGGTTTCCTATGCCCCATTTACGCTCAACGGAACAAATGTTGAGCAGAACGAAGCGAGCGTGTCGGGATGATTTGAAGAGGATCGAGGAAGTAGTGAAAAAAACAAAGAACACCCGACTCCGTGGCCACCTTTTCGACTCAGCGGTGCTTTCTACCCCAACGTGTGCGTCAGAAACCTGGTCGCTGCATAAGCAGGGTGAAAGATTACTCAGCGTTATCGAACGCGTAGTCGAAAGGACGATGCTAAGAGCATTTCGTGTCACCCAAGTAAGGGAAGGGATCTGAAGCTCGGACCGTAAACGATCAAAAATCAGAGATGCCGTTCTGCACGCCAAACAGCCGAAGATGAGGTGGGCCGGAGGAGCAATGTGTATAATATATATAATATATATATAATATATATATATATGTCATTACTATCGCGATCCGTTTTTCATCACTGGCTCTAAGAATGCGAAATGCATTGGTTTGCTAGAATTTGTGAAGCCTTTTGTTCTTAATATTTTTTAAAAAGAGTATAGCCAAAAGAAGCTATCCTAGCCTTTGCTGTGTACATGCTCAAGTTTCACTGCTTCCTTGAGAACTCATTCTCTTCTTTACAGATAGCCGACGCCTGTTGACGATAACCGTCATCATATTGTTCAAAGTCGCGAATATTATGGCCATGGCTTTTGTCTCCTACTAAAAAGAGCAGCCTTTCGTAGTGCAAAAGGCTCAGCCCTGGTATTCGTTTACTCAAGCCTCTGCTTTTAGATGGCAATGTCGATCTCTTCAAATCAAGATTACTCCGATTTGGCGGTAACCATTTGACGTATATCGCAGATGGACATTCTGGAACACCTCTGACGATAATGAGTCGATGAACTTTAGAATATAGATGAAACAATGATCTCTACACTTTTGAATGAATCTTTATGATAATGCCAGATAGAAGTCCTCGTATAGAAAATTTCTTAAACGATTCCTCCTTTCAGAACCTTTTCGCCTACGCTAATAATTTTTCAGTGAGCAGCGAGCGATGCGAAAAGAAACACTTCTTGACGTGTTTGTCATTTTTTTAAGGGACGACATGAAGCTACTATTTCCTGTGTGATTTATTCTTACTTTGATCAAAAACCTACCAAGTCACACATTGACTCGCCTTAACTTATATCTTCAAGATTTTTCACAACTTCAACGAGTCATAGTGCTCAGTTCGCAAGCGACTAATGCAGTATAACTAGCGAAGTTTGTCAGGATGTCACTATTCGACCAGGGAACAGACGTCGTCCTCGACCTCTCGGTCATTATTGACATGGTGAAGATCACTGTCGCCTTGGTGGTCTTCTCTTAACTTCGTCATCGAACACAGAATTTGCGCTTCGCTATCTTCACTACTGGTAACAAAATTACTGACATGATTACTTGTTAATGTATTAAACATGGATAACTTGGAAGCTTTACTTTGACAGGGTTCAATGCCGATCTGTGCCCCCACGTCATTCCTGTGGGTGATTGCTAATAGTACGGTTACGCTTTTAAAAAAACTGGTTGCGAGAGAGAAAAACCACGTTCTTCGGTTGGTGTAGTGAATAGCAAATGAGCTACCGGAAAAGGTAATCGCGGGTTCGAAGTTCAGCCACGCTTCCGAATTTTTTTTCATACCTCAGCATTCTTGTGGTTGAATTTCACATTACACCTTTCCATAAAAGAAGTCTTCCACTGAGTTTTCCACTTGGAGAGACAACACAGAGTTCATACACGGAAACAATGGAGAAAATATTAAAGTAAAAATCACCGTCTTCGCACACGAATCTAAAAATTCAGCTCGTAAAACTCTCAAAACGTTTTCGACAAATCTCAAAAAACCGAAAATGAACAGCAAGCAGAAGTGCCTTTTGATCATGCATTAGCTCTCACAATATCTCTGAAGAATAGAGTGAAGAATTCACCTCACACTTCTATGTGAACTCTGCTCTTGGTCTCTTCGTGGTAGACTTAGTGGACCACTCATACAGCGTGGTGGGTGTATGAACAAGCTGCTTTATCTCCAGTGCGATTGAAATCTAGGTATCGTGGTTTTCCTGTTGAAGTTATCGAGGCATCTAGCTGACTATATTGCAGTGAAATGAACTTTCCAAGCTATGAAGAAGGAGCAATCCGCCGGAACATCAACTTTTGCGATAAGTAAATAGCACAATAATAACCTCCTGTTTGCTCATCAAGAGAACAGTGAACTACTATGAATTAATATTAAGCTAACAGAAAGTTGGTCTTGCAAGTAGCAACAGTGATGTTTTTCGTAGCCATCGAATATTTCTCTTCATTTCCTAAACATGTTCGCCTTCCTAGATATCGTTTCATTTTTCCATTTTCTCCATCTCTTCTTTGTCGAAGTTTTTTATGACACCTGTTGAACTTATACTTCAGCATTTATTTGCAATCAAAACTTTCCAATGGTGAAAATTTGTGACGGGAAAAAAAACGAGAAGAGAACAAATGCATTCATCAGAATAAAAGAGACATTTTTTCTTTTCTTCGGAAAGTAAATGAATGATTGACGAGTTATGGAGCTCGTGGGATTAAATATTTTGTATGAGGACTGATTCCATACTGAAGCAGATGAGATACGGTAGGAACTATACGGTCAGTCTCGTAGGTAGCAATACCAAATAGCATGAATAATGGCCGGAATTACGAGGAGCAGCAACAAGATTAGATTCAGGAACACTGCACAGGAGCATTTTCTATTGTGGTACCAAATGGCGAGCGGCTAAATTTTACATTTATTATTAACATCAAAATCATCGCTACTGTCATTTGTGTTTTCATGGTCTTCACAGAAATTAAATATTTAGATGAAAAAATCTAGTAATGAACGGCAGAGCGTTTGCTAGTCATCAGTTCCTCAGCGATCCACAAGGAATTCGACTCCGGTTGACATCGCAAACTTCTGAATGCATACTTGGCGCATATAATGACTTGCGAGGCACACCAGTTTATCAAGTCATTCGTTATAGACTCCCTAGAAAATTTTAAAGTCAATTTGCCTACTCTGGAAATAGATGTCTTGGTTTCCCCAGAGCGTAGGCACACGCGTCGAACCACGTGTTGCCGGCACATCTAACCACTGCGCTATTCCGTTGAAACATAGTGATGCGTTGCGACCAGCTACAACCTTTTGCCACTTTATTTTACATTAACCGCCATTACATATGCTGTACGGATTCCAGCACTTCTTGTATTCGACTCGTTTTCCTTGCATTCATCCTCAAAAAGTTCTTCGAGCATTTTGCACGTTGTTTCCGCTGTCGCTTAAGAATCTCAGCTTTCCTCTGAATGTAGTAGAATGATGCTCGAATCGATTCTACCTGAAGTTTTGAGGATAGCGGAGCTAAGGCGTTCCCCCATGGAATGGATAGACTGGGTGGGAGCAGAGGGAGGTGGTTAAACCAGCACCATGCTTCCTGATGAACTGTGACACAAAGCACTGTGCTACCTCTACCTCACCCCAAGGATAGCGCTGTGTGTATCGCCTTGATAATACACGAAGTACGAACAGCTGACCAATGTCAAAGGCCAGAGTTCAGAAACACTTCTGCACTTCTGTGTGCTGAAGATCAGCTGCGTCGGACAAGCAATGCGTCCGAGCAGTAGCCGAAGAACATGATCCATAATTCACTGAATCCTAGAATGTGAGAAATGGCAAAAGGATCACAAACTCGATTTTCAACCTTCATCACCATCTATCAGAATAAAACGAGAATCTTTGGGTCAGTCGAGCGGATAAAGCCTGTTTCACAGCTCAGGTATGCAATAGGAATGAAAGTAGACTTTTCTGGCTTTTTTCTTAACAACTAGACGGTGAACAATACTAACGAAATGGTATAAATTAGAAACACCTTTCGGGGAGCACAGCAATCTGTACGTCATCGAGGGGTTTCTGAATAGCATTACGTGTTGCAAGTGACTTTGCCTTGAAATACACTTCAGTAATCATCTTGCTGCAGATTCTATTGCTGAATTGACGTGCAGGATGAAATTCAGCCACATAAAACCACATCTATGAACGAATGTACAATTATGTGCAGAGGAACCAGCCCTTAAGTTCACACTTGTCGCAGGGGAAGAGCAAGGTCGTTTCTGCTCAGCGTTCTTTCACTAATCCGATACTTGTGACGTGCCAATTAGTAACGTACGATTAACAGACCGAGACCATCCGGTTGAAGGACAACCATGGAAGCCTCTACACCTCTTTGTAACCTTGTATATTTGTCATACACATGGTTACGCCGTTGCAAGTCAATTTATCTCTAAAAAATCCATCGCAAAATGAGGAGGACGAACAATTCTTCCAATTCTTAACACGTGAATGACCCGTCTTCAGAAAGAATCGTTTGTGCCTAAGCATTATTCCCATCACAGTGGTAATTCGCTCTTAACGCAAGGTTTTCTTTTCCTCAAATTCTGAGCTAGCCATGTTGATCTCCTTATGCTTTCATTGGCCCTTGGTGGCCTTTGTGGATCCGAAGAAGATTTACCACTTTGCGACTATGTAACTGCTATGGTAGTTCTTCACATCTATTTAATCGTAACAAAGCTGTCGAATGGAAAAGTCGATTAGCAAAGGCGTGAAAAATAGTTGTGTCGTTTTTTTAGTATCCGTGGTCAAGAAATAACTATGGAAACTTAAGAGATTTAAGGAGTGGTGCAACCGAGCAGCCGTTCTTCCTCAGTGGAAGGCACGTAAGAAAACGGTGAGTTTCTTGAGAAGCAGTTGCTCACGTGGTTACCACTCAGATTGCCATCTTTCTGTTTGTGTTATTGAAGTGTTGGACATAATAAATTTCTTTTCAATAAATATTTGATAATCATGAGCACTCTATTGGAAACTTGGTTGAAATAAGACTTTAAACTTACCGGAAAGAAGAGGATGAGTAAAATTTCAACAACTTTATCCCCGTCAGTTGACATTTCTAAAAAAAAATCTCTTCAAGAAGAAAATAAAACAGAAAAAATTACTATGATCTTCACAAATGAACGAGAAATATTTGCAATGACGTCCTAAAGACTTAAAAATGCACCGTATCTGAACACACAATCATTTATGGATGTCCCCCGTCCAGCAAATAATCCCACCGTTCAGAAGAGTTATCTGCATTGAAAACATTCCCAAAAAAGAACGGTCCAGCATAAAAAAGAAAACATCCGTTGAAACTATGAAGTTATAGAAATATGATTAAAACACGTCATCGATTCGTCGTCTTAATAATAGGAAAGTGAAGTTTCTTTGACCACGAGAATATCACACCAAAGTGATTAGATTTTAGGATAAGACCTTTGTCTAGGTTGTTTTTAATTGTCGCCTCACTTCCGGTCTCAGTTCAGTATCAGCATTTATCAACCATTTGTTGTCGGCCTACAAAATCGATCGATAATTGATCTGCTTGCTAATCAATCGAATATTGATGAAAACTCTTCATCCTTTCCGTGTCACTTCACGAAAGCGATAGTAAACAGCTGTAACGGAACTGGTAAACCGTTTTCTCAATTGATTGATAGAAGAACTTTACAGACATGCTGTTCTATAGCTAGATGAGTGTGGCGAAGTGCTTAAAGGATAAATGCAACACGTGGTAGTGATTGGTTCGATATGGCATTCAGGGTTCACTAGGCATTCCATCTCTGAGAGGTACCACACCTGTCTGAGAAAGCAAAAGCATTAACTTCATTCATTGGCAGGTCATTTTCCCTGTCGGGTGAAAGAGTAGCCCAGTGGTTTCTGCTCGCTCTAGGGACTCGTCGAGCATCATATCTTTCTTCAAGGCTCTTTGTAAAAAACTCTGACCATCGGGTCGGTGGTCTTCCTGCAGTACGTTTGACATCCCGAGGAATCTAGTCACTAACGGCTTTTGTCCATCGGTTGTCATTCATACGCATTACGTGTCCGGCCCACCTTATCTTCGACTGTTTGGCGTACAGAACGGCATCTTTGATTTTTAATCGTTGACGCAGATCGGAGCTTCGGATTCTATCCTTTACTTGTGTGGAACGGGATACTCCTAGCATCGTCCTTTCGACTGCGCGTTCGATAACGCTGAGGGACCTTTCATTCTGCTCACGCAGCGACCAGGTTTCTGACGCATACGTTAGGGCAGGAAGTGCCGTTGAGTCGAAATGGTGAGCACGAGTTCGAGTGTTCTTTGTTCTCTTCACTACATCCTAGATGCTTTTAAAAGCTCCTCAAGCCGCTCGTTTCCTTCCTCAGCTCTGGAGCGAAGTCATTCATCATACTGATTTCCCGACCTAGATAGAGAAAACTGGAGCACTCGGAGATATTTGTTCCGTTGAGCGTGAATGGGGCATACGAAACCAATCCGTTCCTCATAAACACTGTTTTTGTGAGATTTGGTCAGAGACCAATCTTTCCACAGGCTTTATCAAAATCGTTAAGCATACATTCCGCTTGGGTAATATTTGGTGTTATAAGGACGATGCCATCAGCAAAGCGAAGATGGTGGAACTGCCGACAGTCGATATTCACTCTCATATTATCCCATTCCAATGTTCGCATGACGTTCTAGAGGCTGGCGGGAAATAATTTTAGTGAGATGGTATCCTCTTACCCAAGCCCTCTTTTGGCGTCGATGTTAATACCGTTGTAAAATGGTGATATGTTGGCTGTGAAAATTTTATACAGTTGACGAAGAATCTTCATATACTGAGTAGGGGCACTTTGACTATCAAGGGCTTTCATGAATACTTCTATCTCTATGTGAATCGAAGGCCTTCTGTAAATCGATGAAAGTGAGATAGATCGGTCTTTCGTACTCTCGCGACATTTCAGTGGCCCTTGTTATCGTGTGAATGTGGTCCATCGTACTAAATCCTTCTCGAATCCCTGCTTACTCACATGGCTCGCCTTCGTCCAGAGTTCTGCCAATCCTGTTTAAGATGACTCGAGTGAAAACTTTGTAGACGACAGACAGTAAGCAGATTAGGCAATAGTTGCCGATATGGTGCAGGTCACCCTTCTTGAACAATAACACGGTCATGCTGGTCTTCCACTGACTAGGGACCTTGCATTCGAACAGGTAACGTGTGAAGAGCCGAGCCAGTGTGTTTACGAGGACTGGCGGAAGGTTCTTCAGGTGTTCTGGTCTTATCCTGTCCGGACCTGGTGCTGTTCGATTTTTCACCGACGAAATAGCATGTCGGATTTCGGAAGGGAGAACCGGTGGTACAACATATCCATCTTCTTTTATTTCATATGACGGGAGGTGGACATGGGTATAGAAGGGATCTGAGCAATAATTGGTGAATGATTTTCTGCATTGTCTTTCTGGACGCTCTAACTGTTCCGTCGGGCGAGTTCAATCATCTCGGTCTTCTAATTGGCGAAGCTTCGGTGGGCTTTGTGAATGCTTTTCCCAGCCTCTGCAGCTTCGACCATTACTGCTGCTATTCTCTCTTTAAGATCTTCTTTTATCGCCTGTCTGCATTGTTTTGCAAGTTCAGACGTTAGGTCGCGGTTGCCCGCAGCTCGTGCTACTCCACTCTGGGGTATAAGCTCGAGTGTTTCTCGAGACCGACGGCTCTTGGTGACTTTCGAACTCTGAGCTTTCATAGCGCTAACGTGAAGATGTTGAATGAACCGATCGTATTCTTCGTCGATGTTATCGACAACGGCATCCTCCCTGCAGCCGATTAATGAATTGAATAATGCCCCGTCTGCCCCGTGGTTACGGGACTTCGGTTTTTGTATTTAGCGGCTTTTTCTCCTTTTTGCGAGAAACAGAATCTTGCACGAAGGAGACTGTGGTCTGATCCCGTGTAGAATTTTAAGACAACGGCGACATCGGTTAGGGAAAACCTTCTATTGACTATGATGTGGTCTATTTCGTTATAGTACGCTCTATTGGGAGACTCACACGTCCAGCGTTGAGGGTGAGGCTTCTGGAACTGCGAGTTACTATGGATGGTTATGGTCGCCACGATAAGCTCAGATTTTTTCAGCCCGTTCATCCTGTTCTTTCCATTCTAATCCATAGGTCCCAATGTGACGTTCTTCAGGCGTACCTCTTGGTCCAATCTTGGGGTTGAAATCTCCAATGATGACCTTGAAGAATATATGGTCTTCTCTGTAGAACTTATCCAAGTCCATATAGAACGCTTCGACTCCTTCTTCATCATAGTTTGATGTCGGCGCGTAAACGACGAGGATTGTCAAAGCCGGTATCGATCCACATGTTTTTAATCGTAAACGTCCGATTCGGGCTGTATGCTGTTCGAATGAATTGATGTTCATGGGCAAACTCGTGTTGACGAGAACGCCGATGCAACCGACTCCTCCGCTTTCGCATGTTCCGAGGAATCCGAGGAACATTTCTTTTCCGGTGTCATAGACGGCGTTGAATGCGTGGCGTCGTCTCGTCTCGGCCAGGACGATGACGTCGTACCTTATCCTTCTTGCCTGCATGAGCAAGTCTTCTATCGAGGACTCGGATGCAAGTGTACGTGTATTATAGGTACGGATCGTCACCATAGTTCCTTCAAATCCAGGCAGCTTCCATTGGCCCTGATATCTTAGCAGCCTCTCCGTTCTCATCTTACCCAACGCTGCGAAACCGGGGCTCTTTCGGGGTCAGAGGGATGAGGCCCGTTCTTTTTACTCTGTTTAGAATTTTTTTTTGATATCCACGTATGGCTTGCTGGGCTCTGAACGTGGGGGCTGGGTATACTCACGGATAGCTTGCCAGGCTCTCCCAGAGTGGACATGGAGTCCCATATACTTCCCAGTCACTTGATTGCAGGCTTTTGGCCGAATTGACTCGTAGAATACAATCCGCATAGGCAAGAACGCACCCATATACGCATGCATGAATGCGCCTAGCAAATGCAGAAAGTATATGCCAGATCGGCGTAGCAGAATCAGGGTGTCCATCCCTTGGATCCACCTGCGTCTCAGGGAAGCAATGGTCGCTTTTGGTCCACGATTAACCACCTATCCGCCACCTGGGCACGCGCCGCGTAGCCTCGCCACTAACCGGCCCGAGATCCCTCATCATATGAGGGAGATCCGTGGTTAAAGACCTCCACAACGCTTCATGAAGTAGAATGCAAAGCGCCTACATCTCAGGGATTGATCAGCGGTGACAGCTTTGTCCTTCATTTTTTGTTCAGTAGCTAGGTTGGTGGTAGTAGTTGCATTTCACTGACCAGTAGGTATTTTTATCGCATCATCATCCAACGCCATCAGACGTTAACAGCACAATATTCATTCCTGGATTGTATTGATAGACGATCAAGATGAATGTGAAGGGAAATTGGCAGATCTCTATGAGTTGTGCAAATAATATGGACAATATAACTCGTATGAAATGCTGAGATATTTGCAAAACTCCGGACCACAGGTGTATGCAGTGGAGAACGAACACGCGCTGTTGTCCTTACCGGGGAGCAGCGCACTTCACCACCACACCATCCGGGTCCGCTTTGCGCGTATCTCAGCTACTTCTATCGATCTTTTTTGCCATCAGTAATCACCCGTCAACGGGGTCGATCTGGGGAGCCAATATCGGCATTGAACCCAGTTAAGCTGAGGTCTTAATGGCAGGTTATGTTGCGAAATATAACGTATGAATCTTAATGGCAGGTTATTAAGAAGAAAAAGGCAGTAAATAAAAGAGTTAAGAATATGGACAATGTTCCACAAACAGTTGAACCCTTAATAGATTCCGAAACTCCTCACATGCTGTCTATATTTCCTTACAGATTCGTAGAACTAGGTCACTTTGAACCTAAAGGGTGGTTGTGGGTGATTAAACCAGACAAAGTGATCACCGATAATGCTAATGTGCTGAGTAGCAAAAAGTTTACATCTCCTCGTTCTTTCCCTTCGAAATCTCAAAACGAATGAGTACAATAGAGCGAAAAATACTTTTAATAGTAGACTATCCATCGTTTGCTATGCGAACTTTCAGACGACATTACAACGAAGCATTTTTTACTGGGTCAAGTGAGCTTTCGTCTTGTTTGAATTAGGTGTCAAATAACCGTAAACTTAGTCTTAATGGTTAAATTGATCCACAATTGATCAAAATAGATCAGAAACGCTTAGAATAACGATGATTGTTAAGGAATGTCTTTGAAAAATCGTAGTATTTTGAAAACGAGAGAACGAAATGGGTTACAAAGAGAAATCTGAAATGTGGTAGCATCAACTTTCATCTCTGTAACCATACGGTTGAGTGTAACTCATTAAGCTCAGCTTGATCGACCAACACAAAGAACATCACACTTCCGGTGTGTTCGTGAGATTCCAGTCGTTTTTTGACTACTTTTGGCAACAAGTTCAACTAAGGCAACTCGTCAGGGTCTATTATATGCAATACTTTTCCAAGAACTTCGAGGGATTTAAATTAGCAGAAACGGTAGCCATTGAGCCATTGTAATGTCGAGTTAACAAATTTACGAGGGTTCATCGAAACCAAAAAGCATTTCTTCTTAATGGATGCAGTGTATTATTCCCATTGTAGGTAGGCTAGTGAAGTCACCAAGTTACCAAACTTTGACTGCATTATGAGACACCCCGTTTGCTACATTGTCCAAAAACTGGCAATGGAATACGAATTCTGAACTAACACATCACCTTACGACGGATATTTATTGATTGGTCGTCATAAGCCATCATGGTGATAAAGAGCAACTCATTTTCTCTCTTGCTTAAACGAAATAATGGACATATGCTTTCAATGAATGTCATCCGTGGCTTGAGCTATGCAAGCGCCAGCACTAACGTCGTCAGTGTCGAACTGGATACAGTGACCAAAATTCATTTACAAAAAGGCAAAGTCGTGAGACGTGGAACATGTGGGTGTATGGAATTCAGTCGTATGCGTCATACTCCACACAGTCGTAGGGAGAGACACTAACAACAAAGAGTGAAAACGATAAAAAGAGATGACTGTTCCCACTGAGTGTGTCAACAAAGTGTTTTCAGTCAGTAAAGAGAGCTCAGCGGTGAGATTAAGGGGAAGCGGTAGAGTACGGCTGTCCAAATCATGTGCCTAGTCCAAGGATTGGTCGGAAATTATTGCCGAGCGGTAGCAATCGATTGTCTGGCATTCTGTACAGGTCAGTGCCATCAACGGTAATGAATTGCGATCGGCATGTGACGTTTCGTTCGACCTCATCTTTTCTGTGTATTTTTGTATTAATTCCTACAACGAAATGGGCGAACGCTACGGTAGGTCGGAGTGGAGCGGGATGGATTGTGCCGGTCGGTCGGAGTGACATATCATCTGCGACGCGGCCAGCACAGGCTGTGTGTACACAGGGAACGTAGTCGGATACGATCGTGCCCAAACATTAGAATTGTCGTTTCATCACTGTAAATCTCCACATTCGACCAATGAGATCAAGCTATGACGACGATTTTTGGCTTAGTTGCCCCACCGAAACCTGGAATGACGTTAACCAAGACCATCAACAACATTAGATCAGTACGCTTGCTTATTATGGACATTCCTAGCCCTGCTTCGTTCTTCACGCCATCATAAGCGTAAACAACCTACTATCGTCGGCGAAGTACTCGGCCATGATCAATCTCGTATGCATGCGTTGTGCATTGAATGGTATCATCGTAGAGTTGGCTGAATACTTATTTTGCTTACAGAATGTGTTCTGGTGGTCTGCGAGCCAAGTCGTACCAACTGGCCAACACTGGGACGATGTACGGATGGTTTGGCTGGCGCGAGACATTTAACACGGTAATGAAAGTATTGCGTTATCACGCCTTTCATGATGACAAACCAACCTCAAACGACCACCGGCAAAACGAGTTATACAAACAACAAACAAAATTCGAGAAAAATTAATGATTTTCTTATCAGAAAAACTATTTCACTACCACCACCGTTGACTCAGTTGAAGGACAAGAAGTTGCTCTGAGCTAAGGAGTAAAGAAATGTTAATTACCTTAACGGTCATAATGAAACACTCTATAATCAGTACGAATACTTTCTAAAGTTGGTTAGAAGTTTCAAATGATATTGCCACTCTCTTTTGTGTTTGAATATGTTCCGATTATCTTCTCCACCTTAAGTTTGCAGCTATAGTAGAATGCGTTCTGGGTTTTTCTAAATTAATATGTGTCTCTAGAAAAGTGAAGTAGTCCCAGAATTGAAAGTACCGGCTGTAAAAGAACAGTAGGAAAAATAACGAAGCCAATGATTTTCTCGAACAAGGCGTAAAAATGGTTAGGCTTTCTTTTCTTGAGAAAGCCAACCTTCTTTGCTTTCTTAGTTTGTTTTACAAAAAAAACGTCCACAATTCAACATCTTTCCATCTTTATGCTCCACTTTATCGCACATCATTTGAAGAGGAATCCAAAAGTTAATCCCAAAACTGAACACTGAATCAGTGGAAGTGGAAAGAGTGGCATATTTCGCAAAGCGCAATTAAAACGCATGCATGGCCCGTCCTATACTTAGCTATCAAAACTTGTTAAGTCAGCAACCACCGATGACCTTGCGTCTAATAAACTCTTAACGTTCCACATTAGACTTATTAGCTGTGTAGAAATACCCATTATGTTCGTCGATCATCTACTTAACGTGCGTCCTAAAAGCGCCTACGTGATGGAGCCTTTCGACGCCCTTTACGCTAATGTGTCGAATGACTCCGCAACACAGCCAACATCGAACTTTTATGCAGCATGAAAGAGGAATAAACATGTATAGCTTCTCGATTCAGCAGCCTTCCCAAAGGAGTGCCTAAACTGCTCAATCCTCAGATGTTTCGGAAAATATTACATACACACTAAAGTGTTGCCAATAGTGTTGCAATTGACAACAAGCTTTGTCACCGCATTTTTGCCTACGGTAAAATCACCAGTAATCCATCTACGGTAATTACTTTGCGGTAAATGTACAGATGATTATTTCCCTTTGTTGTTATCTGCTTCACACAGGAAAAGATGGACAAATGCTTTGAATTGTTGAGTGAACAGTCAAAAGTACATAACATCCACCATGGAAAAACACGAAAAAACGGGTTTCCATTTATGAACGTTCAAACCAACCTAACCGAAAACGGCCACATAGCCAACTAGTGACGAAAGCCAAGTGATAAAAATATACTAGTTTATTACCTCTCTTCTGTTGAAGAGGAAATTGAACCAGCGCCTTTATTCTTGCTGAACTGCGTTACCAATCCACCGTCCTAATCCCTCCGACGAGGACGATGCTAAGATAATCGCTCGCTTGGGTTAGAAACGAAATATCTGCGAGGACATATTCATGCATGCGTGTGTGGGTATGTTCTCGTTCATGCGGCTTGTATTCTATGAGTTAATTCGACGAATATCCTGAAATCAAGTGACTGGGAAGTATATGGGAGGCGGTTAGGAGCCGCCTCCAACAAATAATCTCCATATCCACACTGGGACGACAGCCTGGCAAGCTACCCGTGAGCATATCCAGCCCCCACGTTCAGAGCCCAGCAAGCCATACGTGGGTATCAAAAAATTCTAAACATAGTAAAAAGAACGGGTCTTATCCCTCTGACCCCGAAAGAGCCCCAATTTCGCAGCGTTGGGTAGGACGAGTACGGGGAGCCTGCTGGAACCTATGGGTCATTCTAGGCTGGCAAATTTTGAAGACTAAGATGACCATCTGTACCTACAATGCGCGTACACTTGCATCTCACTCCTCGATAGAGGACTTGTTCATGCAAGGAAGAAGGATAAGGTACGGTCGTCCATCGTCATCGGACTGGCTGAAACCAGAAGGCTACCATTTTGACTCAGACTATGACACAGTTGAACTATTCCTCAGAAATTTCATTTTTCGCGGAAATGAGAAAGAGCTGCCGAGTTTAAAAAGCGAGGCCTCAAAACGACCACAAACAAACTAGGGTTTATTCAGTTCATAAGCCGGCTGTTGGGAAGATGCCCTTCTCGATAACACCGAAGAGGAATACGGTTTGCTCATTGAGCATCTCAACGCTAGCGGTATTAAGGCCTGGAGATCGAAAGCCAGCAACAGACGTCCATCCCTAGAAACACTCGAGCTGATACGCCAACGTGGAATAGCATGAGTTGCAGGCAACCGCCAACCCACGTCCGAACTAGCAAAAAAATGCAGATAGGAGATAAAAGAAGGTCTTAAAAGTAGTAGTAGTAGTACGGTAGGTGTTGTTGTCGAAGCTGCAGAGGCTCGGAAGAGCAAGCATCCACAAAGTTCACACGGCTTCGAAAAGGATTCAATACGATGGTCTTCATCCACATAGTAACAAGACTCATAGAAATATATCGAGAGTACAAGAGACTGCCCGGCCTCAATTCCGTTGGTCTAAAGCCTTTTAATTCATCGTATTCTTGCTGAGCAGATGGGAGGTGTTATTTCCTTTCTTTATTCACGAATAAGCTGACGTTTCGGCGGATTTCGCCTTCTTCAGATCCAAGATTTCAAGTGACTGGTGGGTGAGTGACTGGCTAAGATTGTTGTGCTGAATTAAAACAACTTAACAAACGAATTCTACTTAATGGTAAAAAACATCGATGAGGTAATCATAAAGTCATTTATAGTGGGAGAGGAATGAGGAGGTTTATGTGAAACGGTAACTGTTGCGGAGTGAAGAAAGAGGGAGGGAGACAGAGAGAAAGAAAGGGAGAGATAGATGAGATGAGGGGAATGATTGTAAGTGTGCATCATTCTCTGGCAGAGTTCCAGACATCTTACGTGATCTTCGAATTGGAGGGTGCGAGCTTTATCCTAGTTGGATAATATTGCTACGACAGAACAGTAAGTGGTGGTGATGTCTAGAAATAGAGTGAGATGCCTGTAGAAGAATACAGTAGCGTAAATAGCGAATATTATTCGTGAGTCGATGGTACAAATTAGGTAGTAGTTGGTAGACAGGGCTGCAGAAGTAGGAATAGGATTAGTCGTCATCATACGTTAGAAATTGTTGGAGTTCGTAAGTAGCAGCGCTTATTCCATGTTTGTTATTGTCATAATTAAGATGTTCATCATTGCACTCCGATGATTGAACTGAGTGAGCAGTGCGAGCACGTGGTTGTGGTCGTAAGTTATAACGTTCTCCCGATCTTTAGTGTACCTCATCTTCGTTTTTGATATCGTGACTTGTAGTAGCATTCGACACGTCGTTAGTACTCGAAGACTCATTTGGTTCTGTGTTTTCCAGCTCTAAGGGTATAAGTAAATTAACTAATCTTCTGATGATTCGGCTATTAGGTAACTTGACGTGTGCTTCTCGTATGGCTCCACTCTCTGATGGTTGGAGTTTTATAATACGGCCCAATCTCCAGGTATTTTGAGGTAGGACCAGTTCGTAAATTAGTAACACTGTGCCAGTCGATGGGTGGATTGAAGTGCCTCTGTTTTTATCAAAACTATGTACATGTGTTTCCCGGAGGCTATTCAGATATTGTTGGCTCCAAATGGTCCAATACTGTTCCGTTAATTTGTGACTCGATGTCACAGCTACTATTGCTTGCTGTCTTGTGTGCAATAGAGATAGTTCGTATGGAGGAATATAATCTTCATCGTCTTCTTGGACACTTGTGGACTCGAATGGATATGTCAATATCATATCGCGTTGGATGAAATCGATCAGACGCAAGATTACTAGATCATCAGGTTTTTCTTCGATGTACGTGAGCGGTTTGTTATTTAGGCACCCCTCGATCTCTACCAGAAGAGTTGCTAATTGTGACGTTGTTGGAATCCTCTTCAGCAACAGGCCAGAGTTCCTTATGGAACCCCTAGAGGATAGGTATGATGCTCAATGAGACCCTAGAACAAGCCAACCCCACTGGGCTACTCTTTGACGTGACAGGGAGAAATGCAAGATTTACTGGCGCAGGCTCGAGTTATCCGACGATCAACGGCACGAGTGGTGATGCAGGTGGTCATTCTAAACTAATTTTAATTAATACTATGGCTTTGATCCATGTTTGCTGACGATTATTTCAGCTGTGGCCTCGATCGGCTTTTCATCGAGAGTTGTGGAGGATCAGTACACGGAACGAAGAAATTTTTATCAACTGTTTGAGACTGGTATTTGGGAGCTGTGCCTGAATGAGACGAACAGATTGGTTGCGCTGAAGGATATACCACCACAAAGGGCAAGTGCTGACGAAAAGAGAACATTCCATCGGTCTGTTATTTCAGACGGCTCTTTTAGGCTACCATTTCTGAGGAATTATTGGAGTTATAATTCTGCTTTAACTTGCGTCCATATTGAAGCCACTATTACAAGGTCAAGCATGCTTTACAGTCTGTTCGTACGGCTCCGTTTTGCAGAAGACGCAAGAGGTGACCGATAAGACCGGTTGCACAAGATTAGGCTGCTAATCGACCTTATCAACTGAAACAGCACTACGATACGCAGTCCTGCAAGGCACGCATCTATTCACCAATCCATCGCACCGTTCAGAGGAAGAATTGTACTCTGGCTACCTAGGTCCTCCAATACAGGCCTTCCTTTAGCATGGAGGGACTTATTGAGAGTAGAGACCCTTCTTGTTGGCAGTTGTGGAAAAAGCAGAAAAGAATTCAAAGAAGTCATCTATTGGAAGCTGAATGGTGGACATTTGGTGGCGCAACCGGATCAGAGTGAGACGGCTCTTGGATTGTGTCAGAGCGCTCTGCGATTGAAAGCGTGCTGTTTTATCAAACCTCAGCATACAATTTTATTACACCTCAGTTTAAAAATCAAAATATGCCAATATGGGGATAATATCGCTTTGTTACGATAACGAGAAGTCCCTTCCAGGAAATCCTCGTGATTTTTTTGTTGATACCACATCCAAATCGCACTGATCGCAATGCATCTAATGCGAGAATAGTAGCCGCACTCAACCGCAAACCAACATCTCTGTTAAACCTTATTAAACCTTATTGAGGAAAATAAACCCATTAGAAGCCATAGATTTATTTCTGCTTAGCCGCTATTTGGTTGTTAGGTAATTGACTGAGACGATAGAACGGTAAGACATTAAGGGAATACCCTGCCTACTCGCCATGCAACCGGACTCGTAACGTGTATTTTTCAACACAGAGCGAAAATTTACCTAATAACCATATCAACAATTTCCAAGCAAATAATTATTCGTAGAATGAAAACTAAAAAAAAGAGAGGTGTCGACGAGTCGACCAATAAACAATAATAATTGCATGAAATGCTGAGATATTTGCAAAACTCCGGACCACAGGTGTATGCAATGGAGAACGAACACGGGCCGTTGTCCTTACCGGGGAGCAGCGCACTTCACCACTACACCATCCGGGTCCGGAGTTTTGCAAATATCTCAGCATTTCATATGAGTTATATTTCGCAACATAACCTGCCATTAAGAAGAAAAAGGCAGTAAATAAAAGAGTTAAGATAATAATAATTGCATTGTTCTGCCTGCTATTGCTGATAAGACTCACCTATGGCTGCATCTCAACGTCCGTAGCAGGATTGTTCCGTCTATATTCAAATTCATGGCCAGACTGATAATATTTCCGGTAATATTTCTTTTCTGGTTACTATTTAATGTACTCAACTGGTATAGCAGACTATTCATCCACGACAAAGGAACCAGGTACGGTGATTGCATGAGTTCGGGTATAGTCTACCTGATCTCTTGTAAAACGTGCGGGACGAATACGTTGGCGAAACGGGTAGACCGCTCTGCGTACGTATAAAACAACACCTAGTCGGTAAATCTAAATTAAAACAAAATACAACCACAACGTTGCTGAGATATTTGCAAAACTCTGGACCGCAGGTGTCTATGGTGGGGAACGAACGCGCTATTGTGCTTTCCGGGGAGTAACGCGTTCACCACCACACCATGCGGGTCCTTTGTTTCGCCTGTCTCTCAGCTATTCCAATTCAATATTTCAATAGTTCTAGCTAGAAAAAGGCAGTTAATAAAAGGGTTAAGATTGTGATTATAACTAAGCGTCAGCTTAACAGGGTTCGATGCCGATTTGGGCTCTCTAGATCAATTCCGTTGACGGGTGATTGCTGATGGCAAAAGATCAATAGAACTAGCTGAGAGACACGCAAAACGAAGGAACCGGATGGTGTGGTGGTGAAGTGCGCTACTCCCCGGAAAGGAAAATAGCGCGTTCGTTCCCCACCGCGTACACCTGCGGTCCGGAGTTTTGCAAATATCTCAGCATTATATACGAGTTATATTTCGCAACATACCCTGCCATTAAAAAGAAAAAGACAGTAAATAAAAGGGTTAAGATCTCTAACACTATCTTCACCTACTTCAGAGAAGGTGTAAAGATTCCTATTGATTCATGAACCAATTCCTTCACGCATCCTCCCACATTTTCACTTAGTCATAAGTCCTCTCAGTTGAAAAATATTTGTCCTTCTCTTTAGTACTGCGTCGCTCATATGCATATTTGCATAACAGTTTATTTATCTAAGTTTAAGATAGACAACACACTTATACCTTTGTGGACTGTCAACGTACCACATCCCATGCAAACGATCAGTTCAATCTTTAATCGGTAGGTAGGTGAACCTATGACCTCTGAACCAGAGGTCATAGGTTCACCTACCAACTGCGTCGTCAAATCTGTAATGGCCAATCGACGCCACAGGTCGACCTTTTCTATAGCATAGAAAACCTCAAACAGTAATACTTCGCAACATAGAGGGTCGATTCGCGCACCAACACTCCCACAAAGACCGTCAGCTGTCCCCCGAGCAACTCAGAACTTCGACGCAAACTCTTCATCACAGTTCTCCATAAAGATCGAGTAGTGCGATCCCAACCAAACGGCTGCTATCCTACTTGTTCTAATCCTGTCTGGTAATTCGATCTGCAACACAACCATTTAAATTCACTACGTTGTTATATGTGGGAGCCGTACGGACGGCATGAGTTGCACATGATTCGTGCGCTTCCCGATTTTCTCCTTCGTCTCCAGAGCTCTTCCTACAATACTTCTCGTACTAAATCGATGGGCTCTTCTGCACTAGTTTTGCACCCGGCACTGTCCAAAAAAAATTTTGTACGCTATGTTTTACAATAACGCACTCTTAAATCCGATTGCAACTCAAGGCAACCATTAGAAATATGTATTTATTCTATTCAGCCAAGACCTTTATGTTATAAAGTTGATATAATGCCAAAGCTTGATGTAAAAAAGGACTGTCTTGAACATCTCTAGGCATATTGTTTTGCTGCACCTATAGATCTGAATTCATCAGTTATTTCTAAGCGGACTGGTGAGGGTATGGTAGCAAAATATGGATGCTTCTGGTCAGATTCGATAGTGAATCGCAATGGTTAGCAGTCTCCGTATACACTCTCATTATGCCTGAAGATCTCACCGACTGCTAAGTGAAGGTCATGATCAAAACCCTCGATACTGGTGAGACATTTTTTCAAGAGAGAAAAGAAAAACCACTTCTATAAGACTATCAACGTGCCGAATAGGGGACGCGATTATCATGGACCCGACTCTCCCCCTCCCCACTCCGATGGTGAGTGTACGTGTTTGCCAATGCCAGCCGATAGTATTTACGGGATTCTAAGTCATCCTTGATTTCTTTGCACCGGTCTGTTACTGGTAGTGTTTTTGGGATTCTGAGTCGGCCTGGACCTCCTGGCTCCGGTCTGTTCCCGGGCTGCGGCCACCACTTTCTCGACGGCTACGCCATTTGCATTCCCCGATTCCCCGAAACTCCACTGTGTTGTACGTTTCTCTTCGTTGTTTTGGGGGATGAACAACGAATACGATGCAGTACTGTGACAGTTTTGCCTTGTTTTCTTGTTCCTCTTCTGACAGTGACAGAATCTTGACACTTTCGAAGACACGAGTTTGATTTCATCTGATGAAATCCATAGATTCATGCACTCTTGCCTTCCTCCACTTTGTCGTGCTTGAACAATGCATCGCTTACTTATTCCATTGAAGTAGCTTAGTCGTTAAGGATGACTAACGGAAACAGCATTTCCGTTCAAAAAAAAGAATGTCGTGACCTGACGCTAAAACAAGTGACCGTTTTCAACTACAGGGCCGAACTGAAGCGGATTCTACAGTGTAATGTCGAAGCTGGCTCAAACGAAATCCACATAGAGGTAGGTTACATTCTGTTCTAAGCATATCTTTCTAGAGAATTCCACAGGAGAACCCAAGTATTTCCGTGGAAATCCGGGCGCTCTGCTGAAATAAATCGATCTGCATCGACAGGAAGAAACCACATTTCCTAAGCCATTTCATATGGGAAAGCACGTTGAAATGTTGGAGTATTCTTGCTTATGTGTTGATGAATGTCCACAAGAGTGAAATCCACCACTGTCAGCGATCAGGAGGTGCGTGTAGCGCAGTGGTCGATGGCGCCCTGCAATACACATGGGATCCATCCCTGCGCCCCAGGCCTGCCAAGCCCTCCATCCCTCCGGGGTCAGGAAATTGGTACCAGACTTGTCTGGGAGGTTAGCTGCAGTGGATCGACACATTGGCAGGCCACTGCGAGTCATTATAATGGCCAGATATGCATTCAATCGCCTCAAGCGATGCTTAATGAAGTCGAATGCATGGAGCGACCCTAAGGGACTGATCAACGCCGAGAGCTTTATCCTTTATCTTTTGTCCTTTTACAATCGTGATCCGTATTTTCGTAAGCGATCTTGTTACGTGAGCTGCATTACGAGATGAATTCATCCTTCCAAATCTTTAGCATGGTTATTCTGCGATATCTTCATAATTATGTAGTTGTTACTTGAAACTTTCTCACGTTTCAGAACGTCGCAAATTATATAATTCATGACTCAGTACGCGTCGATGGTCGAGGGAATGGAACCATCCATAATGTTCAACTTCGAGAGAAACCGGCTATCCACGAGGAAACAGATTCACCGAAAGTACATTTCGTGCTTCTCTTTTACTTTCATTCATCCGTTCAGTCCATTCATTCGCTCGTTTAGTCATGCATACATTGAACCGATTTTATAGGTTGCCGAAATACGAGCGAGGTATGAGCACAAGCTGGATGAGATAAATGCTTTGAAGGACCGTGAGAATGTACTGCTGAAAAGGATTGAGGCTCTCGACAAGACTGTTCTAGAGGCGAGGTTTTCTCTTTATTTACAACTTGTGGTTTTTGTCTTGCCTGTTCCTCATTCCCCTTTGTTAGTAACAGTTCCAATTACGAGTTACCGCACTGATATAATAGTGACTACTTTTTGAAGGACTAATGTAAAAGTTATGAAGTTGGATGCTGGAATGGCGTGATTATCAGTGAGCCATAGTGACTTTTTCGTCATGCGTCGTGCCTACTTTCATTTACTTTTTACAAAACCGGACAGCACATATTATGCGGATCCCAGCGATTCTTTTACTCGATTCCGTTCTTCGCATTTATCGTCTGCGAAGGTCTTCGGGTTTGCGTGTGGGTTCGGCCGCTTTTTAAAGGTTGAAATTTTCAATCTTTGGTTAAGGTGGTGTTTGGTTGGGTAGATTGCAGTCAGCTTGACCTTTCAGACTCTGAGGAAGGCGAAATCAGCTGAGATGTTATATTATTCATAAATAAGGAATAAGGTAACAGGCTCATGTTTGCTCATCAAGAGAATAGTGAAATATTCTGAATGTCATCGAATGCTGGTTCAGTCGATTCTCCCCAGAATCTTTAAGTAGCCGTCGGAGGGCGCTTCCAGATCTTCATCACTGTCATTCGCAAGCTTTTGTGGAATGGAAAGAGCGAGTTGATCTCTAACAAGTTCAATACCAGTTTTCCGACACTGGAAGGAAGGGGCTTGCGTGGACTGAACGGAGTTTTAGAAGGGTCTCGCGCATTTTGAACGGCATCACTACCATTATACTATCTAAAATCCTAGTCATTTATAGATGTCGAAATTACGTGTATTGTAAAAATCCGCACTATGCGTTTGTGTATATACGTATTTTTATGTATTTGTACATATATTCGTATGCATCACCTGTTATCTGCTATCTGTCGTGCGGTCAATCATCGAGTGATTCGGGTGGGCGCCACTAACTATTCCATTTTTCCCTGTCGCGTGCAAGAATAGTCCAGTGAGTTCTGTTCGCTCAAGGCACGCGTTGAACATCTTATAGGCTTTTCGTGAAAAACTTTGACCATATATTGCATATATGTAGAAATAAAAGTATGGTTTTACATAGCCTTTAACTTGTCTTAATTCTCTTTCAGTTTGGAAGTTGTGTTGGAAAGTCTCCCAAGAACACATGTGAGTCTCTTCTACTCACTAGGGAAACGCTGGAAAGTCTGAACAATTTCTATACTTTCTATGACGAGAGTTCAGTGACGGTTCGCGCAGGTATTTAGTATATGTACTTCTCTCATTAGTTAAATGTCTCCTTTAGTTTTATTACTTATTTGTTAGAACATCGAAATGTGAAGAAGACCATTGAAAAGGCAAATCGGGAATTAAATGCATTGCTGCTGGAGTTGAACAAAGCAGAAGCGAGCTGCAAAACTCACCAGTTAATCAGGTTAGCCTTCTAATTTTGTCAGGTTCATTTGAGAGTTTCATTTTCTTTACAATTGGTGTTGTTTAAAGTTTTTTTGTTCAACATATTGTCAACAGATCAATTGTTGTCGATTTGGAGAGCAACGAAGGTGGTCTCATTGAGTTGGAAATTTCTTACCAAGTGCACGGGGCTAGTTGGCATCCGAGCTACGACATCCGTGTTGGAACAAGTGGAGAGCAATCACTCAAGGTGATTATGTATACATATGTATATATGCGTGTATGTGTCTATATTTACGGGCTAAATTGAACATGTGTCAACAAAGAAGGACATGAAGTGAAGCGACTCTACGCGTCATGAAGACTGCTTGGTTCTGATTTCGTCTCTTGGCTTATCCCTAAATGGCATCTGTTGATGTTCAATAACTCAGCACTAACCCGTTTAGGATTTCCTAATCTCTTTATCTTCCTATGTACGTCGTATACATTTTATGTATCTATATATATTAATTGGATACTTGGACAGCTCCTCCTCACTGGTTGTGTGGGCGCCAGCATAATCCTCATTTTTCGGAGTTCTGCTGGTTTAGCCATTGTGTTTCCCTATAATCCCGAGGTTAGCCTGACCAGCCTTCTCCAGGTCGTCACCACAACAAGCAATCGCAACCCTTTGTGAATCAGAATGAGATTGGCCACCATGCGATTAGTTTGATACCAGGCTGGTGGTGGATCCTGGTATTTCTTTACCCTTAGCTGGTCTTTCTGGTCTCGTAGTGGTATATATATATATATATATATATATATATATATATGCATATACATATACGTATATACATATGTGGCACAGTGGCCGGAGGCGCTCTGCAACGCACACAGGGATCAATCCCCACGCTCGCGGCTCACCAAACCTTTCATCTCTCCAGGGTTGACAAATTGGTACCAGATTTGTCTGTGAGGATAGCAACACTGGCTCGATACATCGGTGGCCCACTGAGAGTCATTGTAAAAGCCAGATATGCATTCTGTTGCGTCCAACGGTACTTATTGAGGTCGAATGCATGGCGCACTTTATAGGAACTGATCAACTCCGAGTGCTTCGTCTTTTTTTATCCTTTATATATGTGTTTGACGGGGCGCGTGTGGCGCAATGGTCGAAGAGGCCCTGCAACACACACGTGAAATCGATCCCCGCGCCATTGAACCACCGCCTTCCATCTCTCTGGGGTCGGAAAAATGGCACCAGCCTGGGAGGATAGCAACACTGGCTCGATACATCGGTTGGCCACTGCGAGTTATTGTAAAAGCCAGATGCGCATTCAATCACTTCCAAACGATGATTAGTGAAGTCGAATGCATGGCGCATCCCTCACGGTTTGATCAACGCCGAGAGCTTTATCTTTTTTTATATTTATACGTATACATGTATATGCATATATACACATACACATATATATGAGTTGGTTTCTGAATGATTTTCTTACGTAACGCTTTACGTTGGCAGATCACATATTATGGGAACATCTCACAAGCAACAGGAGAAGATTGGTCGAATTCTCCGCTGGTTCGTTTATTTCCTACTTTATATTATTTATAGTATGCCTTATTAACTGTATTAGATGTGGGTACTCATTTCCCTAGATTTCCTTTCTACTACTTTTAGATGTTAAGTTAAAAATTTAAAGAAAGAATAGATATGGTTTCTACAGGACAGGTTTTATAGAATTAGGGGAAATATGAGCAAAAGTTTTATCTTCACTTCAATCTTAAAGGTGCTCTCCTCTGCTCAGCCTTGTCTGGGAGGACAAATTCCCGAGCTTGTTACTTTGGAAGCGATTTTCTATCGTCCTGTACGGGCACCAAAGGTAGGACACTCATACATGGAGAGGACTTCACAGTGAGTTTAAGTCAGTTTAACGTCTTGTTTGACAAAGTCTCACTCTTCTTACGATGTCCACGTGCTTTCTCAGACGAGCCAGTGTCAACTCCTTGTTCGATGCTCCTCCATATGAAGCGTCTTCAAGTTGCGCTCCGTTAGAATACGCAGCAAGTTCCATGTTCTTCGCAGAAACTATTCTTTCCGCGTTGCAGTTGTAAGTTTACTGTTAATAGGTGGCTTCTGTTGCTCCATCTGAACGAAACGCGTTGAGCACCGAATTTAAGATTTCTAAGCCTGCCGCTATTCCATCGGATGGTTCTGAGCACAAGGTGGGAAACATAATTGATGTTTTAGGTCCTTATTTCCTACGAAAGCTTTTAGGTTGTGATTGGTATCATTGACGTCATTCCGCAGTTCATTCATCAGTGCGTACCGTCAAAAAATCCGAACTGTTTTTTAATAGCTTTCGCAATAAATTCATCTTTGTTTCCATTATTGGCGGGTGATGCTGCTGTCTACCTTAACAACAGCTTTGTTGCAAAGGTACGAGCATAATGAATACCTGAAGATATCGCGAAAGATGTTTCCTGAGAAGTGTGATTTTTGAGAATGCATCGGCGTATTTTCAGACGAAGGTTAAAAATGTGTCGCCAGGTGAGAGCTTCACCTGCTGTCTCGGAGTCGATCCAGCTCTTAATGTCGACTACAAGCCTGTTAAGAAGTACCATGAGCAGGTCCGATATCTCTACGGCGTTGAGCCTTTGTTTAATGCTTGTTGGAATTTTGTTTAGGTCGGCCTAATCAGTAAAATCTCATCGACCGTTTATGAAAAAGTCATTGTCGTAAGGAATTCACGTAGAGATTCAGTACTACTGACTATCAAAGAACAGATTCCATGCAGCACTGATGAGAAGATTAAGGTAAGAATGGGTCAACGCCTGTAGACTCACAATAAAGTCTACTTCTGTTCTTCTCAATTGTAATCTAGCTCGTATTACATTTTAGGTAAAGCTCATTAAACCGGTGATTCCTACTTCCGAGAACACACCGAACAACGAAGCGGGTGAGATTCTTACCTCGAAAGTTTTATTTTTTACTATTTATCATTTATTAATAGATCAGGAACAACCCACTTTGATTCTGTTGCTTGCGTGCTCGGAAAGATTTTCTCAACTTTAAAAAGTATATCTCAGCTTGTAGTGAACTCCACTAATGAAAACGGAAACATTGAAATCTACATATCTTTCTGACAAGGCAGCTTTTTTTTTACCATATCGCGATAAATTTCTAATTTTTTAGAACCAATAAGACCTATTTGTTGGTCCTTCTCGTTGGGTCCGCGTTTTAATTACAGAAGCAATCAAATCCTCGAAATTTCGTAGAACACAACACAATGGTCCCTCTCAAAGGGCAACTTTGCCATTTTCGGGCTCTGCACATTGTGTCGAAATTTTTGAAAATCTAAGCATAGTTTTCGTTTCCCTCACGTAAATTGACGTGTTACCAAGTTTAAGGTTTAGAGTAATGTTTTAGACGAATTATTTCTCCAGCTAGAATGATGAACTCTTTTATAGGTTTGGACGTCTCTTAGATTAGATTTTTCACTGATCGAAGAATTACCACAACTTTTTGAAAGGCCACCTTGTTCGCAATTGTGTTAAGCAAGGGAATTCTACTTCATGTATATACCATTGCAGGTGATATTGTCACAATTACCGAACTTCCGAAAGAAGGTAGTAAGTTGGATAATGGCATTCTTGAGTGGACAGTCGTCATTCATAGTGGGAAATCTACTGAACTACATGTGAAGTGGGCCATAGAGCACCCCAAGGACGAAATTGTCCGCATTGTAGAGCGCCGTTAAGTTATGGTATTTTCCCTGCTATCCTGGTACTGTATGTTTAATGAAATTTGATCGTAGTTCACACGTTTGCTAAGGTTGTTCTAATCCTCTTTGTATTGTTAATTTGTAACGCTGATGTCAAGATCCCATCATTTACACGCTTGATTGCTACTTCATAAGAAAATCCTGTTAACGTCACTAAGCATAGAGGTCTGTGTTAGTAAGTCTTTGTGTCCGATGTGTCCTACAGATCCACTTCTACTTTATGGTTAAATAAACATGGCTCAAAAGTTTATTGACTGATAATATGTCTAGGTCAGAAATCAGTACCCACGACCGACTTTCTATTAACCTCGGTATTGATCGAACAATTCCTTACATTCATGTTGAGGAAATGCGAAGTGTTATTTTATTCTTCACGAACAAACTGATGTTTTCGCAGATTTCGTCTTCGTCAAAGTCTAGATAGGTTAAGTTGACCAGTTTCGGTTGACAAATCAATACCGTTGTTTTGGCCATTGTGCATATGAAGAAACGGACCGTCCTGCTGGACCGTTACCACGTTTTTCCTTTTATTTGTTTTCATTAAGTACAACTTAATTGAATGATTCACTGTGCCACCATGGCCAACGGCTACATCTAGGACAGCAAATTTGGGCATTCTTTGTAAGGTGGTGTAACTTTGATTAACACTCTAACATTAGATTCTTCTATAAATAAAAGGCGATAGTTGGTGGTCTTTGTTATGAAGAGTTTGCGCCGACGACCATCCCAACTAGTTCTAGTACGCTTCTCAACGCGCCTCATCGTGGCCAGGAGCTGTTCTTAGGTGTCGGGTTGCGATGAACAGTGGAACGATTCATTCCCCAGCAGGGCTTTCGAAGCTGAGAAGGAGTCCAGATTTCTTATCAGGAAGCCCAACTAAGAGTGAACCAATACCAGGATCCACTACCGTCCTGGTATCAAATTAGCCGCATGGTGGCCAATCTCCTGAGTCACGAGGGTTGCGACTGCCTGTGGTGGTGACGACCTGGAGAAGACTGGACAGACTTAGCTCAGGACTCCAGGGAACTACAATGACTAGGCAGCCAAAACTCTGAATGTTATTGATCCGAACAGAATCCTCCCATAGCCATGTCATACGATCTGCATAGGGATGATTTGCACTGTATGTGTGCATTCACGGAAATCCTCTCTATTCTGCCGATTATTCCACAACTTTCGCCACAGATTTAATTCTGGCACACATGTTTCTGGAGTCAATGTGTCACATTAACCCTAGTTTGTTTCCTGTTGTCTCCAGAAAGTCCATCCATGCCATTATCTGACTTCGTCCGTCTGCACTTTGGAGGAAGTCTGCTTTCATCTTCAGTATTACAAAACGTTCATCTCATGTCCCTCTTGGACAGTGCCCTCTCTCTGTATTTCATCTTCCGCAGTACATTTTCAAAACCTCTCTTATCTGTTGAGTTTAACGTTCAGTAAGACTTTGTCCATTCACTTCTTTTTACATTGTGGTTTGCGAGCTTGTCAGTTTAAATAACGAGCCAGTGGGATGTGTGGTTTCATGGTTCTGAAGTGCAGTGCTCGGAAGCGCTCCGCGACACACACATGGGTTCGATTCCCGTGCCCTTGACTCATCAAGCTTTCCATCCTTCCGGGGTCGGCAAATTTATATCAGACTTGTCTGGGAGGACAGCTGAACTGGCTCAATACATCGGTAGGCCACCGTGAGTCATTGTAAGAGCCGAATATGCATTAAACCACTTCCAACGATGCTTAATGAAGTCAAATCCATGGCGCATCCGTCAGGGATTGATCAACGCCGGGAGCTTTTTAATTTTTTTTATGGTTCTTAAGCACTGTTTTAACATATGTAGCATCGTCGTGTCTATAGATATTCTCTTTATAGGTCTGTAAGCTTCCGTTTTATGGGAATTTCAAGACATGAAGTCAAGTAATTGATTCGTATTCTTGGTTTTTCCAGGTTGGAGGTTTCAAGGTCAAGTTCATTGATGGTTTCGAAGGTCTTTTATCCTGTTCTCAAGTAGTCAGTAGAAGTCCTTGTCGTCATTTCTTCAGTGGTAAGTTTCTTTCCTTCCACATTATTCATACCAGAATAGCCACCCCAGTAACCTAGCGCTTCTCATGTGCTTGATGCAGAGTTTGGTGCTATTCAGGGAAATATTGATTATAGCGAATGGAAATTATAAGTGTCAAATGTCAGTGTAAACAAAGCTTACTAAGGCTTCTTGTCCGTTTGCGCTGCTAGTTCACCTAGCTTCATGAAACCCCTAGTGATGGTCGCAGTACGATTTTCTTCCATAGCTATGACATGAGTATGGAAGAGTTCTGGAAAACTCTAAATTTGGTTTGTATTGCGAATTGAAGACCTCTATGTGCATTATTGTTGGTATACTTCATTCATTTTTCCCCTTATGCTTTATTATCACAGAACGGCATAGCTCAGCGAACTGAAGTGTTTTCATGTCTGGTTTTGTATATGAAACATAAGAAATCAATAATCCATGAGTGCAAAGTGTGTGAAATTAAGAACAAATTTGTTTTCGCGGGAGCAATCAGTAAGCGATCTTTGCTGCGATATGTTGAGGTGACTATCCGTGTCCTCCCAACTGTTTACCGCCTCATCGTGGCTGGGAGCTCTTCATAGGTGTTGTTGGGCTGCAATGTACAGCGAGGGATTCATTTCCCAGCAAGGTCTCGCATGTTGAGAAGGAATCCGGCGTTTCCATCAGGAACCCCAACTAAGAGTAAACCAATACCAGGATCGACCACCATCCTGCTATCAAACTAATCGCATAGTGGCCAATCTCCCTCTGATTCACAAGGACTCTGAAAAAATGATAATTATACCAGGGTCCGCACAACTAGCGAGAAAAGGATGGATCCTTTATCTAAGTATCTAAGTAAGTAAGATTGTCCATATAGGTCAAGTGGACATTGAGAGTTTTTGTGTATCTTGAAATCGCAAATACATTAGCTCCATCGTGGATTGGTTAGTATTAGGACTGAGCAAGCGATAGTATTTAATTTTCTCTTCAGGTTTTCATGAATATCCTCCTCATTCGAATACCTTTGAGGCTTTTATAGATGCTCAAAAGGAGCAGAAGGTAAATATATTTATGCTTATTGAATGGGTAAAGAGGCATCTTTAAAACCACCAGATTTTCGAACCTCTCACAAATACCATGATATTACAACTCCAAAAAGCACGAATATCCGAACGTTGTAGGAACTCAAGCATGGATCTATTCATAAACAACAGGAACCAATATCTGTGAATGCCTATGTGATCTGGATCGGGAAGGCAAAATGTTCAGTGACAAGGACGGAGAACTGAGTGAAAGCAAGCAAGCAAGCAGATGACTTGGGGATCATCCAGTAGTATTGGAAAACTAAGGAAAACACCGCTCCGACTTTTTGGCCCACATTCGTACCGGTGTCTTTGTACGGGCAGCGACCCGAATCCAATGTTAATGGTCAAAAGGATGTTGAACAGTGTCAACATTGGTATTCTTCGGCTCGTTTTCACAAAAAACTATGAAAAAAGATGAGACTGGAATGAGATAGGAGATACAGAGGCTGAGTTTTGAAGAAAGGCGAAGTCTTCTATATAATTAGCATCGGCGACTTAAACACTAAAACTGGCTGCAGTTGAATTACCTTCTACCATAGTGTCTTAATCTTCTCGTCGAGTTGTAGCCTTGATAAACTGATAAAATGGTCGCATAATATGAACATTATGTTGCCTCATTTGTCTTTTCCTTCAAAATCAGTACGCCGCTTCTGTTCTGCAGGTCCGTCATGGCGACGTGCTTTCCTGCGGTTGAGGTAGATTATATTGAGAGTTTTTTATTCTTTTACCGCATATATTAACCATCCAAATTTTCCTCTTAGGCGAGCTCAGCTTTTAGGAAACGCTTCCATAATAATAATTAGTTTGCTTATGCTTTCCTTTATCCAGGAAACATTCGCTGAACCTTATCACAAGTGACTCAATCGCGGTTCTAGTTTTGACACTTCTGAAGGTGTCATTGTCGATGTAACTACATTGGTAGATGTGTAACCACTTTTCGTGCCCAGTATGAATAACTTATACCACTTGTATGTTCTTATGAACTGATCTGGTTGAGCTTATGCTTATGAGGTATATTTTCGTTGTTGTTGTCATTGTTGTTGCTTTGGTCGACGTCTAACCTTTCGGCGATTTCGCCTTCCTGAGTGCCGTGCTGTTGCGAGTGAGACTGTGCCGGAATTTCTGTCATTGTTTGTTCTCTTTGTATGGGATATATTGATGGAATCGGAGTTTCCTCTAAACAGGTTTGCCAATATGCTCATATTGAGAGTGAAGTTCTTTTATAAGGCTTTTACCTTACCGGTTCATCTCTTACTTGATACTTAATACTTGATTGGCCCGTCCTCACTGGTTGTGCGGACCCCAGCACAATCACCATTTTTCGGAGATTTGCTAGTTAAACCATTGTGGTTCCCTGGAATCCCCGAGGTCAGCCTGGCCGAAGTCTGCCCCAGGTCTTCACCACCATGGGCAGTCGCAGCCCTTGTGGATCAGAGGGAGATTTACCGCCATGCGACTTTGATACCAGGACGGTGGTGGGTCCTGGTATTGGTTTACTCTTAGCTAGCCTTCCTGAGGGAAACGCCGGACTTCTCAGCTTGGGAGACACTGCCAGGGGATGAATCGCCCGCTGTACATTGCAGTGCGACACCCAGGAAAACCTTCCACCCACGATGAGGCGGCAAACCGTTGCGAATGTTTCATTTCTAGTTTTCGAAAATAATATAATACTGTTGATTTAAGTCTCTCACGTATGAATTGCTCGATAATGTGACGGTTATCAAATAGATCGCTCAATTTGTTTTGTTGTTTTCTATTGTTGTTGTTTTTATATCCAGTATTTGTGAAAACTGTATGAAAGTTTTTATAGCCACGAGTCTGTATTTACGTGTAAGTTAGTGGTTTGCTCTTACCCCTACTTTGTTGCTTTATGTTTCTTCCTGTTCCTGCATTCACAATGCCGTTAGCTGTTTTGTTTTAGGGAAATTAGTAGGACTCGAAGGAGGTCATTGTTACCAATCATTTCGGCGACCGGCGTAGCTGCATTTTTTACATGGTGGCCTGCAAAAGCTGTAATGTTACTGAGCTGTTAAGTCATATTCTTATCTGTGAAATAGTCCACATTCGTGTGTGAGATATTGCGGATTCGTACCAGCAGGTGGTTTATAAAACATGATTTTGTCACAGTTTTATCCAAAACGGTAGAGTTCTATGTGGTGCCATGGATTCTTGGTATAGTTACGCTCCCATAGCCTTATTTTACACTTACTAACCTATTAATTGCCTTGTTTCCCAACAGTTTACCGCCTCATCGTGGTTGGGGGTGTTTCTGGGTGTTGGGCTGCTATGTACTGCGAAGCGATTCATTCTGTCGGCAGGTTCTCCTAAGATGAGTCCGGCGTTTCCGTCAGGAAGCCCAGGCAAGAGGAAACCAATGCCAGGATCCACCATCGTCCGGATATTAAGCTAGTCCCATGGTGGAAAATCTCCCTCTGATCTGCAAGGCTGGCAACTGCTTGTGGTGGTGACGACCTGGGGCAGACTTTAGCCAGGCTCACTTCGGGACTCCAGAGGACTACAATGGCTAGACCAGCAAAACTCCGGAAAAAAACAGAAATTATGTTGGGATTCGCACAACCAGTGAAGATGGGCCATCCAACAATCCAAATTGTAATTGCATCTCGTTTGGAGCTGTAGGTGCAAGGACAGTGGCCGGATTTCGACTTCTTGGTCTTTGCAAATATATTTTATTTCAAATATTCGTCATCAGCATTATTGTTTTTTACAGGTATTATTTCTTGCTTAGAAACTGGACATGTAGTTCTTTCTGTAAAACATGATTTGCAGTGGTTTGAGGTTGCTTGAAATCAGGCTGTCAAAGCGAGAATTGGTGCCATTGCACTTCATCAGTTCAAGTGTGTATGTATTTCGTCGGATAGGGTTACCTGACAAAAGTAACCGATTTGCGGTTCACATGATGATCTGGGGTGGAAAGTGGTTAGGGTATTATAGATGTTCAGCGGAAGAACTGAACTATGCTGAACTTCCCAAAATTTTGCGGTATCAAGACGAGGTGATGGGGACGTTTTGGTGGTACACATATGAAGCCTTCAGCTGAGTTTCGAAATTATCGAAATAGGTAAGTGTTATCGAGAAATCAGCAACGTGGACCAACAAGTGGCACATCTGAGACGGGATAAAAAATGAAGGATAAAGCTCTCGGTGTTGATCAATCTGATCAATCCCTGAGGGATGCGCCATGCATTGGACTTCATTAAGCACCGTTTAGAGGTGATTGAAGGCATATCAGGCCTTTACAATGACTCGCGATGGCCTACCGATGTATCGGGCCAGCACTGCTATCCTCTCAGTCAAGTCTGGTACCAGTTTGCCGACCCAGGAGGGATGGAAGGCTTGGTGAACCACGGGCGCGGGGATTTCCACGTGTGGCGCAGTGGTTGGAGGTTGGACGCCTCCAACCACTGCGCCACACGCGCCCTTGAGACGAGATATGTCAGCAAGTTCTGTTGAGCCATATTATTTTGCTATATATCGCAGAGCTAGTGCCGAAGAAGTTGAACGGACTGAGCTAAGAAGCTCTGTATATCAAAACTATTGTCGATGGATTAATGTCTTTCAAACATTTCCGCAATTGCTTTAAGGGAAAGACGTCCAACAACCCTAGCCGATTCTGCAAACGATTTTCGAGCATTCGTCCCTTACGGAATTTAACAGTGCATCTTACACTTGCGGTAGAAATGTGTATATTCTAGTATTTTTGTTTCTTTATTTTGATTGTAGCCCTTGCGTTTTAGTCGAGTTGTGGTAGTCGCGGGTCAAAATTCGCCAATATTTTGCACTAACCTAGTAGTATGTGGTGACTTATGTAAATGTGATCAACTATCCTAAAAAGTTTTGTTTTTTTTTCTTATTCATTCTACATAGCCCGGATCACATCTACTGTGCGGATACCAGCACTTCTTGCATTCGATTCGTTATACTCGCATTCGTCGTCCAGAAAGGTCTTCGAACATTTCGAGTGTTGTTCAGGCCTGAGGATTTTATCTTCTTCATGAATGTTGTAGAGGTGGGTCGATGGCGGCGGGATGCGAATGAGCACCTTGCTTCCTGATGGACTGTATCACTAACCACTCCGCTATCATTGCTTCTTAGAAGTTGGCCTTGTGATAATCCAAACGAATGTTATGGCCCTCACAAGGTTTTAACGGTTTTTGCAAAGCACGATATTATCGAATTAAATGAGTTTCTACTCGTTACTAATATTCAGCATTTCAGAATGCCCTCTATTCGTTTTCCCTCTCGTACGTTGTGCTTCTCATCCGGAAGATGTATTGCAACCTCTTCCCGTCTGGATAAAAATCAAGCCGGAAAATATAGGGTGAGTGCTTTTTACTAAAAGTGGTCGTACAAGCAGTTCCATAAGGTATGTACGCTTTGCGAAAATCATGTAGATGTATGTGTTTCATGTCTGAGTTATTTGGAATTGTTGCTTCATGTAGTAATTTACTTCTTTCTAATCGAGTAAATGTAATTTTTGTATGTTGCGACAAATTCTAGTTGCCTCGAATTTTTTTTCCAGTCGACTGTTGATCGATCGCAGTTGTTAACGTACGAAATGGCACAGAGGCCACACCACATTGGTGTTCGCAAGTCTTGGCTGACCTGGCATTCTCAGAATTTAGAAGGTGCAGATTGTTCTTCGAATTGTGTGCATAGAGAAAATGAGAGAATTTCCTTGAAACTCTACTTTTTATTCTTTTAGGTTTTAGACAATCGCAGCCGTTGATGGTCGTACAGGACGAGGTGATTCGTCGTTTTATCCGCGGATTTTTTCCACAAAATGTCGTTATCAGTGGTGAAGAGGTGAGTGAAGGATGGTAATTCCTTGCACTGTGGATGAAGCTTCGCCTTGCTTTCATGGATCTTTGTTGTTACACTTGGCATTTTTTAAAAATATCTGTCGTTCGTTCTCAGTCGGCCATTTCAGATTGTGATCAAACGCAGAGGTAATGTTGTCGTTGTGGCAGGTTTTCTCCAGTATTCAAAACGTCTTGATATCCGTCGCATCTACTGGATGTTTGGTTTCACAGAGGAGTTCTTGTCAATCCTCCTTAAACAACCAGTAAAACTTGAGCTTGCCTTTGTTGAGAGTGAGGCCGATCTAGCTTACAATTATATATAAGTTTTTCTGTAGTATTTGTACCTAGTATTATAGGTTCTTGCGGTTAGTTGTTAAACTAAGTTGTTATTGAGTTGGTATCTTTATATTTTTTTCACTATAAAGCATTTGAACTGGAACTAGAGCGCCATGTTAATTCTCATTGCATAGAGGCATCGAAATCTTAGATTAATTAAAGCAGATAGAGTGAGCCAAGCTTTCACTAGAAAGTGTATGTGGGTGAAACATCGGAAAGTACAACAGGAATTATTTCAACAGTTGCTTATGTCCATATGTAGTTCATCAAATGAGTGAATGGTTATGGCACATTCATTTGCTTTTTCTGTCGTGCAATCAGTCATAGTGGTAGCGTTCGTTTGCTTGTGGATCTGGCTGTGATGCGGCATTGGAATTTGCCCACTTCTGTGCACAGAATAGCCTCAATGGTCCTTGAGAGCAGTTTTTTGTGAAGCCGTAGAATGGTCGCAGCAATGCATTTCCAAGTCAACGACACTAGCATTCCATTGTAGATGGGAGGAGGCTAGCTGTCTTGGGACTAGGATTCCTCAGGGATAGTGCGGATTCCTCACATTGGTCAGTCAAAGACGATGCAGGAGACCGAGTTGAAGATTATTTGATGTAAAGTATTACGTGAAACAAGGTCGATAATGGAGCAAAAAGCAGTTGATCCACGTATGAAACAGAAACATTCGAAAAGATTTTATGGTGCGATATGCTTGACAAGCTCAGGAGGATTTGGCGCAGATCTTGCGAACCTTTTGTCAACTCCATCTCGCTACCACTTGGATATATCTAAGGCCCGTCTATACGAGTAATGAGATCTTTAGCACATTTTCCAATAAGGCTATTCTGTAATTTATAAATACTTTCAAGTTGTGGATAAGGTTGTTGTCAAGGGTCAAAACACACTGGGTCATCGTGTCTGTGGTTGTCGTAGAGGATGCTTGCATGGTCTTGGAGTTTACTCGTTAGTTTTTGTCCATCTATCGTCTACTCTTTTCTTTGTATAATTGGCTCAACTACCTTTCCCTACTGATGCGTATTCTTTCGAAAATGGAACAGTATTCGATGATCTGAACTCTATGTTCCGATTAGAGACTACGTATGCAAGCTGAATCTCAGAAAACATCACTGAACCTCAATATTAGTGCCTCTTTAATATGGTAAAACTAAGAAAGCATGTATTTTTTTGCATAGCAAAGCGCCGGGGGATCGATGACAAGAAAAATCCCGATGCGTTTTAACTCTTTCACCGGTTGATCGGTGGCTTCTCTGAGAGATCCCGTCACACTCTTTGACGATTGCATTCTGTGTAATCCCTCCTTTATGTGTTCTACATATTTACCAGACACATCGTACATATCTGATCGCCTTAATCAGAGAACAATCCAATTTGATTTTCTAGTCTTCGTACAATGGGCATTGTATGAGCTGGTTTCTTCTCCATTTGTGCAAAGTCCTATCCTTCCTTCCCGCTTCGCTGACCTCTTTGAGATTATGTTGCCTTGTCAGACCACTTTCCTTGCGGGGATAGCAAGGGCTGAATGGAGAAACTATGCTTTTGTGGGACAGTTACGGTAACAGTTAGCTAGAAATCTTATGTGGGCCCACTTCTCGGTCGATCGCCGATAGGATTGTTTCGCTAACTAGTTGTCCCTTACTTGTCTTTGTCCTAATCGCATTGATTACAGTTGCATATTGCTTACATTACTGTGGTAACGCCGTTGGGCAAAATAACATTGATTTTAACCTTGCAAGCTATTATTTCCGCGGAAAATATTTGGAACATTGCGGGACCATAATTCACAAAGTGGCTTCGGCGAGAATGTCATTAACTCATAAAGGGATGTCGTGACTTTTGCATCGTTAGTTGTAGAAATTATAGAAACTAAGAATCTCTTTGCCTATTATTTATCTAGTTACTTTAGCTGAGGGACGGGTGTAGCGCAATGATTAGAGGTGCTCTGCAATACACACATTGTCAAAAGTTCTATACCATCCTCAGAATGTAGCTAACACTCTATCCTCACAGGGTTGCCATATCGGTGTCATGCCCTTCTGGGAGCAAAAAAACACTGACTTGATACGGCCTCATATCGTACTCTGCCATGAAAAAGAATGAGCAGTGGCTTAAACTTAAAATATTTTAATTCCGAATTCAGCTTCAGTTTAACCGGGTTCAATACCAGTTTGTGCTCCTCGCATCGTTCCCGTTGACGGGTGATTATTGATAGCATCGAGAGAGTAGAAACGAATCGGTTGGTGAGGTGAATAACAAGTGAGCACCCGGTGAGGTTAGTCGTATATTGGAAACCCAACTGAGGCTCCAGGTTTGTTAATATCTCAGACTCCGTGTGGTTGCATCTCATACAGTACCTTACCATAAAAGAAGAATGGGCAGTAAATGAAAGCTTGAACGCTAACTTAATACATCGGTAGTCCACTGCGAGTCATTTGTATAGGCCAGATATGCCTTCATTTACCTTTGTGATGGTTGCCAAGGTCTAAATATCTGACGCATTCCTAAGGAATCGATCAACGTCCAAAGCTTTTGCGGTCTCCACTTCTCGTACAGAACTGCCATGGTACAGCTTTAAAGCGCTTCTCCTGGGACGAATTAACTACTGAGTTGTGCCTATGGTCACACTTTAGTAATTGCTGTAATACTTCTCGTTCACATTCAGTGAGAAACTGAAATGCGAAGTACAACAGCGCAATAGACCTCCTATCTTATCATGTTGATTTGGAATGGAAGGCCAGTCGCAGTTTGAGCATACGTGTTATCAAGGGAAAAACGGCACTAGATAACATTATTATCGAACTTGTCCAGTTCTAAGCCACTAAAACTGATCGTGAACTTCAGAATTATTCACCATCTGATTGTACGCTGTCAAGTGAAGAAAAACGAAGCTTTTTGTTATGTTGTATCCCACGTAAATTTATCGCCTCATAAAGAGGGAAATGAACGGGTACCTCCTGTTTATTCATATCTTTCAAAACACATGGTTCTGTTGCCGTTTTACTTATTCTTCCTCTCCCATAATACATCTCGTCATGCAGCGAATTGGAGTCAGTAATGATTTCTCCTCCGTTCTACTCTAGAATTTTCATTTTACGGTCATCGGAATATGAATGTGTCGATTTCTTGTTCAGCAATCGCAAGGTTTTTAAACAGCATACATTTACTTCCATAGAAAAACACAATACAATACAACACCAGCTGACGTTTCGGCAGTATCGCCTTCTTCAGAGCCGCTTTTACGTGACTTCCACCAATGAGGAAGTTTAGAACAGCTGATTATAGTCAGTCGCCAACCATATGCGAAACTTCCTCATTGGAAGTCACGAAAAAGCGGCTTTGAAGAAAGCGATACTGCCGAAACGTCAGCTGGTGTTGTATTGTATTGTGTTTTTCTATGGAAGTAAATGTATGCTGTTTAAAAACTTTGCGATTGCTGAACAAGAAATCGACACATTCATATTCCAATGCCGAGGTTAATAGAAAGTCGATCCTGGGAACTTTTACGGTCATCTTTCAAGAACTTTGTATTCAAGAATGTGGTTCCTTTGAATAGGTATATATTCCAGTTAAGTTATTCCAGTTTTAGGAGTACATGTAATGAATCGTAACAGGTAATTCCTTGTAAGAAGAAATGTACGGACTCTCGTTCTTCTTTTCTGCAAAAGTGTCTACGGTAATGGTCGTCGTCGAGAATTCTGGGCTATAGTGATGCAAAAAATAACTGCGATTTCTGTTTTTACGTTGACCTAATAAGAAGAGCAAGAGTTCTTAAGGCTTTGCATAGTTTTTTATAAAGTAATTGCCAGTTACGAAATTAGGGATTCCTAAGAGACATTTGTACGGACACGCTAATTTTTTGAGTCTCTGAATGTTCAGTGTTCCTCTTGCCTCTTGATTATTGGCCACTTACTATGCTTGATGTTTATTTTCTCTCCTTCCAGCAAAATTTACACTATCGGATGTAACCTTCGGATTTATGTCTGAGTTCTCACCAGATTCACCTTCAGAAGACGACATAACGTGGCGAGGAACGTCAGACCAAATCGTTACTGATGTTCAAAAGACCTGCAAGGTGGTTACTTCCTGCAGTTTTCTTGTACTATAAAATATTTCCTTAAGTTTTCAGTTTTAATCTGCCAACGCACAAAATGAAACATCTATACGTACAGGTTTGTGGAGATCGTGCCAACGGATACAATTTCGGCGTGCTGACATGTGAGTCCTGCAAGGCGTTCTTTCGTCGCAACGCTATGAGAGAAGAAGTAGGCTTTCACTGAACGTTTTTAAGTCGCCATCTGCTTAACTTAACGATTCAGTTCACGAAAAATAACTGTTCTCCAGAAACAATTTTATTTTGCTTGGTATGTCGAGGGTATGTGAAAGCTTAAGTGCTAGGAAATTGTGAAATTCAAAGAGAAAAACGGACTTTGTTGAACCTCACAGGATTCGAAATCTGAAAGTTTCACTCTTTAGGACGGGATACGCTGAACTCGACAGTCCAATTGCCTATACATTCCACTTAGTCATCTTAGTCATCGAATGACTTCAACACCATCAAATTTCATTTGTTTCTGTCGGCCATCCCAACCACTGTGCGGACTCCGCTCCCCTCAAACGGCAAGAACAGCTTAGCACTTTTTGGCATGATGCCGTTATTTACTGCTTTTGGTGGGATGGTAGCCACAGCTCGCTGGGGTTTGCCGTGGTATTGCTTTAGTCTATCTGAGCTACGAGGTCCTCTCTGGACTAGGAGATGGAGAATATGGTACTTATTCCTAGTGAGGTGTGACCTCATTGGAGTTGAGCTCCAACTGCATATCGTTTCTATAGCAAGGAACATGCCTTAACGAGGCGGTGAGTTATTGTTGGATTTATTTATTAATTACCTGTGTCACTTGTCTCCGCGTTGATTCTCGAGTGAGCACCGATAAGCCCAGTGGTTTCTGCTCGCTCTAGGGACTTGTTGAGCATCACATTTTCCTTCCCAGGTTTTCTTGAAGAACAACTGGGTCGGTGGTCTTTCTGCAGTACGCTTGACATCCCGAGGAATTTAGTCACTAACGGCTGTTATTCATTTGTTCCCGTTCATACACGTTACACGTCCGGTCTACTTTATCTTTGACTGTTTGGTGTACAAAACACCGTCTTTGAATTTTCATCCTTGACGCACGTCGGAGTCCCAGATCTCATATGTGGGAGGTGGGATAGACCGAGCATGCTCCTTTCGGCTTCACGTTCTACAACGCTTTCATCCTGCTTACGCAGCGACTAGGTTTCCGAGGCGTGCGTTAAGGCAAGAAGCACCGTTGAGTCGAAAAGGTGGGCACGGAGTTGGGTGTTCTCTGTTTTCTTCACTACATGCTTGATGCTCATGATGACCTTAGAAGGCTAGTCGCTTCTTCCTGCTAAACTCTGGAGCTAATTGTTTGAAAATGTTGATTTTCCGTCTCAGATAGGTGCAGCTGAAGCATTCGGAGATGTTCGTTCCGTTGAGCATGAATGGGATATCTGAAACTAATCCGTTCCTCACAAACACCGTTTTTGTGAAATTTGGTCAAAGGCCAATCATTCCAGAATGGTGACCAAAGTCGACAAGCATTCGTTCCACCTAGCTAATGCTTGCTCACGATGTCATCAGCAAATCGAAGATTGTAATTGTAATTGCTGACCATCAATTTTTTTTGTAATTGCAATTGTAATTGCTGACCACCCCCATGTTGTGCATTGCCTCGCCTTCGACGTCGATGTTAACATCGTTATACAATAGTGATATCTTGGTTGTGAAACTTTTGTATAGCTCACGAAGAATTTTGATATACTGAGTAGGGAAAATCTGGCTATCCAGGGCTTCAGTGACTGCTTCTGTCTCAACTGAATCAAAAGCTTTCCGTTAATCGATGAAAGTGAGACGTAGAGGTCTCTTGTACTCCAGTGATATTTTAGCGAATGTTATTACCCTGTGGATGACGTCCATCTTACTGACTCTTTTTCGAAACCCTCCTTCCTGACATGGCTGTCCTTCGTCCAGTGTTTTATGGATCCTGTTCAAGATCACTCGAGTGAAGAATTTGTAAACGAACGACAACAAGCAGATTGGGCGAATGTCGCCAATATCCTGGTAGTGGCACTTTTTGAACAATAACAGAGCATTGTCGGTCTTCTATTAAATAGGAACCCTGAATTCTGACAGGTGATGTGTGAAAAACTAAGCCAGTGTGTTGATGAGGACTGGTGGAAGGTTCTTCAGGTGTTCAAATGTTATCTTGTGCGGATCAGATGTTGTTTGATTTCTTACCGTCGAAATGCCATGTTGGATTTCGGTTACGGGAGAACCGATGGGATTACATATCCATCCTCATTTATTTCGTATGAGCGCAACAGAATGTGGGTTTTGAAGAGATTCGAGTAGTAGTCTTGTATGGTTTTCTCCATTGCCTTTCTGGACACTGTAACTATTCCATTGGGCGTCGGAGTGTAATCATCTTGGTTTTGCAATTGGCGAAACTTCGGACTTTAGTTAAGAGTCGTCTTTACCTAGTACAATTCTATGCCGACGTATCAGGTCGCGTGTTTCTGGTGACAGACGTCTCTTGTTGATTTTCGACCTCTCAGTTCTTATAGCACTTACTTAAAAACGTTGAATGATCCTATCGTATTTCTCGTCGATGTCTTCATGAATGGCATCTTTTCAACAACCGACTAATGAACTGAATTAGTCTCAGTTTACGGTGGTTTAAGGATATTTTTTTTTGAATTTGGCCGGTTTTTCTCTTTTGCGCGAGGAAAGAAATCTTGTACCAAGGAGTCGATGGTCTGATCCCGTGTAGAATTTTGGGTCAAGAGGTACAAGCGTTAGCCAAGACCTTCGATTTCCTATGATGTGCTCTATTTCATTATGGTGCTGTCCACTGGGAGACTCCTTGTTCAACACTGAGAGCAGGGCTTCTGGAATTGTGAATTAGCATAAATGGTCTTCGTCGTTACGATAAACGTGTCTCACCCAACGTCGTCGTATCGGAGGCTCTTTAGGAGTCAGCGGAATGAGGCTCACTTACTTTACTGCGTTTTGTGTTTGGTACCCATATATAGCTTGCAGAGCTCTAAAGGTGGAGTACCGGATAGTAGTTTGCCTTCGGTAGTTTGCAATCTCAACTAGAATAGACGAGGAGCTGATTTTTGGAAGCGACTCCAAACCGCCTCCCATATACTCCACAGTCTCCTTGATCGCATACGTTTGACCGAATTAATTCACAGAATACAATCCGCACAAACAAGAACACACCCGCGCACGCATACCTGAATATGTCTTCATAAACGCAGAAGGTATATGTCAAATGGGTGCGGCAGAAACAGGGAGTCGATCCACTAGATCTACCTGCGTCTCAGGGAAGCATAAAGTCGAACTAATCCGTTTTGGTCTGCGATTAACCCACTACCAACCACCTGGGACGTACCTCATTGCCTTGCGATCGGCATGAGATGCTGCTGTGAGCGAGATCCGTGGTAATTTAATTAGAAGGTCAACGAAGTACTTAAATATTGCAAAAAATAAACATTAATTTCCATATTACCCACTACTGTGGTTGTTGACAACGGAAAAGTTCGATTTTAAGATGAGAATTTAACATGCTGCATCTTTCTATAGAATTTAACTCTACAATAATCATAATCTTCACTATCAAAGCATCTTTGACAATATGCTATAAACTTGACGATCACATCTATTTCATCAAAATTTCCATCTCTCCAAAGAATTGGTAATAAGTCGGTGATAAGTCTGGTGAACACGGTGGTTAAGGCAGCGTTTTGTAATGCAACTCGTTCAGTTTCTGCAGCATCACATGTTAAAATTCATGACGGACATTACACAGCAACAGGATCGGCTCTTTCCCGTGCCCTTGCCATTTTTCGAAGAAGTCTATATGTTATTGTAAGTTAAAATTCGACCCAAAAATAGTTCTATCCCATTCTGAATAAGGAGTTGCAGATTAATCGTAAACGCCATATATTCTGTCTCTCATTGAGATCGCGTGTGACCAACCTATTGTGCGTTTTCTGATCTTTCCAACAATTTAAAAATCGTAGGAATTTGCCCCAATGCATGGCGCCAAATGTTCCACTGAAATCGTTCCGTCGCTCCATGGTTGGGAAATTAATAAGAGACTTGCTCGGGAGAGGAAGAACACTGTCTTTATGTATCGGTGCACTCACGAGAAGAACGCTTCTATTCAATGACTTCTAGAGTGCTAGGAATGGAGTCAAATTTATGGTTCATCACTCTGGAATTGGTCAACGGCGAAGGCTTTAGGCTTTCACACTTTCACCTCCATATTCATTCCTCCCAGACAAACCACGAAATGAATTGGCCATTTACGAAACAGTTCCGAAACACGACGCTAACATTCCGAGAAACCAGCGCAGCACTATGTCCACGTCCCTATTTATAGAAAAAGTGGGAACAAGTTTTCTTCGTTCTTGAGAAATTGTAAGAAAACACCTGACTCGTTTTTATTAGCGCAGGCCCAACAGAACTTCCTCTCGTTTCTCTCTGACGCCGTAATCGTCCACAGTAGTGCTCTGTTTCGAACATGGTGATATCAGCGAAGTCTTCTCTAAAATCTTTCCCATCTGCGAATGCAAATGGTAGATGTTGAACATCAGCACGTCTCCACATCATTTGGTTGGTAATCCAAGAGGATGCTGATCAGCCTTTCTGTGCTTCGAAAATGATGTGCATCCTCCTGGGTACTGAAGATGAGATACGCGTGAGCTGCGCATTCCGGCTAGACGTTGCAAGTGTCGGTTAAGTTTTAGCAATCATCGTTGAAGCGCTTTATGGGTGGTGCCCAGTATTCTCGACGTGGTTGAAATATCATCTCACGTTTCTGTTGCAATAGAAGAGCGCTGGATGGACTGTTGAATCAGAAAGGTGAGCGCGGAGTTTTTCGTTCGATAGTTGGACTAATGGCTTTTTTGAGTGGACCGAATGTGGCCCATGCTTCTTGGCTTTTTCTGTCTAATTCCTGCTTCATGTTGTCCTCTATGTTCGTTAAACGTTTAAGATATACGAAGGAGGTGGTCTCTGTAAGCAGGATACCATTCAGATCCAACTGACCGCTTTTGCAGCATAGGTCGTTCATGAATTGGCTCTTTGTCCTATCTATGAGCAGTACAACCTTTTCCCCTTCGTTGTGTTCGTTTAGCATCATCTTTGCTTTGTTGGCACTCCTTGAAAAGATGACAATATCACCAGCGAAATGGTTTTGACAGAAATTTCCCATCAGTGTGTATGTTCTTCTTGTCCCAATCGAGTGACTTCATTATCCACTGCAGTGTGGCAGTAAGCAGCTTTAGCGATATGGTGCCGCCATGTCGAAATCCTTTTCCTGTGGGTTTACTGAGAGTCGATGAAAAAGTTGTATATTTGCGCTTCAGTTCCAATAGCAGTCAGTTAACGTTCGTGTAAAGAAGGGGTCCACTCCTTCGTCGGCAAGCGCTGATAGGATTGCATTCATTTTGACGCTGTTAAACGGCTTTTTCATAGTCAGGGAAAGTTACTAGTAGGAGCAGGTGATATTCCCGGTAAGCTTCTATAACGCTCTATACGGTATGCATGCGGTCCATTTAGCTAAATCCCTGTCAAGATCCTGCTTGCTCAACTGGTTGTACCTCATCGCAAAAGGATATTCTTTGTGAACAGCTGTAGAGTACGCTCAAAAATCATATTGGATTAAAGTTACGAAGACCACTTCTGACTTTTTCCATTGGTTTGAGATTTTTTGCTTTTGAAGGTACGATGTAATGTCACCACTTGTATCACCTGTAGCCCCATTGATGGTCGAGTGACTCGAGCGGATGCTAGTAAATCTTCCATTTTTCCCTGTCGTGTGCGAGAGTAGCTCACTGGGTTCTGCTCGCTCTAAGGACTTGTCGAGCATCATATCTTTCTTCTAATCTCTTCGTGAAGAACTCTGGCCATCGGGTCGGTGACCTTCCTGCAGTAAGTTTGACATTTGTCATTCATACGCATTACCTGTCCGGCCCAACTTATCTTCGGCTGTTTAGCGTACAGAACAGAATCTTTGATTTTAGATCGTTGAAGCAGGTCGGAGCTTCGGATCCCATCCCTTAGTTGTGTGGAACGGGATACTCCTAGGATCGTCCTTTCGACTGCGCGTTCAATAACGCTGAGTGACCTCCTGCTTACGCAGCGACCAGGTTTCTGACGCATGCGTTAGGGCAGGAAGTACCGTTGAGTCGAAAAGGTAGACATGGAGTCGGGTGTTCTTTGTTTTTTTCACTACATCCTTGATGCTCTTAAAAGTTCCCCAAGCCGCTCGTTTCCTTCTGCTGAGCTCTGGAGCTGTATCGTTCATCATATTGATTTCCCGACCTAAATAGATATAACTGGAGCATTCAGAGATACTCGTTCCGTTGAGCGTGAATGTGTATACGAAACCAATCCGTTCCTCATGAGCAGCGATTTGTGAGATTTAGTCGAAGAGTAATCTTTCCACAGGCTTTATCAAAGCCGAAAAGTATACGTTTCCCTTGGCTAATGTTTGGTGTTATAAGGACGATGTCATCAGCAAAGCGCAGATGTTGTAGTTGCCATCGATCGATTTTCACTCCCATGTTATCTCATTCCAATGTCCGCATGACGTTCTGGAGGCTGGCGTTAAGTAATATTGGTGAGATGGTATCGCCTTGCCTAACTTCTTTTGACGTCAGTATGTAATATAAGTTGTGAAATATAGATGTGATTTGTGGCATTTCGTGCTGGATGTTGGGTGTAATAGTATCTGGTCCTAGGACTGCGCCTCTCATCATGCTTTCTATTGCGACTCGGATTTCAGACTGAATAATTCCGGGAGATTTTTCTCCAGCAGATATTTTGGGGTTCGATACGGAGATAGTGGAAGAGAAAGGACTGGGATAAGACTTTTCAGATATCAATTCCACATCACTGCGGTATGTGGTGATAGTCCCTTCTTCGTGCATAAGGGTACATATCCTGACGGCATTTCTTCAAGCTAGCTAGTTCTTGAGCTGCTACCAATAACTTTTTGTGCCTATAACGACGTGATTTCTCCTGCAAAGATCTTCTATAGCCGGCATCTATTATTTGTCTTATTGGCTGTTTCCATCCTTATTTAGATCTCAAAATCCGAATCTTTCTCCACTTTATTGATTTTCGTTGGCTTTTCCTAGCACAGAATTGAAGCCTCCATCAACGAATCTGCAGAAGAACTTTATGTTGCGGATTGCTTCACCCGAATGGTTGTAGTACGTGTTCAATTTGCTCTCATCAGCTGCATAGGTTGTGAGGAATTGCAAATGATGACAGCGACTTTTTTGAGGCAGAGACGAACAATAGTCCACTGAGCTGATACGATCGTGTATGAGATTAGTATATGAGAAATGTACGACAAAGTTAGAGCTCCCGAAATTTCGCAACAGGAATTGCCTTTCACGAATGATAAGGGTTTCGTAATCTAATTAGCGTATATCAGTCTCTTGTAGGGCGCTGACATAGAATTTGATGCGAACAGCGGCGTTAATTTGAACGTAAATATCGACGTCTGAGGAGACCGATCTGATATTATAAGTGCAGAACGAGAAGTTATCTCTATGCAGTGTTGTGGATGTGTTCGTTTGTCCCGGTTCTACTGACCTCCTGCGCAACTCGAAATTTGATCTTCTCTTACTGGTTGTCTCCCAACGCTCGACCTCGTGAAACTGTGCCTCCTGTGTGCAGGGTACTCGTAGGACGTTGCTGGTTGATCCACTTATGTTTCGAGGTCGACATAGCTGGAATTTCGCTCAAGTCGTCACTACGGAAATGGCTGCTCCTTGTGGATCAGAAGATTTCCACCTTGTCACCAACTTGATACCAGGGCGGTGGTGAATTCTGGTATTAGTTTACTCTTGGCTAAGCTTTCGAATGGAAACACCGGACTCCTTCCGAGCCTGGGAGATCGTGTTAGCAAGGTACAGCCTAGCTGTAGTTTACAGTCCGAAATCCAGGAACACCTCTCATGATGGAGCGGTAAACGCTTGGGAGGCAACAGACAATTAGTGCTAAGAAATTAGGAATCCTGACATCTAAAATAAAGATTAAAGCACTCATGAATAAGAATTGGTGTTGGAAAAAAGGTGCTCGAAGCTGAAAAGTGGAAGCTTCTTCTGGACATTCTAATTGCTTCACCTTCGTGGAGGGAAAAGAAATAACAGAAAAATAACAGTGAGCTGACAACATTAATGAAGTTGGCAACCTAGATGGAAGTTTTCCAAAATAATCAAACATAGGAGAGTTTTGTGAACTCGAGTCCTAAAACGGCATTCTTTTGAGATGTGTTGGAATTTAGTAGAAGTTGAACTCAAATGTTCACACCGCAGTTCTTCACAGTGTCCACATTCTTCACGTTTTTCCGTTAAGTTCTACTGTAAAGTCTCACAGAGCAACGCAGTCTGCTTGTATAAATTATAGTCTATGAGCTGAGAGACAGGCGAAACGAAGGACCCGCATGGTGTGGTGGTGAAGGCATTGCACCCTGGAAAGGGCAATAGCGCGTTCGTTCCCCACCGCAGACACCTGTGACTAACGCGTTTATCATCACACCGTACGGGTCCTTCCTTTCGATGCCTCTCATCTATTGTTTTGTTTTTCATTTTCATTTTACAGGAGGTAAGATGCCCATTTTCAAACAACTGCGGCATAACATCGGCTTCTCGTCGTTTCTGTCAGGGATGCAGGCTGCGAAAGTGCTTAGAGGTGGGTGTATTGTTTTTTGTCTACATTTGAAGGGAAAATTAAGCAGAAGGGTATGAGAAATGATAAATACAAGATCCTCAAACATTGAGACTAAAGAGTACTAGGCCATATAACGAATGTTTAAATCATAAAGCCACTACTGCGAAGCAGAGATCGTGCTTAACTCGCAATTGTTTTATGTGCGCGTACCCGCATTAATGGAGATCGTTCGGGCTTCTTTCCACGTTATATATTGAGTTCTACGATATCGCTTTTATGTTCAATGTTTTGTAATGGAAGAACTTAACAGCAAATTATAAGCCCATGAAAGAGGTCCACATTTTGACGACGCCTACCATGTCGAGAAGAAATTTTTCTACTACAACAAGCTAACAACTTCGATACCTTACTTTCTTAACAGGAGATTGATCTCCCACTGTCGCATGATATTTGAAGATGAGCCGTCTAAGGAGAATCGTCATGACATGATTTAAGCTTAAAATTTTTCTTGGGAGAATTGAGTAGATTTGAGATATAGGTTATACTGTCTAGCAAAACACTTTGGGGCGAATTTTTCTGTTAACTGGGTTGATAGACTTAAAAGACTGATTGAGTACAGCGATCAGTTTGCACAGCAATATTGCATTGCAAGCGTTCTCTCTACATAATAACAGTAATGTACTTTAAATGACGATTTTCTAGGAAGAATAATCAATAGTTGGGTTAAAAAGTACGCTATATAAGACGATTTGCAGGTGGGCATGAGAAAATCATGGCTTTGTGGCCAAAAACATCGTGGTGCTAAAAGAAAAACGAATCAAATTAATAATGAAGCGGTCAGTTTATGTCAGTACAGTCATAATTCTGCAACACACATCACTACGCGAAGGCGTTTCTATCAAACGCAAACTCTTTGGAGAATTTCACTCCACTGGTCTTATAATGAAAAAGAGCCTAAACGAAGGACTTCTTTCTATGACAGTTCATCCTTCAGTCAGGTTTGGATGAAGAAGTGAGCGTTCCTAAGGCGTACCTGACCGAACTGATTCGCAAGTCTAAACGGTTAGAACAACTCAAAAAATTTAGAATTTATCTCATTTAATTCTGCCTAGAGACTTTCCAGACCACCGGCATTTTGTGAATGTATTTGTACTTGTGGATTTTATCCGCCAAACACCAGTCTAACGGCTCTCGACTCTATCAAGGTTCTTAGCCATCTTTAATCATTTTATCCATTTTTTGTATATCTAGAAAATTTCGTGTTATTTTAATACGTCATAGTTTAAATCTTGGGAAGAACTAGACACTTATTACATGAATCGTACTTTTTGTTATGTTTTTTTTGGCTCGAAAGCAGAATGTAATGGCAAACAACGGGTATAGCTGTTCTTCTTGAGGCATTGTTAACTCTTTTCAGAACCATCAGTCGGTTACTGGATATGCCACTGCTCCTTTACCATCTTCTTTCATGACATCTGGGAAGTCAGCTTTGGAAAGAGCTGGGGACCATATTTCGTCATCTCTTCCTGCTCCATCTACGGCCACGGATACCAACCATATGTCATGCTTCACCAGACAAGCAGACGTATATTTTAGCGATTCAGCAAGCCTTGGTGGTCAGCCGACTTCACAGGGCTTAGTATACGTTCCAGGAATCGGACCAAATGTGTTTTCTGCGTTTTCAACAGTGCCACCGTAAGTTTATGAGTTAGACACAGTTTCTAACATACACAGTATTGTGCCGGACGCGGGTAGCGTAGTTTTAGAGATACTCTTTGACAGTATGCACAACGGTTTGATTCGACCGCTCCCTGGGCCTACTATGTTTCCTCTCGGATCAGGAAATTGCTGCGAAATCTATTTTGGATGACCCCTCGGATCCATGAAGGCTGATAACTGACCTTGCTGAACCTCTGTTCTATGAGGCTATTCCAGAATTCCATGAAGAACTACTTGGCCAGTACTCAGTGAATATAAAGACTACTGAAAAACCTCAGGTATTACTCCCAGGCAAAACTCGAAGAGTATGTTGTCGATCCATGTAGGAAAAGTAATATACGAGTTATGATCCAATTAATTGCCAAGCACTTTAGAAGAACAAAGCTCTTACTCGTCCTCACTCGCATTATAATTAACAAATGAGATTGGCTCACTCAGCTATGGGAGAGGAAGAAATCATACTGCTATTACGAAAACCTTTGATAGTAGTTTGGCTTCATATCCATGAACACCACACTGTAACCACGAAGTGGGGATCTTCGATCGATCTTTAAGGGGAGCGCTGATAATGCTCTACATTTCTGCTCGCAGATAAGTTTATCAAGGAAAGAATCACAAATAAATAAAACGATTTGAAATTTGCGTTGATTTCAACTTTTTTGAGTTTCTATAAAATATAAAGTGACTTGTTCTAATGTGCCCCAACTTCAACATGGAGGAAACGACCAATGTGACTTGAGTTCAATGCACAGTGTATGTTGCGAAAAATTAAGCCTCTATTCACGCGGCCACTAATGAGAGTTAGCTGCTAGGTCGTTTACCGTCATAAATTAAAAATGTGCCTGTTCAGAACCTATACTCAACTCTTTTCACCAATTTCTACTTCTGGAATGGCGGCGATCACACCGATATTGCCACCACTGCAGACGACGGGTTTGTGAGATGAAATCATTGATAATAGCTTATTTAACTGTTATAGATTTCTTCTTAGAGTGATTTTCTGATTACTGAGCACTTGTTTAATTGAATTAATAAATACATCTTGGTGTTCTATCGTAGTTTAACAGTTATCGTGGAAGCGGTAACATCTCTTGCTTTTCTTTCTTTATTTCTAATATATGTCTTCCCTTATATAAAATACGTCTCTGATCTTTGACGCCACTCTCCTATCGGCGTTAATGAAAAATATTGTTGAGCAAGTTAATTACTTCCATTAACTGGCCACCAGATTGGAGGCCAAGTGGAAGCAATGTACGACGACGGAACTCCATGGTGCTCTGTGCTTGGAGAACCTCCTTTAAAGGAGAATAGTGGGCTTTTAAGAAGGCGAAATCTGCCGAAAAGTCAGCTTTACCGTAATAAACAGTAAAGTAACACATCGTGCTTGCTCAACAAGAATATAGAGAACTACTTGATCAATATCGAAGTTAATAGAAAGTCGACCGTGGAAATTACTTCTCACTGTATTCGAAAGATATGCTAAGCAGGTTGCAGAAAATGGTACTTCGCTGAGGGCGTTTCTGAAAACAGGAATGTTCATCGTGATGTTAATACGGCATAAAGTGATAGTATAATTTTGATGACGTTCTTACAATATTCAGATTAAGCACGATTCCACCTTTACTGCACTTTTTGTTGTGGCATGAAGAATTTCAACCGAGTTGAAATTTCCCGCTGTACTCAGGAAGACAGGGGAGTGTTAGAGCTCAGCAATCATCTCATTCTGTTGGCAAGCTACCCGGTTGTAGTGTAGGATTTTCTTTTCATTTCAATTTGATGAGAATGTATCGGTTTTTTTGGGTTTGTATGGAAGCCCTCAAATGGAATTCCATATATCGTGGGAAGTGCAGCTTTTGGCAGTCGCCGGTGAGAACCAAGGTGCGGGGTCAGTTCAACGCGAAGGTGTTTGTGGATAGGAAATCTTACAAACGGATTCCATTTAGAATTTCGACGGTGTTTGTAAAGTTTCAGCTTTTTAAGCGTGAAATAATCGGTTGCTACGTATGCATCTCCTCGTTGCATTCGATGCTGAAACTTCATTCTAAGAAACTAAGAAGCGGAAATATCTGACGACACGTTATAATTCTTATTGAGTCGGCTGAACTGCAAGCAGGAGGAGGTGAATCTTTCCAGCTCTTTTTTTCTTCCAAGCAAGGATTTTGTGGAGACTCATATTCTGGCTTATACTTTACTGATCATTCATATTCCGGGCACCGTCTGCTCATCCCGTCTGTAGTTCCATGATTTCACAGAATTTTCTTAAAAGATCATTCTCCACACAGACCATCACATCTATGGTAATCAGTGAATGAAATAACGTTGTTTAGTGACCGATGGTGAATTGCTGTTGCTTGCCTGGAATTTACATTCCGTAGTAATTTTTTCCAAGCAGAATCACGGAAGGGTTTACGATGAAGAGTGGATGATCGCTTTCTGAAGCGCATGGCATCTCTACCACTTTTTTTAATCACTGGAATGTGTGGTCCACTTGACGCTGTTTATTTTTCCTGTTTAATTTAACAAAAGCAAATCAATAAATAACTTATGTTTCCTATACGCGACCTCGTTCTGATTCGCTCATAAGATTTTACCGTGATGCTTTAAGTTTGTGCTGACAAAAGAATTAAAAAGCCCATATTCTTGTTCTATTCTGCTTTAATAAAATAGTTATTCTAATCAGGACCGATCCCGACATTGAACACAAAGTGTTGCGCACCTGGTTATGGAACGATCGATCTGACAAAGTATGCTAGGCTTTCGGCTGCAGACATGAACTTGATTGAGGTCAGCAATGATATTTCGGCCATTTCTTCCATTCCTCGTTCATACTGAACATCGTCCTGCTTCTTCTGCCAGGGTCTTGTTAACATTTACAGGAGTTGATAAGAGCGAATGAACCGTTAAAAGCTCCGCTTGATCTGTGTATTACTAACGAATTAACACTGATGGATGTGGTCAAGATCAGCGAAGCGGCTCTGAAAAGAATAGTCTGCATGGCAAGGGACTTGTCCGCTTTTCAGTCGCTCGAAATCGAGGATAAGAAGAATATTATGAAAGGTATGCAAAACACGAACTGCGAAAAGGTGTGCACAAGTTTTTTTTAGGTAGTTGTAGTGAACTTCTGATTCTACGAGGCGTGATGGCATTTGATCCAAGTAAGAACACATGGAACCATTTCTTTAAGGTTTGATTTACTATTGCTCTAGTTTAGTTTATAATTTAATAAGTTGTTTGACAAGCACTATGCATTTATCGCGTGATGGTGATAGTTGTAGAACTGAGAAAAAAATGTAGGTGACATAAAATTGTTGAATTTCTGAGTGGAGAAATGGAGAAGCCTAAGCAAAACGTAGCAGTACTCGAGGAGGATGGGAACTAAACAGATGAAGTAGAAGAAGTCTGTAGCAATAGAGACGCAGTGGATATATTTTTGAGCCGGTGATTAGGACGATTTCACTGAGGACTGAAAATGGTTGGGTCTAAAATACATGATTAGGAAATACGGTAGGGAAATAATCGCACTTTCTTAGAGTGTTCGTAAGCAATATTACCGATATTATCAACATAAATGTTTAAATGTCTGTTTCTTAGGAAAGCTGTGTGATTTTTTGAAGACCGATTCGGGAAGACAAACAGTGTGAAAGCGGTAGCAAAGCACATTCAAGAACAAGCCATGTGTCTTCGTTGAATAACGTTTTGCTGCCTCGTTCCGCTGAAACACAACTTACAGAAGGTCAAGAACTATTGCTGGAGATCTTCCAGGAGCGCTTTGATGTGGAAAAGTGAGATGAAATGAGTATTGAGGAGTAACAAATCAACTCACCATAGCCAAACAGTCTCCTGCGACCAATCAATGGCAATTCTATACTTGGCGCAATGTTCTCGTGACGGGACACAATCTCATGATAATTGGCCGGCTTTCATTGTTTCATTTCATTACGTGGCCTCCGATCGGCCGTTTAGCTGCACTAATTTTGTGATTAGATGCACAACCATTTTGTAATCCCAGCGTGTGCAGAGTAGCACTTCTCCAGGATGGTATCATATTTGGAGGTGGTTTGTAGACCTTGATCCACTTTACAAGGTGACCATTTTCTCGTATGGCTGCACATGGTTGGTTTTTTCGTCTCCAACAGTCGTATTTCTTTAGAAATGGTGCTATTTAATAAGACGTCTTTGTGAAGAATAACGAATGAGATTTGGTTCGTACATCGTTGCGCTCCTTATATCCAATTTTTTCGGGTAGTCGAATGCGTGTTAATTTTTCGAAAATTTAGTTTTTTCGTTAATTCTTGCATTGTACAGTCTGCCAAGAACTCTTTTTTTGAAGTTTATACTTGCCGATGATAGAAATACGCCCAGATTGTGAATCCTCTTTGACACTAAGTTACCTCGCAGCAAGTTCACAAGCCATTCCCAAATCATCTCCTAGAAAACAGTGCTTCCCCATATGCCGCAATAATTTCAGGAGTGGTTTTTCACTTTTTTTGAAACACTGTTTTTATTCGAATCTTTTGTGCAACTAAAATCTACGGCACGAGTAAAGTAGTTCTAAAAGCTTGAACGTTTAGCGCAAGTGGTGTTTGCCTGGTTGAGAACTTAGCCTTATTTGTGGAACGAACTCTATCGTGATAAAATAAAAACACCCAAATATTTCTAGTAGAAATCCAGTTTTTATTTCAATTAATAAGGCTCATTTTCAGATGAGGTACTTTTGCTTGAAGTTGAAATGTCATGTTCTTTTGGGTACACTTGCAGTCAATTCTTATCGTCCAGAATGTTTTAAGCATGGAACAGTTCCTCCGCCACTTTTTCTCAGAGTATGTAGCGAAGGAATGACAAGCACGTTTATTTAAGGATTTCAAGGGAATGGAAGTGAAAATAGATGTCCTAAAAAGTGGCAACGAAACGAAGCATTACGAGGAGCATAAACGGTGAGTGGCTTGGAATCGGCGTAGTTGTTGTATTGCGATGCTTTTCTCGCAGTAAGCATCACCAGCGTCTTTTTACTACGGGTACTTGGGTACTATAATACGTTACCATTAGAGCGTATTTCTACTCTGCTTTTCATGAAGTGCTAGTTCTACTTGGGAAAACGACTCTTGGAAGTCTCAAATTGATTGAAAAATGCAAGCGTTGCTTGTTTTTCCATTCACCTCCATAGGTGGAATCCCACTGCTCCATTTAGAGATGACAAACCCAAACGAAATGGACCCTCCCGATTAAGCCTTCGTTGTACTAAAGGACTTTCTTTTTTCTCAGCTTTCTCACCGAATTCAACCATCAAATTCAAACGAACGAATGTATCATGTTGCTGCTGATGGCGATTGTCATCTTTTGTCCGGAAACACCTAATCTTCAGGCGAAGCAACGGATTCAAGAAGTCCAGAATATGTACTACGGAGTACTGAAGAGGTGCGTCAATTTATTCTTACAACAAAAAGCACTTAGTAGACAGTATGAGTGAAGTGAATGCGGTACCACACAATTGTTATTTGTAGGACCCTCTATCTTTATGTGGTCATGAAGACATGAAAAGTCCCATAACCAGCATGGATTTGAGTAAGAAAATGAGAACAGTGGCAATGTATCAGCTGAACGTTAGGTCTATCTGACGTAACCAGACCTCATAAGATGCCTTAATTGTTGCTCCGTCCTGTGAAATGTCCCAATTTCTAGTTCAACATTTAAAGGGTACTGATCCAGAAATTGCAGCCATCTGCTTGTTTATCATAAGAAGAACGTCGCAGCTTCTGAAAAAAAGATGCAAGTTGAAGAATACGTTGTAGTGCTTCGCGGTTTTTCTGTTTAGTTTAGTGTGAAAAAAGCTTCACTCAAATCAATATTTTTCAGAGCTCTTGAATGTGAATACGCAGAGGAAGAGGCTCGTCAGGTATATGACATGCTCGTGAAAAAGCTGGAAGAACTGAAACATCTGAAGGAGGGACTGGTTCAAATCTACTACGGATTCGACAGCCGCCTGTTGGATCCGCTCATCAAAGAATTGTTTGATATGATGTAATAAACCGCTACACAAACGCAAATTGATTCAGTTGCTGTACGATGGTAAAATCGAAATAGATGCGATCGGATTTGAACCGCTGGATTATTGGACAAATGGAAAAGGAGAAATTGGTGGTAATCTCTGAAAGACTTCTGAATTGAACAAACTACAAGCAACAGCAGATTAAATAGCGATAACAGGGCATTTCCGGGAGCAGTAGTAAAATAGGTCATTTTTGAATTGTAGTGCCAGATATTGACGATTCCTTTTTGAGAAATGTTTGGGAAAAAAACCTAGCAATGTAACGAATAAATAGCGAACTTGTATTGGATTGTGGATAGCGTGTCCGTAAAGTTTGTGACATTTTACGCAACTACGGATATCAGTTCAAATCCAGCAACGAGACAACGGATATTTCAAGGCGTATTTTATTCATCGTCGTGTGAGGGTCGGTCTCTCTAAGCCGTTATGGTTACTCTTTTTTTGGTATTTTTACCCTAAAATTATGTGTTTTTTTAACTTTTCAGTTCTGGATATATTTGTAAACAGTGATGGAATCGTTTACATTTGTTCGATTTGAAAGCTGGGGGAAATTTGAGCTTTCTTATCACTGAAATTTCGATGTTGCAGGGCTCAATTTTTCTCGTTAAAGTGATGAATGGACTTCGTAGACATTGTTATCACAGAAAAACGAACTGAATACATTTACATATCGCTTAATAGGAATGTATTAGTTACTCTTCACACAATTCGTAAAAGTTGAAGCGTTTAGTGTTTCGACGAACTTTCCTTTTCTAAAAAATTCTAGGCTTAATAGTTGAATAATCTGTGGCTGGCCATCGGCAGAGTGCTAATTTGTAGCATAAAAGCATGTTCAAGACGATGCAAACCATACATGGATCGTACGCGGAGATGGGCAAAGTGGACGATAGGATTCATATTTGATTCATATTCTTTCCTGCTGTTTATTTTTCCACATATAGTTGGTCTGCAATACTTTTTGCAGTTCGCCAAACCACAGAGGCAGGAGAATTTTGCTGCAGAGAAAAGGATGTGATATGTTGTCCTTGCTCGTGCGCAGTTCGACATTTGTGGACACTTTCTTACCACAATGATTAGGTATGTTAGACTTGTATAGACGTAGTTGAATTGCATATGCATACTTGGCACAACTATTTTCTTTATTTCACGTGATGAACATTGCCCCATCACTTCTTCCATTCGATTCGTTTCCTCTCATCCACACTCCACAAGCAATTCGAATTTCTTGTATGTGGGTTCGACTGCTGCTTAAAGATTTTTGGTCTTCTTTGGAATGCTATTAAATGCGATTCTTCTTGGAATCCTTGGAGAGCCGTTCCAAGGCTAGGGCATTCTCAAGTCTTCATCACAGGCGACAGTCTTTGTCAACCAAAAGAAGCCCTTCCCAGAGAAGTCTGGTGCCAACTTTTTGGCTCCAGGGTCACTGTGAGTATTATTGCCCGTACTTTTATTGGACCGCTGAAATCATGTATTGCGAATTGGTTAGAAGTTCATTACTAGAATTACCAGCGCACGCATAAGTGTGCTTTCCAAAATTCTTACGTACTGCCGTCTCTTAATCTAAAAACCTTTCGCTGATATTGTAAATTGCGCCGTATTCAGACACATTTATTTTGAAATGTGCAGATTTTACAGCTTACACTTTATGCATACTATTTTTAATCCTTATAACACACAACCTGTGTGCTGATTTTTAATGCCGTTATGTTAGCAATCTAAACAGAAGTACTTATTGCATTGGCTGCGTAGACCTATTCAGTATGAAATGAGGCAGATCTAAAGTCCTGAGATTCCGGCAGTTTTCTATAGCTGCGAACACAATGTCCGAATCTCTTCGACACTCTATCGGCTACTTGAACCCCTAGAAATGCCGATAATTTTAAGGTATACTGGAACTTATAAAACATTAGTACCGATTTTCTACACATTATCTCGGTAGACATTCAACGCGTTTGCCAAACGCTCTTAGATGATCCGATGAAACGGCCGTACGTATTTCATATTTAGCCATAGTGCAATTACCAGATACTTTCTTACTGGTGTGTAGGAGATTTCTGTATGTGCAATCGCCTTCAGTTCACGAAATGAATAACGCTGTCTCATATTTGTGGCACTTTTGTGGGTGTGCTGGTGAAAGGCTACTTTCGCTCTATAAAGGACGCGCGACTGGTGGATACACACGTCTTTGTCAGGGTTGAACAGTCAGTTGCAATTCCCACTAGTAAATTTAACAAGTTGCCTGATGTTGTGCAATCTTTCATGGGTTTCGTTCTCTTTCAAGCGTAGGTGAGTCAACGACTCCTTTAATCAATCTCTTGTTATTATGTTGTAGCTAGTAACATGGCGTCTATGAGAAGTACAGGATCTTGATGATCTCTCACAGACGTAACTCATCACACTTGGCCCCCCTTCTTTCCGTATCCACCTTTCTGTTTCGCAACCAGATCTGCAATATCAGCCATAAATATTTCATGAAAATCGATTCAGTGCATTCAAACAGAAGTAACTCATCAACACATTGTTTGTCCTTGGAGATACAGTGGTCACGGGGCAACACACTGCTTGACCACTTATCGTCGACTTTGTCATCATTGTCCTTATGCCCATCCCCGATCCATTTTAGATTCATTGATGGAGGATATAACAGCCTATACATTGTATTTTATATCTTCAGCATCTTCGTCGCAGCTGACGTGCAGTCTATCGTCAATGAAGTTCCATTCGCTGACATTGCGGAAGTCTGTAGAATTCAGTTTTTGACTAGTAATTTATTGTTCTCTTCTTTAAAATGGATCACGTAATGAATCGTTGTTATAGCATGGATTCAACGGGTATAAAGAATATGGAAAAGTGCTAAAACGTGCTTCACATATATTGAAACTGACTACCAAAGGACGACAGCACAGTGGCTGGATAGTGAAGAGTTGGGAACGTTCCGGATTCACGGGATGTACACGGAAAAAGAGAGGATACCTAGAAAGTGAAAATTAGCAGAAAATACTTGTAAGACGCAGATTAATCAAACTAAGAAAGCAGGATAATCGGTTTCTAGAGAAGAAAGCATTCAAGAGAGTGATTCATCATTTTTGAGTAGGTACAGGTCGGAATGGACGGTATGAATCGCATATGATCGCAAGGTGCACCGCTAAAAACTAGTTGTCATTGGGTGTTCGCAAGATAAGGCGTTATCGCAAATGTACTAGAGATGGTAAGTTAATAATTGAACACACATTAATATAATTTTATTAGTCAACAAAACTGGAGAAAATATCTAATGTACAAACAATTAACATTATAATTGCACATTGAAATGATAATAACGCTATCAATGTGAACATGAAACTTTGACTATGGCAGTTGGTGAGTAGCACCAGACCGACGGACATTGTTGGCATCGTCGTCTTCAGTAGTAGCTCTGGCATTTCGTTACGTACTCTCGTCGCTTCTCACACGTCAGATGTGGATAGTAGTTTTCGATGAATTCGCAGTGCTCTGAAAACTAATCGCGGTTGTTTTGTCACTTTTTTCTCCGCGCTCATCTATTTGACGAAACATAGATTCAAAACAGATACAGTTTCATGTAACTCATTACATTTCACAATGCTTTCTGTGCATGCCCTCAAGAGTTCTTTTGTGCTTTCGCACAAGTATGACTGAGAGCTGCTCTCCAAGATAATCTCAAACCTTATTCCAAGACTGAACGATTTGATGACACGCTTGTCAGAGCTCTACTCCTATTACAATTTCTCTTCCGAGTTACTGCATCCATCACATAGGAATTCTTCAGTTGGGAACAATCCACATAATCCTACGACCCATGCTTCTGTTTACAAAATTGGGAACAAAGGTTACCACAATCGATGCAGCATTGAGGAAAGTGAATATTTTTGTGGAGTTTTAAAGCTGCACTACAAGGTTAGCGAAGTAGTTCATTTCGTAAATAGTGAAGTTAACTGCTAGACTATAATGAAAAGCAAAATCCACCGAACCATTGGCCAGAACTAAACAAGTATTGAACATAAGGACCTTATGGTGGTTCATAAAGAAATAAATTGATAATGATTGCTGAGGCTACTAAAATGTCGGCCACAAAAATTAATGTGTGCTATTGTTATGCCCGAACGACAACTGACGTAAGTGAAATGTAATAATACCTTCATGGATTATTAAGCTAACACGAGTTTGACAAAGATATTTATTCCGCTAACGTTTCAACGTCTTCATTTTCCTCGGAGCCGATGAATCGAGTCGATGTCACAATCGTTCATCTTCTCGATGTGGTGGCCTCGTCGATATATCGAGTCGGATTTCTCCTCAGTGCAGCATCGCTCGAATAGGGCAGCCTCACCCGGTAGCGCTCCTTTATACAAAACGGTTGTTGTTGATAATGATTGCCCATTGATAATAGAGCGTCTTGGTCCAGTGGTGCTCCACTGAAGAAGACCCGACTCGATACGATGACGAAGACACCTCATCGAGAACGCGAACGACTATTGACCATCGACTCAGATCATCGGCTCTGAAGAAGATGAACACACCGAAACGTTAACCGAATAAACATCTTTATCAATCCCTTGTTAGCTTTACAATTCAAAAAGCTACTGATTAATAATGCCGAGGTTGAGTGATAGTGCATTCCGGGAATATTGAAGTGCATTAAGTTCACCACATGGTTTTGTCACAGTTATTACTTCCCGTCGAATTCTGACTCATATATTGGATAATTGTGCTATAGAAGCTCCGCTTTTAAGAAGTTCCGAAGCCTTAAGTAATGACGAGTGAGACATGCCTCGTGCAAACGACTTCACATCATGGAATCCGAACTGCCGGGCAAATGTTCGAATGTTCAAGCAGTGCCGGCGTAGTGAAGGCGACTCAACATTTGTGGGCGAAGTTGAAGCCTGCAATAAATCGTCTTCGATTTCCTGCAGATAATGAGTTCGAAAAATGAAATCGTTCATTAGGTCAGTTACTAATTATATGAAAATATATGTGTTTATATATAGTCTATATATATATATAATATATATATATATATATATATATATATATATATATATATGTCCACCTATCCGTATATGTATACACACACATATATATGTATATGTGAGCTGCACTTTTGTTTCTGACATCAAATATGCATAATTCTATTGGACGTCAACTAAAACTCAATTTTGCTCGACTTCGCTTTAGGGAGAATGTACCTTGGTGTTCTTAATTATTCGCTTTCTCGTTTTTCTAGTGTGAGGTCGGATTTCGTGGTGACGTTCAGCAGTTCGTTCATTATTCTTCATACTGCTTCTCATCTCTTCTTTCAACTTGTTCATCTGCAACGTCCTTCTGGTGAGAGTCAACGGTGTGGCGACATCCTGAATTCAAGATGCTACCGTCTGACAGTGGCGTCATAGAATGATAGGAGCCTAACCATCTCGTTAAGTTGTGGATTCCGAATGCGCTTTTCGTCGCTGAATTCGATCTCGACGCTTTTCGTTTCTAATCTGAAAAAAATTATTGCGTTCCTATATTTCATTAATTAACATTCCTTTGTTTGGCTTTTGAAATTAAAATGAAAGCAAAATAGTAAATATTCGGGAGACTTCGGATAACTCCACTTTAGAGTAGCAATCACAATGATGCTGAGATATCTGCGAAATTTGGACCCTAGCCCAGATCGAACGACGATTACCCTTTCCGGGCACTCTAGTTTACACACTGCGCCACCGGGGCCCTTGGGATGGATGTTTCTATGTGATAAGAAGAATCAAATTACATCAATGACAAATAGAAAAGGTTCTGATGAGCCCTTTGTACCATTTAAGGCTGGAAGTCACCTAATGTGAGAAGCAAGAAGACAACCAAGTGCACATAAATCTCTTCCATGAATTCAACTTTTGCTTTTCTATTTAATGAGGCTATATTATTTCTGACCAAAAGAGGCTATTAGAATATTTTGAAGAGGAATGATTGCGATCACGGCGATGATTCCAATGAGGTGAAGACAAGAATAATCCGCTCTAACAATGGTTTCTGAAGACTAGAACCTATTTATCCATGTCCAATTTAGCTGAAGACTACATCATTCGTCTTGAAATTCTTCTAAACTTTTATCTGTTGACCATAAACGGAGGTGATAGTGCTGCTACTAGTGGTGAAACAAAGCGCGCTAGATATTGCACAAAGAGATCCATTAGATACCGTTAGAATGCGAATACGACGATCCACCTTGACGATATGAGGAATGAGATGGATGCCGTCAGAGACGATATGTACTCGTAGCAACTTCGCTTGCGAAGAATACGATAAAACCTACTAGTCAGTACTGCGACATCATTTGATGCGTAACAACGTTTCTGTACCCATTCAATTGTCCATGGATTCGTGCCACTGCATAAAATATTCCTTCTATTGCCTCCAAACTAATTTATCAGCAAACGATTCTAATGAATCCAGGAGTGACATTTGCCCAAAAAAATAAAGGAAACAAACAAAAATAAGCTAATTAAGCAAAAACAGCATCATGTAATCGTCGTCGTTTCGCGCAATCTCATGACCTTCATTCTTAGGCGTTAAGAAGCAGTCAAAAAATGGCTGGAAAGTTTATACGACTTTTAAAAAATTCCGGCGAGAAGAGTCGCTGTACGTATTCGCGAATAGTAGCAATTTCATTGCCCAAGTAATAGCTCGCACAGCTAGAAGATTTACATCTCAGATGGTCGAATGTCGGCTTTGACTTTGAAGTATGTGTCACGATCCTCGCACGCGAATCAAGAACACAAACGCGAAAAACTCTCGAGGCATTCTGGATTAATTCCAGAAATCCGAAAATGAACCGCAGGGAAGAATGCCTCATTATCACGCGTGATATAGGGCAGTATATAAGACTGCTATTCCGATGGGAGGGGCACATTATGCTTCCATGTGATTTCTGTGCGGTTGGTCTCTACGTGACATACTTAGTGGAAACCTCATAGAAA